>RJWH01003044.1:0-23562 GCA_004363575.1 Solenodon paradoxus | reverse complement strand
CCCCATTCATTTCTAAATTAACCGTTGTCCTTGTATGTCTTTCCATGGCTCTATGCACTAGCATTTTGACCTTGATATTGTTACGTGAAGGGCAGAAAGGTGGCAAATGAACTGCCAAACAGAATGTTGACCGTAGGGGTGACCCAGGGTTTCCTTGTGAGGCTGTGCGGAACTGATGGCAATGCTCCAGCCCCAGAGTTGTGCCACACGCTGGTGGCCCCAGGGGTGTCCTACATATCTGAACATCATTCGTATTCAAGTATTCTGTATAAACTTCTATTTTTGACCTTCATATCTGCATTTAAAGGAGGCTCGGTCACCCACATTTTACCAGAGGGAAGTGAAGAAACTGGGTCATGTCTGAACATCTTGCATCGTGGGGTAACCTCATCCTGCACTGAGATGGGGCTCCGCAGAGGTGAGCCAGGTTTAACTGACTCGCATAGCAAACACGACCTTTGATGGAACGACACTTCAGGGTTTTTTCTTTGTGTCATCAGCGTGTATGATGCAGCAATGAGCTTAGTTCTTTTTGACTCACCTGGTTTTTAATTATTTCGAGCTCCTTCTGCCAGCTGTTCTCAAGCACCCTGTGTACTCCGTACTTGCTTTTGATCTGTGTATGTGAGCCTCCGACCTTCCCTGATGAGTCTTCACCAGACATCTGCGAATCCTCTAGTTTGGGAATGAAGCCCTGTGCCGAGGAGTTTAACACCATTCCTGCCTTGAGGATCTCAGAGCAGAGTAAAGGCGTTTTCTCTTTTTTAGCTGCTTGGTTTGTATAATAATGTTGGGCAACCAATGAGGTGAGTTATTCCTGCTGATGAAGGATTCCTGGATTTCCATCCTTTTGTAAATATTACTGAGGCAACTCTGATATATAAAATAAGCCCATAGGTGCAGGTTCGCCATTTGTCACATTGATGGCAACACCTCTGCTCACCACTAAATTACCTGAAGTCCTCTCTCACTGTCCATTGACCCCACCACCACTTGCTCTTCCCCTTAACCCCTACCCTGTGGCTAACCTCAATGTCCAAGGCTTGGATTTTGTTTAATCTGTTCCTTTGCTTTCTTTTTTAGTCACTTATGAGTGAGATCACTCAGTATTTGTCTTTCTCCTTCTAATTTACATCACTTAGCATAATCCCCTCTACTTCATTCATGTGTTGCGAATGGCAGGACGTCATCTTTTTAAAGGCTGTGTAGTATCCATTGTGTGTACAGACCACATCTTCTTTATCCACTCATCTGATGATGGGCACTTAGGTAGCTTCCAATTCTTGGCTGCTGTAAATAATGCTGCAATAAACCAGGGGTGCATATATTTCTGTGAGTTGGTGTTTTGAGTTTTTTTGGGTAAATGCCCAGAAGTGGGATGACAAGATCATATGGGGTTTCCATGATGACTGTATTTCTTGCTGCAATGCTGGAAAATGCACAGATCAAATCGTGAGCAGACTTGGGGGAAGGGACTGGGTCTTATACCAAGCTGTGTGTCTCTAAGTTTTCAGACCTTGTGTTAAAGAAGACCACCATGGTGTAAGCGGCGAGCGTGGCCGAACACAGAACGACTCTGCTCAGAAGGCTGGCGGGGTGGAGTCTGGGTGACAGTACTGGACTGGCCTGGAGGCTGCAGCCACCACAGTTCCACTTCAGAAAGTACTGATTACATTTTATTGTCAAACGTCATTGATTTTAATCCCGAGTAAGAAAGCAACACCCGCTTCTGTCTAAAATAAAGGTGAACCCAAGGAAAGGAAAGAAATTCTTCCATGCATAGCTGACCCTTGTAAAATGTCATTGCCTGTTTTTCTCTGCATAGGATATTCTGTGAAGACTGACCTTTGCTCTCAAAGCAGCCCTTGCGCTTCCTCTGTATCTTCACATCAGCCCTGCCAGGCACTGAGAATAAAACAGTTACCAGGCAAGAGACAGAAAAGCACGTGCTGGTCAGCTCCGTGTGAGAGATGGTTCCCAGCAGGGAGGCATCTGAAAATGGAGTGTCTTCTGTTGCAGCGGGGCCTTTACATCATACATCCAGATGATTTCTTTCCTAACCTGTTGCACACAATTCTCGTGAGCCGTGAGCCCTGTGTAGGGGAGGAGTGGAGCGGGGAGAGCATAGCTGCTAATAACAGCATAATTGCAAAGAAGGAGAAATCGGCACACCCTGGTGGAGTCGTGGTTGGGGCCAGTCCACCTAGTGCCAAGGTGTGGGGTTCACGTCCCGGGGTCAGTGGAAGCAGCCAGAACGAATAACTAAATAAAATATATATAAAATATAGGTACCCTCTGGTAGAGTGGCAGTTAGGTCTGCTGCCTCCAAAGGAGCACATTCCACATACATGTGAGGACCATGTTCGAGTCCCAGGTCCAGGGGAAACAACCAGTGTGAGCAACTAAATAAAAGTCAAATAAAATGCTTCTTCCTCCTCTCTCTTCCTGCCTGCCTGCCTCCTTGCCTTCTTCATTCCTGCCTGCACCTTTTCTTTAAAACAAAATTAATAAAGATATGGTCTGGACCCCAAAGAACTACATCTAAGTGTAATTCTATTAATCAGTTTGGAAACCTGAATTCATAAATGATAGGAATTATCCGTAGACCTCCCTTCCGTCCCTGTAAGCAGCCTCAGAAAGAAGTGTAGTGTTTTCATCATTCCTTTGGAGAATTTAAGGAATGATAACAAAAAGCTGCTGGAGTAATGTGGAACATGCCAGACGAAGGTGTGCTACAGTGACATTTCAGTCGTGAGTAAATTTCATTCTAGCTCTTTATTATTGTTAAATAGTTCTTTTTTGCTTATATTTTTGCTTGTTTTCTGCCTTTGGCTTATCTGTTGCTTCAAGCACATAGTGCCAATCAGTATGAATTAAAATGCCACAGGGGCTTGAAAATTCCCTCTTTTGTTTTGATAACCACCTTCGAAAAGTGTCTAATATTCCCCCGAACAATCTATTCAGAACTTAGAACAAGCTCCCTCTGAGTTCCCATAATGTGCCGAGAATCCCATTAACGCAGGTGTGACCCTCCCCTGGCCCCAAGGGCCCCATTATCTAGACTGGGCTATTATTTCAGGAGAAGAGGCAGTAGGTCTTAGGTTCACAGCTGATGCTCTGATTTGGGTGGTGACATTAGACTCTGTAAGTCACGTGACAATCACTGGGAACGTTTCCTTGGGGTCCCGGGTCACTGTCTGCTGTGTGAACCCTGTGTCTCCAAATTTGGTGGCAGTTATCCCAACCCCATCCCTGGCATCTTTTCAGTAAGCTGTCCCCTGACTGGCAATGAAGGTTAATGGATAGGTGCTTGAAATATTTTACCTTGTAGCGCACCCAAGAGCTGTGTGCATCAGATTCTCTTTTGAGTGAGTGATCTCCAGGGCGGATTTTATATCATATAAAACAGTAATTTTATAACCACTCAAATGTAGCCTCTAAGTGTAACTATCGATGCATTCTGAGTGTTGGCTTTACCAGCTCCGCCATCTTAGCAGCTGGAGAGGCCATTCCCCACTCTATCCAGTGGGACCACACTCCTTAACCTCCGTCCTTCAAAAACTCAAGAGAAGGACACCGCAGCATTATTTAGACTATTTCATTTACCAGAGAGTGGTTTTGAGTATGTATGAAGTTTTTAATAGTCCTTTCTTTGAAAGAAGACTTTTCCCAAAATGGCGCACCTGCTCCGCCACCATGGTGGTTTGGTTTCTGTGGCTGCTTTTAACTAGGGACTGGCCTTTCTCCTCCCGGTCTCTCCACCCTTGACCATGGATCACTGTAGGTGCTGGAGATCACAGGTCCTCACCCAGGGGCCCCTGGGAGTGTAGATATCATTTGGGTTGTTCTCTAATGGCACCTCATGGGTCCAGGCCAGGGATACCGGTAATCTTTCTAAGGGACAGCCCCCCACAGCAAAGAATTACCCGAGGTTGAGAAATTCACCTGGAGGAAGCGGAAGAGGTGCGATGATGGCCGTCTCTCGGCTGCTCTGTTGGGCGTGCGCGTCGCTCTCTGGTCTGTGCATCACTTTCGGCATCCATTGCCACTTGAGGCTTCTCTAGGCCAGGCGATGGAGGCCTTGCTTCTGGGCTAAGTCAAAGGGGCCTGATTAAAGGAAACAAGAGCTTCCATTGTGTGAGGTTGCTGGAGAGTGTGAGAAGCCTGCAGTCACCATGTGCACAGAGGTGTTGGTTTTCTAAGCCACGTGAAAAATGCGTAGCCTATTTTCTTCTCTCATTTAGGCTTTTCCTGGTAATGATTGAGAGACTTGGCGTGTGTTTACCTTCCCCTATTTTCAGTACATTCCTGGGACTTGGATCATTAAAGGCTTAGAGTTTTCTAGACTATAGTGTATCATTTAATCTTCCCAGGGGCTTAATGCCTGAAGAAGAGGCATTTCAACAAAACAAATTAATGTGAGTGTATAATAAGCCTTTGGGCAGCTTTTTCTGGGGAAAGGGGCGTGTAGGAGTAGGGGAGAACAAGCGGAGAAATGATGAGACGTTGAAAATACAGAGGAATGTTCAGCCTTAAGGGGCAAGTGTTTTCAGTGTTTGTTTATTTAAGTGCATTTATATTCAGTAGCCTATGGCTTAGACCTCTTTAAAAAGCAAACTCTGAAAACTGCCCTCTGAGAAAAAATGAGGGTGTCAGGCGGGGATGGGGGTCTCCCAGGGCAATCCCTTAATTAGGGTTAATTAGGGCGACTAGATTTCACCAGCAAAACAGATCAGCCTGGCTGTTTCCATTAGCATTCACAGTTAAACATGCTTTTCCATTAAGGAAGCCTGGATCCTTTGGAAAGATTCCTAGTTGTAGGTGCTCATCCATTGTGATCCCTTTTACGGACTCTCTGTCCCCTTCTTAGCTCCCCTGCAGAGCAGCGGAAGGCACAAAGAACTCCCCTTGGCTTGGGTCCATATTCTGGCACCAAAGTCAGGGAGCTACTACTCTGCTCCGAGGGAGTCATAACCGGACCTCCAGAACAACATGGCGAGAGCACTCAGAGACCCATCTCCATTCTGTAGGCTCGCCCAGAGGACCGACCGAGTCCCCGTCTCTGCTTGTCATGTTACCCGGTTGCTGCGTTTTGCCCCCATCGTCAGACTTTTTTTTATTTTTTATACCATTGCAGTCACAAATGGCCAACAGTGGTCACTTTGCTTCCCAGAGACCACATGGGAGATCTCATTCAAACAGAAATGGGGGACAATGAGTTCTCAGTTCTGAGTGTATCCTAATCAGAGAGAACAGGAACAGGTGACACGCTTGGTATTGACCCTCAGGACTAGGGTGGAGGTAAGAAGAATCTGACCTGCAGCTATGAAATCAAGGATGGTGGACAAGATGGTGGACAAGGATGGTGAATAGACCTACTTGGGTAGGTGAGAGAAGAGAGCCAGACAGACCCAAGTATGGGAGCTGAGCTAAGAACTGAGCCCAGTGGCCAGTGGTGTCTGGAGGCAACCGGGCCCTGGTGTTTATGTTTTCCCTTGGGCATGCTCTGTGGGTAATGGTCTCTTTTATTATTTTTTGAACAAAGGTACAGGCAGGAATGAAGGTGAGCAGAGATAGGAAGGCAGGAAGAGAGAGGAGGGACAAGCACTTTTTAAAAATTCAGTTGTTCATCTTGGTTGTTGCCCCCAGCCCCGAGTCATGAACCCAGGACCTTGGGATGTGTGTGGACCGCGCCCACTGTGAACCACTGGGGACCCAGGATGCACTTCTTTTTGATTGTTCACCTGAGGGACTTGGGGTCTCACTCCAGGTTCTTGTGAGTCCCAGAGAAGATTTTTTGGGTCCATCCACTCCAGGAACAAAGAAAGTAGCCCAGCCAGCAGAAAGCAAGGGAGGTTTACTCATGTGAAAGTGAAAGTACAGCCTTAAAAGCGTGAGTCAGGGCGGGCTGTTCTCAGAGGGAAGCAGGCATAAGGAGCATCAGGGCTGGGGCTTTCATGGGCTATTCCCCGCCTTTATCCCCATCCAGGGCATTGATTGGTCTGTCAGTGGTTGTCTTTCAAACTGGTTGGTGGAGTTCAGTCATTCTTCTTTATCCTCCCCTTTTTGCCCCTACTTCTTCCCTTCCTACACTCTGCTCATGTCTAATTTCTACCTAAAAATTCTAATGACTATCAATAATATTTATCTCCATGGGAGAACATGTGTGACCCTCAAAGACATTAGCTAAGTGGAAGAAGCTGCCAGATGCAAATGACTGTGTTTTTGATGTGACGCGCGCCCAGTAGTCGGTAGTGGCAGAAGGCAGAGGGAGATGCCAGGCTGGGAGCGGGCAGGAAGAGACTGCACACTGGCTTGAGGAAACGCTTAAGGGAGAGGCAGATGTCTTGGAACTAGAGTGTGGTGATGTTTGCAACCCTGTACATTTACTAAAAGTCACTCACCACAGCGGTTGAAATCTGTGGAATATAATTTCTACTTCAGCAAAACAACATTTTACTCTGATTGGATTTTGTTTGGAGACTTGTGGAAGAAGTTGAGTACCTGTAAAAGTACTGATCCACTATGGACTTGGTCCGCGTGATGTTAATCTGAATTGGGGTGATATGCCTATGAATGATTCTGACTTTTATTTTCTCAAATGTTTAACATATAAAATAATGCATCATTTTTACATATGGGACACACACACACAGGAATACACATCAGTTTGGATATTTGAGTTTAGTCTAAATTAGTAACATGTGTAAAAGACCTAAAAATTCTATAGACTCTCAAGATTGGAAAGGGCCTTCAGGTTAAGAGCTAGAGGACAGAGACCATGAGGAATAGCAGATGATTACGAAATTCAGACCTCTACTGTATTTGACTGGTAGATTGAAAGACCTTGAAGTTAATTTATGTTCCTTTAATTAGAAAGTTCCATTCAGCAGAGTTCACTCATTATTTGACCAGTGGTGGCTGGAATTTAATTGTGAGTGTTCTTTTCCCCTGGTATTTAGAAAAGTCTGTACTTAACACGTCCATGTTTGTTTTGGGAAATTCTGTGATTATGAGCAAGGCTGTGAGAGTCCATTCAGAGCTAGTGAAAACACAATGTAAACTCTCCTACCCCTCGACCAGTGCAGCCTGAGCCCCCTTCCAGAAACTTCTCTCACTCTGCTGGACAGGATGATGGAAGCCAACTGTGGTACTAGGGAAATGGAGTAAGGCTTGCTGTTGCTTGATTGAAGATTCTTGTTTTCCCCACATTTCACCAGTAATTTTCCTTCAGCTTGTGATTTTTATCTAAGGACCAACCAGGTGGGCAAAATAATTATTTTCCAATGGTTATAGATTATAAAATACTTTTGAAGTGACTTACTGGCTTGGTTTCATTCATTAATTCAGCCCACAAACTCGCCCTTTGCTGGATGACGGGTTTAGAAAGGTGTCAGAGTTCCTGCGTGGAGGCAGCTCTAGGCTGGAGGGCGGCAGACGCCAGGCCCCAGGCCCCAGAGATGGAGACACTGTGGGAGCAGTGCTGTATGTAAGCTTCTTTCAGACCTGCAGGCACCGTGATTTTATTAATTTACTTTATTTATTCATTTATTATTTTATCTTTACTTACTGTCCTTATTTAGTTGAGACACTGGAATATCAAAGGAAGCTAATCGATAGAACTTATGAAAGATTAACTTGCTTTGAACTTGCATAGTTGGTACCATACTTGGGTATTTAAAGAACACCCATATTTCATTTTCACTAGCAGCATGGACAGACAATGCTGTTACCAGTCATTGCACTCAAGAGCAGAATGAAGTTTAAGCTAAGAAGTCTCAGACTCATTGCTGTGTTTCATTTCATTTTTTAAAAAAGGAAAGATGCAGGCAGCAATGAAGGTGAGTAGACAAGCAGGCAGGGAGAGAGAGAAGGAGGAAGTATCTTTATTTTTATTTAGCTGTCACACTGGTTATTTCCCCGCTGAATCCGGGACTCAGATGGACCCATGGGCGTGTGGCCTGCTCCTCCTGAGTGATTGATCCAGCCACTGCTCCACCCAGGTGCAGCTGTTTTATATTTTGCTGGTTAGTTTTATCGGAAGAACATTGCATTATAACATCATATGGGTTTAAGGTGTGTACAGTCATAAGTTAACATCTGCATGTAGCACATCAAGTTCATCATAATTGCAAATAGTAGCATTTCTTAGACGACACTCACCATGGAGCAGTGCTTTGTGACCCTGACACTCATCTCACAGGTCAGTCAAGACTCCTTCAAACTCCTGAAATGCCGTGACCTCACTGGACCTGCGTGCCTAATGGGTCAACGTATTTGCTTTTCTGTTAGCCACTTGGGACATAGTATTCATATTTTTTCGATTTAATCTTTCATTTAACCCATTCAAAAATAGAATGTGTGCCACAGAGAAATGTGCTTTAATTTTGCTATAGTTTCTCTAAGCTGCTCTGTGGCTGGCCTGCATTCTTAGGTTGAGTAGTGAGCTCACAGGCATGGCCATAATATTTTTATCAACTCAAAGAAAAGTGAAGTTCATTGTCCTTTATGATTAAAGAAGGTATATGCTCAATAAGATTTTTTACTATTTTAGAAAAAGAAAGGTACAGTCAAGAATGAAAGCAAGTAGGCAAGAAGGCAGGAAGAAGAAATATCTTATTTTTATTTAGTCTTTCATCTTGGTTCTTGCGTGTGACCCCAAGACGCGAACCCTGGTCCTTGAGATGTATGTGGACTACGATTGTCCAAAGGCAGTGGACCTAACCACTCCTCCACCAGGCGCTTCTCAGTAAAACTGTTTAAATGTGTTCCACACCCGTCTTAGAGGGGGGAAAAAAAACCTGACTTCATCCACTAATATTATGGGTTTATTTGAATTTGTAGGAGGAAAATATAATCCTCGTTTGGGCCACCATTCGGTCACTTACCGTGTGCTAGGCTGAGTGTCAGTGCTTCAGACAGGTACATGCGTCCCCGCTGACCTCCCTCAGGCCCCTGTGGAAGACGTGCCCTGTTTTCTAGCCGAGGAGCCAGGTTCTAGCAGGTTAAATAACTCGACCAAAGTCACAGGACAAGCAGCAGAGTCAGAATTTAAAATCATGATTGTTCTATGACCTTTAGAAGGTGCCAAAACATTATCAACTCTTCCTGTCAGTTATATATACAGGGAAGTGAAGAAATGAGTGGAATTAGTGTTTACTTACTACAGTGTAATTTTAAACATTAGAAACATTGAAAGTTTAAAAAGACTTTGAAGACTAGTTTGAACTCTGCTTGCTGCCTTCTGATCTTATGAATGAAAACCTTTGGCGTCACATTTTCCATCTGACAGGGAAGAAACCTGGGACCAATGGTTCGATCATCACTTGCTTGAGGACAGGAAGTGGAAAGCTTAGAATTCAAATCCAGATCTTTCTAGCTCCAAAGTCCATGCTCTTTATACAGCTGCCATGCATCGCTTAGTGAAGGGGGTGTCCTCTGAGAAATGTGTCCCTGTGTGAACAGGGGTGTAATTACACACCCTAGACAGGTGTCCGCGGCACAGGGAGACTGGTGTAACCAGCCAGGACCCCCGTCCTGCTTTTTCTACCTTATAGTCAGCATGTGATTCCCTGACGCATAACTGCAAACCACACCGGGAGAGAAGCGAAATGTCAACCAGTCAGCACTCACTAAATGACGTGTTCTGGTGGTTTATCCACGCTGTCACCTCTTCCTCACAGCCCTGCACCCTCGTCTTTCCCCGTGTCACCGAGGGAGAAAGAGCACGCCTGTCGAAGGAGCGAAGAGAGAATGCAGTGACTCGGTCAGTTGTGGGGAGTTAAGTTTAGTAATCCCTGAGGCTTGTAATAATCCCTCGTCCTACTAACCTGCCATTTCATGGGTTCAAGTTCATTCTTAGTTTATAACTCAATAGATTAGAACACTCGAAAAGGCCACACTGTAGGGTTTTGCTTAGAACATAATTTTTTTTTCTCCTGGCAATTTCAGTTAACATCAAATCGTTGATTTTCGAATAAGGTTGAGAATATTGCAAATTTTATTAGACAGTGAATGCAGATGCCTCCCACAGATTGTTACAGACGGGATTTATGCAACTAATTCCTATGGCAAAGTCATGTCCTTTCTCCTGAAGCGCGGCCCCTGCCCTCCGTCGTCGAATGGGCCCTCCGTCGTCGGTCCATCCGCAGAGCTGCCTTCTCTTGACCTGACCTGACACTCCTGTCTCGGTCTCCTCCCGCTCTCCCTCCCCTGCAGTGCGGGGTTTCCCAGGTCTGTGCACCAGACATACTGCGCACAAGTGACCCAAGTGACCACAGCACCTTTTCATCCGCACCCTCTGTCCTTCAAGGTCACACCAGGTCACAAGTCCCTGCGTTCCTCCTGCCTCATAAATATTTGTTCACTTCCCTTTCCTTTTGTTTAGCTTTTTGGCTGATGCTTTGTTTAGTTCTTCAATGTTGCCGACTGGACTGCCGACTGTTGCGATGACTATACCCTCTGCCTGAGTTTCTGAATCCCAAAGCTAAGGGTGCTGTTCTCTCTCCAAACTGGACTCGGCGATTTTTCATTGATCACAAGGTAAAGTCCTTAGCAGGGCAGAGAAGACGATCTGTCACTCCTCTAACTTACTGCCAGATTTCCACCCATTGTGTGCACGTGACACGTCCTTCTGGGGAAGACTGCAAATTCCCACTTCTCAGCCTTTGCACTGTCTTCTCTGGACTCAGCCTCCCAGCCCCCAGACCCCCCAAGCATGTCTCCAGAGGTCTCCTGGGCTCTGAAATTCTCAGAAGTGTCACTTCCTGTGGTTCCCTAGCATGTACAGGCCTTGATTGCTGCATAGATCACATTCGCTTTGTTGATGTGGCTTTTTCCAGAGGATTGTGCAAAGGCCTTGAAGACAAAAACCGTCATATCTGCATTCCTCATCTAGTGGAGAACTGGTAAATATTTAGTTACAGAATAGGTTTCGCGATCACTGCTCTTCAGTGCCCTTCGGGGTCATATTATACTTTGAGGACAAGTTATAAAGGACATTCTTTTTGGTTCAGTAGTTGAGAACCATGACTTGGGGTGATCATCTGGGGCCCTCTCGGTGGTGCAGTGAATGAATCATGAAGGAAAGAGGATAAAGACACCACAGTTTTGCATCCAGCGTTGAACTTGGCGCTCTCGCCTGGACATGTGGCCAGTCTAAGATGAGCTGTGATGTCAGATCCATACTTGATCCCTAAGACTCAGTGTGCCCTCCCTACCCCCCACCACAAAATAGAAAAGAACTCAATTTAAAAATATTGGTTATATGTTTATATGTGAAATGAACACTTCAAATATGCTGGTTAAATGAACTATATTCATTTCATCAGGTTGACATTGGTTAGCCACTGCTCCGCCATTGCTCCTAGCAACATTCAATTGTGTTTGTGGCTCAGACTGTGTTTCTCTTGGACAGCTGGGCTGGAGACCAGCTCCAGAAAAGGAAAGGTCAAGGACAAGATGAAAGACGGCAAGTGCTGAAGAAGAATGAGAAGTGGAAGGAAAGAAGGGCTCGCCATACTTGGCCGAAGGAAGAGTGGGTGCTGGGAAAATGTTCACGGGAGGGCAAAGCACAGTGGGGACACGGTCAGTGGGTCGGTGACAAGAAGCATCTTGGGTCAACATGAGTCAAACAGTGAACAGAAACTTGCATGGCTGTCCCTGTTCTGAAGTCCGGATGTTGCCTCATCAGAGAATGAGGTCAGCCCGAGAGAACGCATCCGTCCCCCGTAATGCAGCCTCTAGAAACAGTCTGGTAAGTGCTGGTGTGTCAGACCCTGTCATGTCTGTCTGCCTGTGTGTGACTTTCACGCAAGGGGGCCGTGTTTATGCACCGCGTCCAGTCTGCTTTTTATCTCACTTGTAGACGCGTGTGTCTCCACCGTAGCCTCGCGTGATAGTATGTGGAGCACAGAAAAAGAGAGGCAGTGCGGCCACTCTCCCCGTCGCTGCTTCTTTCTCTTGAGTTGGCGGCAACTGCTACTGACCTCCATCTGGCGCGTTGACTCCCGAGAGGCGGGTCACCTCGGTAGCTCCCAGGAACCGCCCGGTTAGTGGCATGTCCGCAACGCCCCTGCCTCAGCCCTCCTCCTAGGCTGAGAGCGCTTGACTAGGAGAATCTGAAGATCTGTAATTAGGGGTCGCAGATGAAGCAAGTCCCATGATGCGACACGGCCTTGCCTGAGCGCGGGAGCAGCTGCCTTACTGTCCCCGAACACATTATACTGAGGAAATTGAAGTTGAATGTTTAAAAGTTGAATTCACTGCTTATTTCTCTAACTTCAATTAAAATTAATTTTATCCCATCCTTATAACTGAATACTTATTTGACTTGCAAAATAGTGTAAGACCATATTTGCAGGTTCACCATTTATCAGATAGATGCCACCATGTCCTGCCCACCACCATATTACCAAAAATGCTTCACATTGTCCACTGGACCCACCACCCTTTGTCCCCAACCCCCAAGCCCCACCCCACTCTCCACTGGTAGCCTCATTTCTTCTGTTGATGTCCCGTGTGTGTGTGTGTGTGTGTGTGTATTGTTTCTTTATGCTCCATCTATGAATAAGACCATCTAGTATTTCTTTCTCCTTCTGACTTACTTCCTTTAGCATGATCCCATCTAGTTCCATCCACGTTGTCACAAATGACAGGATTTCATCCTTTTTAGGTTCCTGGAGTACTCATCCTCGATATAGACCGCACCTTCTGTATCCAGTCATCTGATGACAGGCGCTTAGGTCGTTTCTAATTCTGGGCTGTTGTAAACACTGCTGCAGTAAACATGGGGATGCAGATCTCTCTCTGAATTAGTGTTTTGAGCATAAATACCCAAAAGTGGGATAATGGGATCGTATGGGGTTTCCATTATCAATTTTTTGAAGAATCTTTGTGTGGCCTTCCATTAGGGTTGTACCATTTTACACTCCCATCAGCAGTGTAAAAGGGATCCCCTCTCTCTGCATCTCTGCCAACATTTGTTCTCTCCACTCTTGCAGTCTTTTGGCCAACCTCTTGGGATGGAGTGATATGGTGATTTTCATTTACATTTCACTAATAACAAGGAAGAACATCTAAACATTTTTAAATAGTATTTATTCTTGATGCAATGTAAAAAATGACTATTTTATTAGCCCATAGATTCCACACCACGGAGGTTCTTATCTGACATTTGTTGGTGGGGTAGGAAGTTTCAAATATGAAAACATTGCAGAATGTAGAACATGAAGGAATAGTGCCTGTCGGGACTGGGCAGTTACACCAGAGACGTGACTGACGATGGCAGAAATGTGTCACAATGTAGACTTGTTTCAAATAATCTAATCTCCCAGTAAATAGAGTATTTTTTAAGTATACTTGCATGTTTTTAGTTTTAATTTTTATTTACTTTGAATTTACTGTTTGAGAAGAATCTGAATTTGTACTTCCACCTTCCTGCTCTGTTCCCCTAGCAGAGGGAGTCAGGCCACCCTTGGGCATTGAGAGGTGAAGTTTTAATATTCTCAGAAACTGTCAGCATTCTGGGTTGTGAAATGGACCCTGTTGATGAGCTGGTGGAAGGGAGGGGAAGCAGAAATGTAGGAGGCTGGTCTGAGGATCGAGTACTTTTTAATATCAAGGACAGGTATATTGTTCCAGCCAAAACAGAAATACTCACAAATCAGCAAAAGCCACACACCATTTACTGAACTTCCACTATGAGCCTGGTGCCCTGTCGCATATCTCTTCAAGGTGCTGTTTTTCTTCTTTACAAGAAACACGTACAGGACATTGTATTACCCCAATTGTACAGACGTGGAAACCGAAACCCAAAAGGTCGCTGTCTTTTCAAGGTCATGTGGCGAAGGAGAGGCTGGGTGGGATTTTATTCTAGGTTTTCTCACTCTAGAAGGAATATGATTGACAAAGTAACCAGCAGATCTGACTCCACACTCTGCCCCCCCCCCACACCACACCCCATGTTGGCCTCATGCCAGGGAAAGGAATCTTGGTTTTTTAAAGGTTTGTTGTCATTGAACTCTCTTAACCTTTTCCTGCCCGCTAAGAGCAGGGAACATTGCTGGATGGGAAACCAGGGTTTGTGTGTGTGTGCGTTCATGTGCCTGGGTGTGTCACATAGGTGTGCTGTGTGTGTGTTGGTACAGTACTCCCTTTTTTTAAGGGTTAAATGTCTTGTTTTTAAATTTTCTTTTATTACATAGTTTTAAGGTGAGCATCACTGCAGGTCAGCATCTGTGTATAGTACATTGTTTACCACTAGCTGTCCAGTTCTGTCCTTCAGAGTGGTGACTTTTTAAATGCATTTCCACTGTTTTGGTAGGTGACCCTTTTATTTTTTTAACTTAAAGAAATCTCTTTCTGGAGACAATGTAAAGAGCCTTTAAAATGTCTCAACTCCAGAGAAGACATGTCTTTTTACAAAATAAAGTTTGATGAGCAGGATTGAGCTACAATAATGATGGGTTTGCCTTGCTTGCTAATGAAGCAATGTTTTTAAGATGAACCCGGCTAAATTGCCACGGTTCATGTTTGCTCTTCAAATTGTAAAGATTTGAGATCACAGAAAGATAGATTTCTTCATTCATTTTCACTCTGATTTTAATAATATGGGAAGAAATTGCGGGATGCTTCTTTCTCCCATTCGGATAGAGGTTAACTAACTCAGGGGAGTATTTAGTAAACCCAGCTATGGCAGGGCGGTGGTTTTGACTGTAGGAGAATTTGGAAGATGGGGACATTATTTATAAGAAGAAAATTTAAAAGACAAAGTCAGCGACTCTTGCAAGAGTCACTTTTGACACAGGACAGAGCCGCGCACCATGGACCTTGTTTCTTGTCACTCTGATCTGGCCACACAGGGCTCCTGCCATCTCTCACCACCAGGGTCACCAGCCTGCGTGATTGCATTGTGCTGCCCCAGCGCCCACATAGTTTAGACTGAGAGGGCAGAGGAGGAGCAGGCAGGACTTACCGGCTGCTCAGCAAGACAAGAGGGGTTGAGTCATGTCCCCCAAAGGCCTGTTGCCATCCTGGTCCCTGAGAGTGAGACCCTGCTTGGAAAGAGGGTCTTAGCTGATGTAATCAAGACGTGAGTTCAGGCGCCCTGGTAGCGTAGCGGTTAGGTCAGCCACCCCCAGAGGACTAGTACAGTCCACCCGTATCCCAAGGGCCCTGCTTCGTGTCCTGGGCCCGGAGGGAGCAACCAATGTGAACAACTAAGTATAAAAAATAAGACGCTGCTTCCTCCTCTTCATGTCTGCCTGCCTACTCTCATTCCTGTCTACACCTTTCCTTTAAACAACAAAACACTTCCAAGCAAGTGATTTATCCCAGTGCTTCTGAAGTGTGTGAAATTTACCCCCAAATAACGCCTACCTTCACAGGTGCTATTAGAGGATTAGATAAATTATATCACATACCTGATACAATTCATAGCCTTCAGTAGGCACTCAATTCAAACTGGTTGCTTTACTGTTCTACATATCAGCAGTCCTAAAAATCTCACAAGGGACAGTTTGACTAAGTGGCATGTAGGTGCTCCGACACAGCTGTTGAGTCAGAAAAGGGTCCTGTTTGGGTGGTGAATTCTTCAGGGAGGTGCTGTCACCTATGTCACCTGTTTGGGATTCACAGCCTGTTGTAGGGGGTAGGCATGTAGTCCCCTGTCACTGGCCCTGCTCTTCCTGCAGATTTTCTCTGCTCCTGCACCAAGATAGGAGAACCAGTGTCTTGCTGTCTCCATCCTCTGGCCCCACACATCCCCCTGGGATGCTCTTGCCTGAGAGTGAGCTCGGTGCACCTGTGTATAGAGGCCTCAGGGCCACACCTGGACCTTACAGTGTTGGTCTAGTTTGTCAGACTAGCCCTTGTTTTGGTTTTCTGAATGCCCTTCGGGAGGGAAGCCGGCCTCCTAGTTGGGGCCAGCCATCCCACAGCCCTTCCGCCTGGTCTCTAGTCCCTACAACCATAGTCCTCACTAGCCAATAGGTCCTTGCTGCGAGCCCCTCTTAAGTGCTGATACTTTCAATAGGGTCTGCGAACACCTGTTTAATCTTCATGAGAACCCTGCGAGGTAGGTGCTTTTTCATTCCCAACGTTACAAACAAGGAAATGAAGGCACAGAGGGGTTGAAGAACTTGCCCAAAGCTGCACAGCTGGGGCAGGGCAGAGCCTGTCCTCTAAAAGCTACAGCTGTTCCCTCTCCATACAGGGCCTGGGATGCCCTGCTCCCTACATGTGAGATTTCCCCTAAGCAACCTTATGTTTGCACAGTGCACCTCTGTCACTTTTGGGGGACCCCAGCCCCATTCCCCACATCCGCACATCTGTCTTTCCCTCCAGAGCACCTTTGAATTAACAGTTTGCTTCAGAGCCAAAGCCATCTGTTAACACAGCTAAAGTTTCATTAATGACAAGTAGATTCCAAAAGAGGCTGTGGTCTTTCAAGCATGTTTGTAATTTTACTCAAGGATGAGATTATCAGGAGTTTTAGGTGAAATGAGTCTTGTCCCTTGACTTACACTGGTGGCCACGGATGTGCTATAGCAAAGAGAAGATTAGCCTTGACATTCGAGCCCACTTGATCAGTAGGATTCATTATAAAGAATGGACTCCTGCTTCAAAGCTACTGGTTGGAAAGCAAATAGGTGTGTTTTTTCCATCCTATTTTTGTTAGATGTTCTTGGAAGATAAGTAAATGTGGAAAGGAAAAACCTGTAAGTGTGACTCTAAAAATACCTCCAATATTAGAGTGTTGGTAGCAGAAACTCTCCGGTAAATGTTGGGCTTCCTCTCAGCAGCAAGTTGCTGGATTCCCCAGCATATTGAAGTCCACAGTCATGAGTGCAGAGACGATTCTATGTGTGTGTCTCCCATCTTTGGTCCTTCATCAGCACCTTTAGAAAGGTAGGCTCTTGTTTTGACAAAGCCAGGCATCAAGGAAATCTTCACCAGAGAGCAAGTGAGATTAAAAAATGAAACTCTAACTTTAAATAGTTCTGTTGCTTAGAATTAGAAACAACAACTCCATAAATGTGTTTGAACATGGAAATGCTATTCTTGAGACCACATTTCTCTTCCTTATTTTCAAAGGCTCCTTTTGGCTATAAAGATGGTTGTTGAATTTCTGTTTTTCAAAGAAGGTAAAGATGGGATTGATCTTTCACTGAGTTCCGTCTATCTTTTGGAATCAGCGCCTGTCTTGGTCAGCTCAGGCTGCCTTAATATATCACAGACTGGGTGCTTAAACAACACAAATGTGTTTTCTCACAGTGCTGGAGGCTGAAGTCCAAGATCAAGGTCATGACAGTTCAGTTCCTGGTGAGGCCTCTCTTTCTGTCTTGTTGGCGGCAGCCTTTCTGCTGTGTCCTCACTGGAGAGAAAGCCAGCCCTCTGTTGTTCTCTCTTAAAAAGACACTAATCCATTCAAATCAGGACATTGCCCTTTTGACTTTGATGAACCTTAGTGACTTCCTATTCCAAATACACTAGGGGTTAGGGTTGTAACATAGGAAATTTTTTTTTAAGGAAAGGTGCAGGCAGGAATGAAGGTAAATAGGAAAGCAGGCAGGCAGGAAGAGAGAAAAGGAAGACACATTTCATTTTATTTAGTTGTTCATCTTGGTGGTTCTTCCTAGCCCAGGATGTGAACCTGGGTCCTTGGGATGCATGTGGACCTAATCAATAATCACTATAGAATATAGAAATATAGAAATTTTGAAAAAAGACACAATTCACCTCAAAGCCGCCATCACGGGTTTGGGGAGATGAGACCCAGGGCAAGAGGCTGGAAGGAGGTTTGTGTGGAAGATTAGCTGAAGGCAGCTGTCGCTTGCCTGGGCATCATGATGGCATCATCCGTGTCCAGTCTTGCATTCTCCCAGGCAGGTGGGAGGTTGAATTGGTACCTGGACTGCCCACCAAGAAGCTCGCCCTTTCTTGGGATTTTCCTGCTGTCCGCCTTTCCAGAGCCCCACCCCTGCCTCTGGGGGAGGCAGCAGGTGATGGGATGCCATTGCTGGCCTGTTCCTTGTTGCTTTTGTATATGGAATGTGTGTGTGTTTCATTGATGCCTCTCTGCAAAATAGAAAACACCTAGGCCTTTTTGTGTGTGTGTTCATATGTGTATGTGTGCACATGTATATGTGTGTGTGTATCGCCCTTTGGACTTTCATTTTTAAATAATTAGCAAAGTACTTAGATGGGAAAAATTCAATCCAATTCAAAAAAGCAGAAAAAGTTTATAGCCTTCATTTATTTCTCTACTTTTCTCTCATAAATGTAGGCAGGTTGCCTAGCATTTAAGTCCATGGCCTCAGGCCGGCACAATCCACATGCATCCCAAGGACCCAGGGTCGGGACCCAGGGCCGGGGAAACGACCAAGATAAACAACTAAATAAACAAATGCTAAAATTAGTTTTTAGTTTTCTCAAATTATTTGTTATTAACAAATTGTTCTTGAAAATATTTTTAAATTTCAGCTGTGAGCTGTAATTGATTTCACACTGTGCTTCGAGGTGATTTGTTCTCCCCCATCAAGTGAATCAACACGTCCCCTCAGATAGTTCTTTTTCGGGAGGGCGAGAACATTTAAGTTCTGCTCTCTGAGCAGATTCCGCTTATGCAGTGTGGTGTGTTATCACTGGTTGCCACGTCTCCCGAGACCCTCAGATCCTGCTCACCATTCGGCTGACATTCGGGACGCTTTCACCAGCCTCTCCCTGCTTTCGGCTTGTTCGTTTGAAGCACAGAAGTGATTCCATGTACGTTCATCCTCTGACCCATCTCACTCAGCCTCATGCTGGCCAGGGCAAAAACATTCTCGAACCTTTTAAATGTCAATCCAAGCCTAGTTTTTAATTTTGCAATCTAGCTGTCTATTCACTGAGGGAAAGAAAGAAAGAGAGACATTTTTTGCTTGAAATATATTGGGGACAGTGAAAGTTACATGTTTTCTGACTGACTTAGTTCTGCGTAGGTGACACATGAAGGACCATCTAAGGATGACCCAAGCAAGCAATGGAGTGATTCTCCATTGACACCCAGGAGAGGGCTGTGCTGCCATCTGTACCTGGTCTGGGGGTGAGACACTGTCTCACTGTCTTGCTGCCCCACCCCCGCCCATCCCCCCAATAACCTCCATTCCTGGCTCCTCCAGGCTCGTGGAGGGTGGAAGATGCCTGTTTGCGGACGCAGCCCAGAACCGCTAGCCTTGCTCCGAGGAGTTCGCAGTTCCATGTTCCTGAAACAGCTTCCTGATGGGCCAGATGTGTTCAGGACCCAGCCCCGCCCCCTGCCTGGCCTCTCTTGCTGCCTGATGTTTGTCTGACCCTAGTTTGGCTCAACTCACTCTCCCTTAAGCCATGTGAGGTTGAATTTTTTTTTTTTTTTTTTTTGACATCCTCTAGAGGATTCTAATGACGTGGAAAGGCCAGCACCTATCTGGTCTTTCATTTTCCTAAACCCAGATGGTGCAACTCCTGGCGAGGATGTTGGGGTTTTAAGTCAGAGGGGAAGTGAAAAGGCCCACGGAGGAGCCCACTGGTTCTGTGGACTCATCAAAGACCACACCCTTGGTGAGCTTTCCAGGCGGAAAATAACACAGTGGTGCTGCAGAAAAAAGACATGTTTGAGGTGAGGTGGAGATAGAAGGCTCTGTGAAAAATGAACCACAATTAATGCATGGTTGATGATTCTAAAACATCAGTGAAGGAAAGCTTTCTGTTAAATAACCTTGGTATCTTACTGTCTCTGTTGTCAAAAGGAAAACACATAGCTCATTTGAGCATTGCTGTTTGGAAATCTTACAGAATAGAGAGAAATGTTTGATATGATTTATCTCCTCGGGAAGAGCTTCCCCTAGGATTCCGCATGCATCCAGCCAAGGCTTTGCAGCGGGGCAGCCTTCGCTTAAACATCAGGTCTGCCAATGAACAGCAGCGTGACCTGGGGTGGGTGATCTCCCCTCCCTCTCTCTTCCTCCAGTACAGGATTTCTGTGAAGGTGAAATTAGATAACGTGGAAAGTTCCTGATATAGGGCATAGCACACAGTCATCAACACCTGAAAGGTCATTCTAGAAAAATACTGTTGATGTAGGGGATCCTCGGTGTTAGGTAGTGAATCCTGGCCCAAATGCCCCTTGAACTGAGTGGGATTGTACTCCCTGCCCCACTTTGCAACAGCCCTTAGGCTGCGCCATCTTCCTTCTCCATTGTCAGGGCTCCTTGGCAGAATGTGTGTTCTCTGAGTGCTTTGTGACCGAGACCCAGGTGTTGATTCTGTGTTGTTTGTTGGGGTCAGAGGAAAATCCTTGAGGGACATGGAAGAAGGCACTACCTGGGATTGTTGCAGGGAACTATCCAGGGATCTCAGCTCAACTGAGTAACTTCTAGAAGTGGTGAAATTACCATTTTAATAAATAATTGTAATTGAGATAGCATTGTATTTTGACATCTTACAAGCGTCCGGTGTGTATCTTATATCAGCATCTGTATGTACTACAAATGTGTAAATACAGCAAGGAGTATATATTCCACAACTCACAAGCTCACCACTAAAAGTCCAGTCCCAGCCTTCACCATATCATTGACATCTCTGATCCACCTCCTGTTCCCCTTCCCTTCTGGATCTTATATATATTTATATATATATATATATATATATATATATATAAAATTGGGTCTTACATATTTTTGTTTCTTTTAGTTCATTGATGTGCTAGGTTTCTCTTTATGCCATATCTGAATAAAAAATATGGTGTTTGTCTTTCTCTGACTTATCTCACTAAATGTAATGGACTCCAGGGGACCCAAGCTATTGCAAAAGACAGGGTTGCATCCTTTTCATGGTTCCATCCTTTTCATGGCCAGGTGTTATATTCCATTGTGTGTATGTGTATCACATTTTCTGTATCCATTCATTTATCTATGGGCACTTAGTTTAATTTTCAGCTCTTGGCTATTGGAAATAATGCTGCAATGAACAAGGGGGGTGTTCATTTGTTATTATAACTATCTTGCACAAGAAACAGCCAAACACAAGCAACTGAAGACATGTTCTCACACATACAGTAAATGCCACACACATTTATGGTAGGAGCACAGAATTGCATACAGAAATGGGTATATTTATCTCATTTTTTATGATCTGTAGCGAAAGAAGACGTTTGTTGCTTCCATTCAGTAAGAAAATCAGTTTATTCTTTTCACTCCTTTGAGAAAGGGGCTGATTTTTGGTTGGGGGTTAGGAACAATCCTTATACAGATTTCATGAAGTCTTAGATTTGTTAGATTTCTTTCATTGTTACATTTAAACAGATGAGCCCAGGTAGTGGAATCAGAAAGGCAACCAGATTTTATTTAAAATCTGGTTCAAATAGTCTCCAGAATGAGAAATTCACAAGGCTTTCTTTTCCCTGCTGAGTCTCCTGCAGGCTTTAAAAATGTAATTATTTAAGAGAGAATTCTTTTTTTTTCCACATTTGAGGCTTCCGTGGTTATTATGATATCAATAATGAATATATTAAATTTATGCCTATTAAATATTTATAGCTTCTTCTTAACACATGGTGATTTTAGATCTACTTATCTC
Organism: Solenodon paradoxus; assembly: GCA_004363575.1. NCBI lineage: Eukaryota > Metazoa > Chordata > Mammalia > Eulipotyphla > Solenodontidae > Solenodon > Solenodon paradoxus. The sequence goes on along the minus strand of RJWH01003044.1, from coordinate 1,968 downwards.
TTTTTTGTTGTTGTTTTTTTCCTGGATTGCTCCATCTTACAGAAACCTTAGATTATTGAATGTCACCTTTTAAGTTTTCTCTAATTGACCCATTTTGGTTATTGCTAACTTTTTCTTCTAAAGGAGACAAAAAAATACATCTTCAAGCAAAAAATACTTAAGTCTAGTTTATTTTGCTATCAGCTAGTTAATACAAAAATTCAGATTCTTACTATTTAGAGTTAACAGTCTTTAGAGAGAAAAAAAATTGTCCCCTTTCTAGAAAAATTCAGAGAATATTTGCAAAGCCCCATAATTTTGTCTTCCTGTTGTCAACAGTTTTTGTTCAACCTCTAAGGACATTTATTTTAGAGCCATTAACTACTCAAGAACCAAAATAGAATTTAGTCATCTTTATATTTATAACAAGTATACGTTCTGAAGTACATCACAGGCGAACCATTTCTAAAGAAGTGCACAGAAGTCAGAGTTGTACTTGTTGATTAATAGGTTCAGTGTACTGAGAACATTTGCTCTTAAGATCTGTGGTTGAAGAACTAAAACAACCCTTCATTGTATTTCGTTTATAAATTTCAGTTTTTCCATAGTGTTGCTTTCACAGATGGTTTCTCAATTGCAGGTGGCTCTTGATTGTCTTTGTGTTTTCATTTGTGACTCACGCTTTATCACCCGGTCTTTCATGAAGAAAGTCCCATTTTCATGGGGCAATCTTGGCACATCTAATCTACCTTGTGTATTTTGGCAGTGGGGACAAGTAGAGTACAGTTCTTGCTGCTCCTTATGTAAGATTTATTTTGCAGTGGGTAACCTTGGTATTCAGAGTTCTCACATTTAATTTATAATTAACTGTCTGCGAATGTTACCAAACAGAAATATATGATCCATCAGTTGAGTCTGAATATTTTACAGGATCATGATTTGACATTTTTGGGGAAAATTCTACTTTCTGATCAATGGCCAAACTCCTTTCCTTTTTCCTTTGGACCATGGAAGTAGCAGGCCCTGAGGAGCTGAACCCCGATGCCGGGGTCTGCAGGGTTTGGTATTTCTGCTTTTTGCCATGGGTGAGACCTTACTGCCCTATTTGTCTCCGTGACTCTTGGTGGCCTCCTTAGCTCTGGCAGAACGTATTGTGGGTTCTGTTTATTGGTCATGGCTAATGTTCTCTTTCTGGAAACATTAACAAGATAATTGAAATTTCTTAGCTAAATTGGATAGAGAATGTAAAATCCTGTTAAATCAATTCAGAACCTGTTGTGACTCATTGGGAAATAATGAAGATTTCCCAGCTTGATTGGTAAATAACTTGTAAGGAAGATTTGTGTAAATAATGAGTTATAATCGCTTGCTATACAATGGCAGATATTATTATGGGCTATTAGTTAATAGTCCTATCTTGAAATCTCATTATGTTATGGGGCTTCCTTTTATACGTTCTGGCTGAGGTGCCAAAAACTGGTTGTTTTCTCTTTGTACCCCAACTCTTTGAAATGGATGGTTTTTATTAGTGTTGCTTGTCAAGAGACACACTTCTGGAGAGAGCCAGTGCTGGAGGGTGGGTCTTCTACTTTTGTTTTTTCATGGAAAGGTGCAGGCAGGAGTGAGGGCGAGTAGCCAGCAGGCAGGAGGAGGAAGAAGCACTTTGTCTTTATCTAATTGTTCATCTTGGTTGTCCCCCCAGCTCTGGGTAGTGAACCTGGGGCCTTGGGATGTGTGTGGACTGCGCCTGGCGGACTTAACCACTAGGCCACCAGGATGCACTTCTTGCACTGTTTTGTGCGCTCTTCGTAGGTCTCTTATCCAAGTAGAATGAGCCAGAAGTGGAATTCCCCTAACGGGCCATGGACTGAAACTCTCATTCACTGCGTGTTTCTTCTTCCCCAGCCTGGGAATCAGCTTAGGGGAAACCCACACAGCACCAGCTGCTGATGTGACCTCTCCCGCTCCCCGCTCCTCTCCCTTCCCCCC
>RJWH01003043.1:0-181515 GCA_004363575.1 Solenodon paradoxus | reverse complement strand
AGCCAGAAGCTGAATTCCCCTCAGTCTGGGCGGAAGGGAATCCTCTGGGCCTAGCAAAGAACCAGGCCCCAGTGCTGATGACCTAAAGCCTGGAGCACAACCTGTTAAGATCCACCAAAACATGGTTCCAAGGGAGTCACGCCCAGGAATCCAGGTTCACCTGGAGCAACTATTCAAATGGGGCTGCTAAACTGGTGTCAGTCTCCATGGATACCCCACTGTTACCCGTAAAGAAACCAGGGACGAATGACTACCACCCAGTCCAGGACCTAAGGGCCATTAATGAAGCTGCCATCACCCTACATTCAGTGCTGCCAAACCATATACCCTACTAGGACTCATACCCTCAGAGGTAGAATGATTTACTTGTTTGGACTTAAAGGACACCTTTTCTGTCTTCCATTGGTGCCCAGCAGCCAACCTGTTTGCCTTCGAATGGGAGAACCTGAACACAAGGACTAAGGAACAATTCAGTTGCACCAGGCTACCTCAAGAGTTCAAAATCTCGCCAACCCTGTTCAATAGGGCACTAGCATCTAATCTGTCCAAGTTTCCAGGTCAGATTTAGGGTGCATTTTACTCCAATATGCAGACAACCTTCTAATTAGAGAGCCCCACTCTAGCTCAGGGCTGGGAAGGAACAAAGGCCCTATTGCAGCTCCTGACTGAAGCCGGCTACTAGGTCGCTAAGAAAAAGGCTCAAATATGCTTGAAAGAAGTCAAGTACCTAGGCTTCTGAATCACCAAAGGGAAACGGAGGTTGGGAACTGAGAGAAAGCAGGCAGTATCTGCCATCCCAGTTCCCACTACCCGGCTGCAGATCCAAGAGTTCCTAGGAGCAGCAGGATTCTGTCGTGTAAGGATCCCAGGGTTTTCGGAGCTGTCAGAGCCCTGTATGAAGCCCTCAAAGGAGAGGAGAAGGCACCCCTTGTTTGAGGACCTGAACAAGAAAAAGCGTTCACAACTGAAAAGACAAAACTCACTGAGGCACCAGCCTTGAGACTCCCAGATGTGGCGCGGGATTTTAACCTGTCTGTACATGAGAACAACAGGTTAGCTCTGGAAGTACTGACTCAAAACCTTGGGGCCTTGGCAGAGACGGGCAGTTTACCTGTCAAAGCAAACTGACCTGGTTACGGCAGGCTGGCCACCTCGCCTTAGAGCCCTTGCAGCCACTATGCTGCTAGTTAAAGAGGCAGACAAGGTTACACTGGGACAGAACCTAAATGTTAAGGTGCCCCATTCTGTCATCACACTCATGGATGTCAAGGGGCAGCACTGGCTAACTCGTGCCCAGATGACCCAGTACCAAGGGGTCCTGTGTAAAAACCCACAAGTGCGACTAGAAGCAGTAAAAACCTTAAACTCCGCCACCTTCTTGCCTGTTGCCATGGGAGCCCCAGAGCATGATGGCCTAGAGGTTCTGCAGCATGAGCTTTCCCACCTGGGAAAAACTGCTCTAGAAACCTTGTTGAGCCGGTACCACCTGATCACTCAACTGCCGTCCCTCTGTGCCTCGGTGACACAGCGCTGCCTCCTTTATGCACAGAGCAATGCCAGACGGGGTCCTGTTGGGCCAGCAGGAATTCAACACTGTGGCCAAACTCCCTTTGAAGGTTTAAAGGTAGACTTTACTCAGACAGGACAAAGCAGAGGGAATAAATCTCTCTTAGTTTTTGTCTGCACCTTCTCAGGATGGGTTGAAGCACACCCCACTCACACAGAAAAGCCAGAAAGGTGACCACGGCACTGCTAAAAGACATTATCCCACGATACGGGACGCCATTGACTATAGGATCGGACAGTGGCCCAGCCTTTGTAGCAGAAGTAGTGCGATGGGTAGCTAAGGCCTAGATATCCACTGGCACTTACGTACAGCCTATTGGCCCGAGTTCAGGAAAGCTAGAAGGCATGAACCAGACCCTCTAACAGGCTATGGCTAAGTTACATCAGGAAACTAGTTTGCCCTGGACAGACATACTGCCCTTAGCCCTCCTATGGGTATGCTGTACCCCTAGAGCCAGAATAGGATTTTCTCCTTTTGAGATTCTATATGGTAGACCCACCCTTAAGTAGACCTAAGGGGGACCTAAAGGAACTAGGGAACTTAGAAATCCAGAAACAATTACAGGAACTAGGAAAAACAATCCTTGAAGTACACAGATGGGTAACAGACAGACTACCCATCTCCTTAGGAGTAACTGTACACCCCTACAAACCAGGGGACCAAGTGTGGGTAAAGGACTGAAAAAAGGAACCCCTGAAGCTGACCTGGAAGGGGCCCTATCCGGTCACATACTAACTGCCCCTACAGCTCTTAAGGTTGCAGGTTTGAACACCTGGATCCACCATTATCAGGTGAAAGCAACCCACCAGCAACTGACAGACCACTTGAGTGGAAGGAGTTCTCCTCTGAACACCGTCCAAGCTGGACTGTCCAACAACGTCTCCCATTCATCTGACTGACACGCATTCTGGAAGACTTGTAGAAACCAATGACCCACCAACTTGCCAGCAGACGCTGAACCTGACCCTGTTTATCCATCTTATTTTGTTCTGGGCCCTGCTCCTCCCCTTTGCTCTTATTCACCAGCACTGTGGGCCCCTTGTATGGGCCTGTTACTTCTCAGCCAATGCAGGTCACTGGTATGGCAGACCCCTTTCTGCCACCACGCTGCATTTCTGCTGAAATATTACTTCATTATTGCTTACAGCTCTCCTGGTACCTCGAATGGCAGGCTGGGATACCAGCCCTACGAATGTGGTCCAATAGAGGACTGAGAATGTTTTAACAAGGGTCAAAATCAGAATCTCACAGATTACAACACACACTCTTACTCATTTGCCAGGTACTGAAATGGCATGGAAGAATATATGTGACAAGCATAAATTGACACATTATATGAGGGCAGACTGCCCATTACTAAAAACGTAACTGTGTAAGTATAGCAGATCAATCAATATGTTGGGGAGTCCAAAGCCTGAAGGCAACTAAGAGCCGCCCGAAACCCCCAGGTCAGACAAGAACAGGGCCTCATGATCTAGACTCTCGATTACATCAAACTTTAATTGCCACCCACCATATTATAAATCTTACTTATCCAGACTTAGCCAAGACCTGCTCGTTATGCATGTCCAGTTCTCAGAGAGATTCTTGCTAATCTTTCCTCGGGACTCAGGACATGGAGTTCCACCTCACCATTACAAATGTTGAATTAAAACACAAGGCTCCTATTTGTTTCAAAAACAGCAAAGGAACAAAGCCAGCAGGGCAGACTCCAGACATGTAGTATAACAGCACCACAGAACTAAAAGGGAGCCGAGCTAGATGCTGGAGTCAGCCGGCACCTGGGATCTTTTCCATTTGTGGGACAAGAGCCTTCTTGTGTCTCCCCGGTAACTGGACAGGAAGCTGTATCCTTACTTTCTTAACACCTCAGATTAACATCATACCTGGAAACCAGTCCTTCGAAATGCCAATAACCACCTTCTCTAGGTCAAGGTCAAAGAGAGCTACCTCTCTTACTAGGGCTGGGAGTACTGGCTGGAGTCGGAACAGAGGCAGGTGGAATAGCCACTTCTTCCTTCTTCCACCAGACTCTCTAAGCCTTGCCCACAACATCCAAAAAGTCAATCTTTAGATGAACTCCAGAATCAGGTAGACTCCTTGGCTGCTGTAGTATTACAGAATCGAAGGGGTTGAGACTTACTTACGGCCGAGAAGGGTATCCTTCGCTTGTTCCTAAATGAAGAATGTTGTTTCTACACCAGTTGGTCCAGAATTATCAGAGACATAACCCGGCAACTACGGGAAGGAGACAGGAAACTTCGAGAAAACGCCTCTGATCTTGAGAGCTCCTGGTTCGGAAACATCAGCTGGTTATCGTGGCTCTTGCCCCTGTTGGGGCCCCTCCTTGTATTGTTACTTGCACTCTTGTTTGGTCCCTGCATCCTGAACCTACTGACCCGTTTTAGTAGTTACAAAAGGAAACATACAAGTCTCAGAAAGGGAAAAGAGAACTCTCTTTCCAGGATTACTATATATACCTAAAAGGTTCAGTTTTTCAATAAAAACACAAGACATGTAAAGAATCAGGAACCTAGGACCCAAATGCAGAGCAAAAGGCAGGCAACAGAAACTGCCTGTTAAAAAAGACCAGATGTCAGCTTTACAGACATCAAAGTAGCTGTTACACGTTCTAAGCATTAAAGGAAAACACGCTTAATGAAGTAAACTGTGAAGACAGTGTCCCACCAAACAGTGAATGTAAATAAAAAGAAACAATAAAAACTAAATGAAAATTCTGGAGTTGAAAAGCACGTGATCAAAATTAAACATTCATTAGAGAAATTCAGCAGATTTGAACTGGCAGAAGGTTCACAGAACCTGAAGACAGAGTAACAGAGATTACATAAGCAATTCAAAGAACAGAGAAAATAGAATGAAGAAAAATGAACAGAGCCTCAGAGAAATACGAGGCACCAATCTATAAGTAAAAAGGAATACCAGAAGGATAGGAGAAAGGAGCAGAAAAGTAATCAAAGAAATAAGGGTAAAATCTTCCCAGATTTGCTGAAAAAAAAAAATCTATACAAGAAGCATAAAGAACTTCAGGTAGGATAATGCTAAACACCGATACATCAGAATGGAAATGCTGAAAGTCAAAGAAAATAAAATCTTAAATACGGCAAGAAAAAAAAAATCACATATACCAGAGAGCCCAATAAGATAAACCACTTTAACTACTCATGAGACTAGAGGCCAGAGGCTGTGTGATAATACACTCAAGGTGATGAAAGAGTAATCTGCCTGATCCAGAACACTTCATGGTAACATTCCATATAAGTTAATAATGTGGCATGCTCTGGTAGAGCAGCAGTTAGGTCAACTGCCTCTGAAGGAACAAGCCACATACCCCTGGGTTGGAGTCCCAGGTCAGGAGGGAAATCAATCAATATGAGAAAAAATAATAATAATAAAGATGTTTCATCAAAAAAAAAAAAAAGCCAACAACGCTCTAATTAAAATATTTTAAAACTGAATAACTTTTGAGGGCCACAACTGAAGGATAATTATATTAGGTAAGACCCACATGGGGCATTCAAACTTCCTAGAATGTTGAAGCTCCCTCTTCATTCTTTAAGCAAAAAATGGTGTTGTGCTTGAAATTGTGTGGAGACAAATTTCCCCAATCTGGAAAGATATTTGGTCTTTGTCCTCAGTTCCTGTCTCAGAGTCCTTAAAAACCTTGGCATTTCCTAAATAATAAAGGTGATTGACAGGTCAATGATAGCTTCAGGATGGGGTCTGGATAGCTTCAGACTGGGGGTGAGGGGTGTTTGTCAGAAAGATCAGCCATGATTAGAAGCTTGGAACTTTAAGCTCCACTCCCCAACCTCTGGGGATGAGAGAAAGGCTAGAGATTACATTGATCACCAATGGCCAATAATAAACCACGTCTATGTAATAAAACCTCCATAAAAGCTCCTACATGGAGTTGATGGAGCTTCCAATTAGGTGAACACACCAAGGTGTGGAGGAGACATGGAGCTCAGAATTCCTCTCTTACACTATGAATCTCTTCCAGCTGTTTCTGAGTTGCATCCTTCATAATAAACCTGTTAACAGTAAGTAAAGTATTTTCTGAGTTCTATAAATTGTTCTGGCAAATTATTTAAGCTGATGGGGTGCTCGTGGCAACTCTCAACTTTGTAGCCAAGTGTCTATGAAGTGTCAGTGACCAGAGAGCCAATACTTTGACCTGCCTGCCATCCGAAGCCAGGGACAGTCTTGTAGGACTGAGCCCTTAAACCTGTGGAGTTTGATGCTAACTCCAGATCATTAGGATTAGAATTGAATGTAGGAGACCCAATGGGTGTCTGCAGAGAATGAGAATTAACAGGTATTAGGAGGAAAACACACTGCTCACAGTACTGCTTTCCCCTCATTCTGTCTCCACCCTGTATAATCCAGGGATAGTCCAAGTCAGTAATGTCCCTGTAGCCACAGCCCGCCCCATATTGTTCATACCACACCAGTATCAATAAATAAAATGTTATGGTTTCTCAGATATTGACAGTGCTAACTTTAAAACAAGTGTGTCACATACTAGTCAATTCCAAGGGAACTTTTGCAACACAAAACCCACCAGGTGTTTCCTTATTGCAAAGTCAATGTCTTAGAAATCCTAGTCCACTGTTTTCTAAATATCATTTGGGTCACCTTTGGGATCTGGGACCTAGTCACATAGCATTTGTCTTCAATTATATTAAAATCATTACAGAGAAAAGATTATGTCCCTACTTTAAATGGGAAATCAGTAGATTTGCTATAATCGCAGGTAAAACATAGTTTATTAAAAACATTTTTGATGTTTAAATGTATACCTAAATCAACTTGTGTAGCACCACTACTACTCTACCTGAGCACTTTGGGAAACAATGCCCTAATCCACAGTGTGGGATGAAAGGGTAAGGAGAGAAATAGAAGGCACCGTCGTGAAGTGCCTCTAGTTTTGAGAACTAGGTTTCCTGCTAAGAAAACTATCTTCAACTTTCTTTCTGAAGGCACATTAAGTAACCACTAAGTAACCATTACAGTGCTTTAATTCAGTTATAAGACTGAAAAAATTATTTGGGTGCACCCTGGTGGAGTAGTGGTTGGGCACAGTCCATACATACCAAAGTCCCAAGTTTGTGTCCTGGGACCACAAAAAACAACCAAGATGAACAATAATAAATGTGTCTTCCTCCTCTCTCTTCCTGCCTACAAGTCTCTGCTAGCCTTCATTCCTGCTGCAAGCAGCTTTCCTTTAAAATAAAAACCAAAAAAAAAAAAAACCAGTGCTTTCGACCAGAAAATGTAACTGTAGTTAATTGCAGGCTAGCCATTTAAGATCAGTTTAAACACAAAAACAGAACTCACCAAATGCTATATAGATCCCCAAGGATGATATTTTACATGACCCACAATTACCATTCAAGGGCATACCATTCCTTTATTCTCTTTCAAAGGGTTGTTGACAAATTAAAGAGAAAATAATTCTGGCAGAGGGTATAATCAAAAACAGACATCAAAATTGCTCCTTGCCGGTAATTTTTCAACTGTATTCCAATAGGAATAAAAATCTGGAAGAGGGACAAAGAAATAATCATTTAAGGAATTTGAGGAACAACACATACCTTACGCTATTAACATCCACCCTTATAAGCTTTCTTTTTCTGAGTATAAGGGCAAGCCTTGAGTTCCCTGGGTTCTCTTTAGTCTGATCCAGAGAGGAGTTTCCTTTGGTAAGGGCTCTTTCTATAGCTCCCAAAGGCAGAAAGTACCTCTGTTAGATGGGGTATGGAAGGTGGGGGGCAGAAAGCACATATTTCTGATTTTTCCAAAATATAATTTTATTCACTCTAAATTAAAAGTAATATAAACCATTCCAAATTTTTAGAAAATAGGGTTCTACAAATTAAACAGTAGGAATAAATCAGGAATAACTGACCTAAGAGAATCATCCAGTAATTCAATGGGATGAGAAGAGCTTATTACTGTGTAGAAGATGTCCATTCACAAACTAAACTGAAGTCCAGAGATAGAGACTGGCTAGTTAGAGAGGCGCTAGGACTGGAACCTAGGTCTTATGAACTCACAGGCCAATAATGCCTGATTGTATAGTGCCTGGGCCGCACAGGTCTAGTCCTAATAAGGAAAAAGAATATTGTCTTGTTTCAACACCATAGTGACTTTTCAGCAGATCTTGGAATCAGGATGACAAAGTAAATACACAAGAATGATACACTGAAGCCTCCAGGATGGTCTGAGATCTCAGATTCAGGTGCCATGCCTGGCCTGACCCGCTTCGAGGTCCACAGCAAACTGCTAACATCTATTGAGCGCTCACTGATGCGGGGTACTCTGCTAAGTGCTTTACCTACACGTAATTGTTTAATCCTCACAAAAACTCCAGTTGTAGTTTTTTCTAAATATTACAGAAGAGGAAGCAGAGACATGGAGATTTAAACAAATTGTCCACTGACTCAGTGGCCTTGACAGGACTGGCAGCAGGCAGTCTAGCTCCAGAGCTGCTCTTGATCACTAATATTTACTGAGCACTATGTTCTGAAATCACTGATCTCGGAGTCCAACTCAAGCAAAGGCAGGTGAGGAAGAAGATTTAGGGGCTACTGGGCTTAGGTGGAAGGCAGCAGAATTGGGACTGACCTGGCTGAGATCTGACCAGAAATAACACTTTTCAGTTATGGTCAATTAGCAGAGACTAGGGGCAGGCCCTGAGGAGACATGAGAAGAAAAATGGTAGCTGTATTCTGCAGTGTAGGAAATCCTGCTTGGCCTATACAAGGAGCCTGTGCCGGGCCTGGCACCCAGGTCAGAGCTGGTCTAGCACGGTTCTTGTCAACAGCTAAAGGAAAGCCCTACTAGATAGATTCCAGACAGGATGCAGGCAGGAGAAAAGAAACCTTGAAAATACTTCTATCCTCCCAACCCCAAACTCACCCCTGACCTGATAAAACAAATTCAACAATCCAGGCCACTGCGATAAACATTGGTGATGCTGTTAAAACTTAAACTGGGGTCTTTTGTTGACTTCCAAAATATTTTCCCCTCAGTTCATATGGATTTTCTAATTCAGTCTTAGGGATCCGTTCCTTTTTAATCCTCAGTGCTCCTACTCCACTAGAGAATTTAAATGGGTCTTCTGGAGTTTCCTCTGCTTTCTCCTGCAACAGCATTGCTTTAAGTATCTGCAAGGTATTAAGTTTCACAGAAAAGCTTTCAAAGCCTCCAGAAGTCAAAGGTCAAAATTTACATTTGTAACACAGAGAAACAAAGATTTACTAGCTGTATTGTATCCATACATCTGAAGACTCAATACTGTTTAAGATGTGAGTTCTCCTTAAATTGACCTATAGATTTAACATACTCCTAATAAAAAAATCCCACTAGGAATTTTTTTAATTCACAAACTGACTCTAAACTTTATATAGAAAAGCAAAGGACCCATAGAATAGCCAAAACAAAAAGAAACAAAGTTGGAGATTTCTCAATAACCCATTTAAAACTAAAACATAACTAAGTAATCAGGGAAGTGCAGTATTGGTGAAAGACTAGGTACAACCAAAACAAATAGGTTAACTGATATCCAACAAAGGACCAAAGTTATTCAACAGAGAATCGACAGTCTTTTCAGCATACAGTTCTTGAAAAATAAAATATACATATACAAATAACAAAACAAAAAGCCTCAATTCGTAACTCACATCGTATGCAAAACTCAACTTAAAATTCATCATAGATCTAAATATAAACCTAAATTATAAAACTTCTAAAAGAAAATAAAGGACAAAAATCTTTGTGATCTTGACCAGCCAAAATTTCTTAGGACACAAGCACACAATAAAAAAATTAATGGGACTTCATTAAAATTGAAAAATTCTGCTCTTTGCAAGATGATGGTAGAAATGAGCAACGATAATCAAAAGATAAGCAGAGACTGGAAAAAAACATTTGCAAAAACACATCTCATAAAAATTTGAATCGAAAATACATGAAGAATTCCTACAACCCAATAAAGGAAAAACATTTTGTTTCAATGAAAAAGAAATTTTGGCCTGCCCTGGAGGCCTAGTGGATAAGGCTAGTGGATACAGTCCACAGAGCCTGACAACCAGGTTGCCGGGCAGGGGTGAGGGGAGCAACCAAGGTGAACAAATAAATACAAATAAATAAAATGCTTCCTCCTCTCTCTTCTTGCCTGCCTGCCTACTCCCTTCATTCCTGCCCATACCTTTTATTTTTAAAAATAAAATAAAATAAATAAGGACGTGAAAGACTAGTATACTGGAAACTATAATATACTGATCAGAAATAAGGAAGACATAATAAATAAATGGAAAGTCATCTTGATGCACATACTTTGTACTATTCAAAGTGTTTTCACAGACAGTACCTCATCTGAACACGGTGCCAAGTCTGAAGTGGAACAGGCAGAAAGAATACTCACCACTAGATGAGGCAAATGAGGCCCCAAGCAAACCCAATGAGAAGTTGGTCGTTCAGTTGATTAGTGACAGAGGATTAGTTACTAGGTGTCTTGCATCACCGTCAGGCTCTTTCTACAGTCTTACTTAGGTGACAGATCACCAAGGAATAAGCCAATGCATAAACTAAGGTAGGTTTACAGGGGTTCCCTAACCCCTCAAAGGCACTGCACTGTAGGTGGCAATTTCAATGGAGGTATGTACACATCAGGTTAAGAAATATCTACACAATGTATCACATAAAGAGGATTATAAGAGGAATCACACACACACATATATGCCCTGCCGCTTAATACTCTTCAGTGGCGTCAGGCCCTTGATCCAGCCATTCAGACCACTGCCAACATCCTAGCCCATACTCTGGCTACGCTCACCTACTTGGGGTTCCCTACATGAGCCACGCCTGGGACATATGCCTTCTCCCTCTGCTTTAAATGTGTTTCTCAACAAACTAATATCTATTCCTTCTCATCTTAGTTTAGGCATCCCTTCCTGGAGGAAGTCTCCCCTGAAAGCACAAGTGTATACAAACATGCACAATACTCTTTCTTGGTCAACTGTTCTCTGATTGCTCCCTATAACTCTATTACTTACTTGCCCTGAGCTATAAGCTCCTTGAGGTCAGGGACAAGTCTTTTGGCGCTCTGTATTTACTAGCACAGCGTCAGGCACACAACAAATGTTCAATGCATACCTAACAAATAACAAATTATTATTGTGGAAGCAAGGAGGTTCTGCCTGGTGTGGTTGCTCCAATACAAGAGGGAATTCTATCAGAGAAGCAAGATGTCTGGGCAAGACTAAGGGGAAGGTGCAACTTTCTTATTGGTGGAAAATACCTTAAGTAATTTCATTGTGAGTTTTGTCTGTTCTTTCCTGAGCTTTCTGATACAGACGACTGGGAAACTGATCCACCTGCACACTAGGACCAAGACAGGAGTTGAAAAGCCTCTGCCAGTCAACAGAGGCCAAGTGAGCAGTAAGTTGTTTCCAGCTGACAATCCAGAGACCTAGAGAAGTGGTGACTGACCGGAAGACCCCCAACAAATTAGTAGCAGGGTTAGTTCCAAACCCAGGCACTGAAGTACCAGTTCAAGGCTCTTTCTATGGCACCAGACACCCTGTGGGATCTGAGCTGAGACACAGAGCAACATGGAACTGTGGACCTGTGGACCTGATCAGCACCAAGGAACCTGGGATATAACAAGACAGAAGAACAGAAGGACACAGAGATCTTGAATGTTAATATGCACCAGACAAACATGTACCACCAGACAGGGCCCAATGGAGAGAGACCATCTCATGAATGAGAATCCTTTTCCTTCCAAGCTGGATTTTGCCTAATTTGTGGTTTCCTGACTCTGACTTTGAACACGGCACAAGCTCTGTGCTCTCAGGTACTTTATCTTCCAAACACCCTGCAACATAGTCATTATACCCTCATTTGTATCTACGAGAAAAATGGAACCTACAAGAATTTGAACCTAAGTTATCTTCACTAACCAAAGTGGCTCTCGGTGATCTGGAAACTTTAAACTATAGCTTCCACTGACTTTTCAAGTATGTTTTGTTGTCTGCAATTGAAAATAATTTTGTGCTAATGCTCTTTATTTGTAATGCATATGAGAGCCATAAGGATATTTAAGAGGCTCAATGCATGGTACAATGAGAGAAGGAAATGGTCATGTTTAAATCAAATAGCCCGGAACTGATCACCAAACTTTCTGGGACAGTCACCCCTCAGCCAGCAGCAGAAGCAAGAATGAAAGTGTGTAAAACTCCAGGATAGGTGTACCCTGATGGAGTAGTGGTTTAGTTAGATGCCTTCGGCCGAGAGCGCAGTCCACATACATCCCAAGGAACCGGGTTTGCATCCCCAGGTCATATTAATGACGCATATGTACAACTAAATAAAAATAAAAGTGTTGCTTCCTCCTCTCTCTCTCTGCCTGTCTCTGCTTATCTTTAGTCCTATCTGTATATTTCCTTTCATAAAAGGAGTTACAGACAGGAATGCACAGCCCAGTGATGGGAGACTACTAATGGCAGGCATAGGGTAATCAAAGAGCACCCCTCTCAGGCACCCAGCAAACAGAAAGAACATGCAAAAGCAGCGTGTGTGAGAGCTCAGCTTATTCAAAGGACAGCAGCCAGATCTGGTTGAAGGGAAGTATGATTGAAGGGTCAGTCTTAGCCTCTTTCCCCTGGCCCCAGGTTGAAAACAAGGGTCCTTGGATTTTACAAGGCCTACATCTTAGCCATTTTAGCCACCTGAGCCACAAGAGTGCCCCTATAGGGTCGATCTTACAGGTAAGATTGGTTAAATTATTATATACACCTTCATTCAATCAAACACTAATCTAAAGGTTGCTGTTAAGCTCTTTCATAGATGTGATTAAGATCTATAATCAGTTGACTTTAATGGACCTTAGTCTACATAATCTAGTAGGCCTGATTAGATCAACTGAAAAACCCTGAGAGCAGAACTGAGGCTTCCCAAAAGAAGAAACTTCCCCTCTGCAGAGCAGCTTCAGCGTGTGGCTGAGCATTCCAGGCTGTCCATAGACTTGCCTTGCCAGTCCCCACAATCATGCAGCCAATTCACTGTCAACTCCTAATAAATATCTCTCACTGGTTCTGTTTCTCTAACTGAACCCTTACTGATAGAGGTAGGCAGGCATCTTTCAGAAGGTGGGGAGAAAGTGGGAACTGGAATAGTCAGATCTGAAGAGCATACTAAAAGTTTTAGACTTTTCCTGAAAAGCTAAGAGAAACAGCAGAAGCAAATGAAGAGCAGAATCAAATCTGCATTTTAGAAGTTGTGAGCGGGAGTTTATAGGGCCAGACAGGAGATGGTACCATAAAAAGGGAGGAGCCTGGAGTCATAATTCAAGTAGAAAATGGACAAAGTGGACAAAGGCCTAGCAGTGGAAATGGAGAGACAGAGATGAGTTTTAAAGAAACTGAGGAATTAGACATCATGGAACTTGGTGACCTACAGGCCTGGGACATGAGGGAAAAGACCGAACAATCAAGCTGATTTTCAGGTTACTGACTCTTTATGCTACTGGACTCAATGCTACAAGTCAGCAACTAGTGTTTTGGTTGGATTCCCTCCCTCCCCATAATTGCTAAATTAAAACATGGAGACAGGGATACTCATTAACTACCCAGATGCTATATATATAGATCACCAAGCCTGGTAACCACAATATGCCAAACACCCTGCTGTGAGTCCTGTGGAGCTCTTTCAGACTGAACCCTTCAGCTGCCCCTACACAGAATAAGGTAAAAGGTAACATCTGGTAGAACAAAACTAAAAAACATGGCTGGAAAGATCCTGGGTGGGAAGGAGAGAGGTGAAAACAGAAACATGGTCAGAGCAGCTGTTTCTGCCATTTCCCAGGTCTTGGAGTGAACCAAAGCCCTGGTGAGAATCTGATAGCCTCACAGGGAGTACGAGTGCCAGGGAACTGAATGGTGAGAAATGTCAGAGCCCTCCAAAGAACCCTGCAGGACTGCTGGGGAACAGAGAAGCAAGAAACCCAAGCAACACCAACCATATCACAACCTTGATTCCATTTCCTGTCCACAAAATGGGCAGAATTCTTTCAATTAACCCCACCCGCAAGCCGCAACAGAAGAAAAGGAATGATTCGAACTAGAAAATAGAATAGACTAGGAAAATAACAAGATCTCTCTGGGAGAAGGAAAAGATAACAGAGGCATTTGTTTTTTTCTTTTTTTTGTTTACTTGTGTTTTTTTGTTTGTTTTAGAAGAAGGAAGGAAGAAAGGAAAGAAGAGAGGGTGTGAGGGAAAAAAACATCAAAGGAAGGAAGGAAGGAGGAAGATGAAGAGACATCTTTATTTTCGTTTTTCACCTTAACCCCATGTCTCGAACCTGGGTCCTTGGGCTTTATGTAGTTTGCACTCCATTGTCCCGGCTCCCTGAGCCACAAGGGTACATCCAGCATTTATTTTTGATGTTTTTTCTTGTCATGACCATTAAGTTTCTTTATGGGTTAGACTTGAGAGAGGGGTGGGGGAGGGAAAGGAGGAAAGGAGAGAGGGAGGGAGGAAGGACTGACTTGTAGTTGTTTAGTTTTTGTTGTTTTGTTTGTTCCTCCTGGCCCCAATTCACAAACCCAGGTCCTTGGGCTTTATGTGGTCCATGCCCCAGTCACTGGCTTAGCATCTGAGCCATCGGATTGTACCAGATTAGATATTTCCCATCATGAGAATGACTGTGTTTTTTAAAGTATCTTGATTTTCATCTAGTTGTTCAGACTGGTTACTGCCCCCAAAGCCCAAGACTCGAACCAACAGCATATGGCTTGCTCCTTCAGAGGTGAATGACTGACTTCTTTAGAGAAAGGTGCAGGCAGGAATGAAAGCACATAGTCAAGCAGGTAGGAAGAGAGTGGAAGATGCATTTTTAATTTTATTTTTATTTAGTTGAGATGGCTCAGTTGTCCCCCACTCCCACCCTTGGCCCCAGTACATGAACCAGGTCCTTGGGATGTACGTGGACTCTGCTGGACAAAGGCAGTGAACCAAACTGCTACTCTACACCAAGGCACAACACAGCTCAATCTTTTAAAAAGGTAAGGTAAGGCGTATCCTGGTGGTGTAGTGGTTAGGCCCGGCCCTCTGACTGGCACAAGTCACAAACATCTCAAGAGCCCCAGTTCTTGTCCTGAGGTAGGGGGAAAAAACTAAGATGAACAATTAAATAAACTAAATAAATGCTTTTTCCTCCTCTCTCTTCCTGCCTGTCTGTCTACTTGCCTTCGCTGCTGCCTGCACCTTTTCTTTAAAATAAAAAAGTAAGGTAAAAACATTCTATACTGTCTTTGCTATATGTCTGTAAATCTAAAATTAATTACTATTCTAAAATTAAGTTTATTTTAAAATAACATTTAGAGTAGCAGCCCAAACTATAAAGTTCTTAGGAACATAAATTTAACAAATGTTACACAAGACATGTATATTAAAAACTATAAATCATTACTAAGAGAAATTAAGAACATTCCCATAAATGGAGAAATATACAACATTTATGGACTGTTAAGATATCAGTTCTCCCCAGATTAGAATGACCAATCATTCTAGTTTGCCTGGGACTGAGGAGGTGTCCAAGATGCAAGGCTATCATTTCTAAAACCATGGCAGTCTTGGGCAAGCCAGGATGAGTTTCTCACCTAACTTGAAATTTTTCTATTGTTTCAACACAATCCCAATCAAAATCCCAGCAAAACTTTTTTCACAAATGATGTGTATGTTGAAAAAACAAAGGACTTCAAGTAGCCAAAACAATTTGAAAGAAGAATAAAGTTGGAGGGTTTGTGATATCTGATTTCAAATCTTACTATAAAAATGCATGACACAGTATGGTATTGCTGAAAGGGACAACTAAATAAATAGAATAAAATGCTTCATCCTCCCCTCCCCTCCCTTTCTACCTATCTACTTGCTTTCATTCCTGCCTGCTCCCCTCTTCTTAAAAAAAAAAAAAAATCACTGAAAAACTGCATAGCTGGTGCGCCCTGCCTGTTGGAGTAGCAGTTGGGTCCACTGCCTCCAGTCAAGCACAGTCCACACACATCTCAGGAACCAGGTTCACATCATGGAGCCAGGGGTAACAACCGAGATAAACAACTAAATAAAAAGATAAAATGCTTCTTCCTCCTCTCTTTTCCTGCCTGCCTGCCTACTCACCTTCATTTCTGCCTGTACCTTTAAAAAAGAAAGAAAGAAAGAAAAGAGAGAGAGAGAGAGAGAGAGAGAGAGAGAGAGAGAGAGAGAGAGAGAGAGAGAGAGAGAGAGAGAAGGAAGAAAAAATTGCATAGGCAAGCCACAGGCTAGACTGTATTCACAAAGCATATATCTAGCAAAGAACTGCTATTCAAGATATATAAAGAACTCCAACAATTCAATAATAAAATGACAACCCAACAAAAAAAATATGGACACCTCAGAAAGGAAGTTGATAAGCACATGAAAAAGTGTCCAATGTCATTAGCCATTAAGGAAGTGCAAATTAAAGCTACAAGATACCACCAGACACCCCAGGATAGCTAAAGTGAGACTGATAACATCAAATATTGGCAGCCACTTACCGCACTTTGCCGACAAAGAGTATGAAATGGCATGACCACTTTGGAAAAAGGCTCCATGACACAAAGCAATCTACTCAATGAATCAGCAATTCTTCCAAGAAAAATAAAAGCACAGAAGAAACTTATACATAAGCAGTCAGAGAAGCTTTACTCGTAATAGCCATAAGCTGGAAACATCCCAGTTATCTATCTAAAGGTGAAATAAAGCGTGGTCTAGTTATACAAAGGAATTTACTCAGCAATAAAATGGAACAAACTAGTAATACAACGGATTAATTTCAGGAACACTAAGCTAAATGAAAGAATCTCACACGAATGAATGCATTTTATATGTATATGATTCCATTTATGTGATGTTCTTAAAATTAATTTATGGTTAAAAAATCAACAGTGGTTCATTTTTGTTGTTGTTTTTTTAAAGGAAAGGTACAGGCAGGACAAGGGCCAGGAGGAAGCAGGCAGGCAGGCAGGAAGAGAGAGGGAGAAGAAGCATCTTTATTTTTATTCAGTTGTTCACAAGGGTTGCTTCCTCCTTGTCCTGAGCTCAAACCCAGGGGTATGTGGCTTGCTCCTTTGGAGGAGATTGTCCCAACTAAGTGAAAACAAAATATAGCGTTTCTTCCTTCCCCTTGTTCTTGCCTGCACCTTTCCTTTAAAAAATAAAAAAATAATATTTTAGAGATTTTATTTTTACTGATTTATTTTTTTTAAAGAAAAGGTGCAGGTAAGAATGAAGGTGAGTAGGCAGGCAGGAAGAGAGGAGGAAGAAACATTTTCATTTATTTTATTTAGTTATTCATCTTAGTTGCTCCCCCTGGGTCCCTGGGTGTTATATAGAATGTGCCAGCTGGAAGCAATGAACCCAACCACTACTCCACCAGCAGTTATTTCTAAGGTTTGGGGAAGAGCTGACTGGGAAGGGGCAAGAAGGAACTTTCTGGAATAATGGTGATATTCTAAATATTGTGCTAAATTAGGATTTTGAATCACACTCAAGTATGTATTTGAAAAAAAAAGTTCACTGGTACAACCTGGTGGAATAGTGGTTGTTTCCTCAGCTTCCCAGCTGCAGAGTCCACATACATCCCAAGCACCCAGGTGTGCAACCTGGGACCAGGGGAAACAACCAAAACGAACAATTAAATAAACAGAATGTTATTTCCTCCCTCTTCCTGCCTGCCTGCCTGCTTTCATTCCTGCCTGTACCTTTCCTTCAAAAAAAAAAAAAGAAAAGAAAAATGGTACACTTAAGGTTTGTACATTTGACTAAATGTAAAATTCACCTGAAGCACTTTATTAGTTACTAAACCCTATAGGACGCCCTACTGCCATTCTAGGCAGGACTTCAGGAACAAGAGGAGTCCTATAGGAGTTGGACCACTCCCTCTCATCATTGTCTCTATACACTCCCTGATGCCATTCTCTAAGTCACAAGGTAAGTCAGAAGGAAATTTCAAATGATTGCTCACTCTTCTACCATCATGTTCCAGGTGCTCTTGAGTGATTTCTCCTCTCCCAAACCAGATTGCAGAACAGATTCTGAAATCAGTCATTTATACCTACCACCAATTAGTGACTGGCCTCTACTCTTCTAGGACACTAGCAATTTGTCTTGCTGTCCTCAAAGGTTTTGGGGAGCAGCTAAAAGGGGCAGAGGAGAGTAGGAAGATCTTCTCATTCCTGCCCTTCACCAGCCTGACCTACATGGCCTTCAGAATGCCCCAAAACACACACCAAGGTACTTCTGCCCAATTCAGTCAAAGTAAAGCCTGAAGGATCCATATGCATCTCCATGGGATAAAGAAGACCTATGTGCGACCAGTCAGCTTGTAGACTGCAGCCTCCCTCTTGACTATCCCCCTCGAACTAAATGCCATGTTTTCCTAGAGCGCATGCAACTCTGAAAAAAAAAAGAAGCACTGAACCAAAGAAACACATAGATTAGCACCTGGCACATAAATGAATTTAGGAATCAAGTACTGAAAAATGGCCACAGGCCTTTTTATTCAATGAGAAAATATGGAAGGCCCTGCTGGGGGTGAAAGAGTAGGGTTATGTCAGCTATCAGTTTCAGGAGAAGGGAACAAACTTGTTTGGCCAAGTGGCCTTCCCTCCTTTACTCCAGGAAGCCCACATTAACTTTTCACCTCCCCAGCAGCTGTCTGGGACTAACAACTGAGTCACCCAAACAAATACAAGTTTCTCCCACCCCTACCACCTACAGTGGCTCAACTTGGCAAGCAGATGTCCCATTAGGCTTCCAGAGCACTCTGCCTTTCACTTGCTAAAGTCATTTGTTCATAAAACAAAGCACAACAAGAACAACAAAAACACCTGAAGGATGATTATCAAGCTGAAGAGAACATGTCCTTCTTAGGAAAATGCTCTCAGCCAAAGATCTATTTTCCTCACCTGAGGGAAGGTGAGGTAGGAAAAATAAAGAGAGGGGAAAAAGGACAAAACTTGGAAAAAACAAACTCCTTCAGGCCTTAAATTCTGCTCTATACCTGGGTCTCTGGTGTAGCCAATCTGCTTGGCCAGGAGACTCCCTCCTCCTAGCTTCTGAGGTTCCACGAGCCCCAGGTCCAGAAGGACCCATGGGGCACAGTTGGGCTTATAAAGTTGATTGTCATCCTGTATTTTGTCTGAGCTGTCCAGTAACAGTCCGCAGGCCCAAATACTTTGATGTAGGAGTAAATGAGTCATTAAAAAAACAAAAAACCTATAGCAAACAGACCAAATTGATCCTCTTCTGTCTTTTGTATGTTTGTTTTTTTAGCACTTTGCTCTTTCCCACAAAGCAAGCGTGAGAATGGAGCAAATATCTGCAATATTGCACAGTTGCTGTTCCTTGCCTTCCTGTGAATCTTTTTAGCTTCTAGAAGTCAATGCTGCCAAGACTCCAGGAAGCAAGCAGGTTGCAACTCAGATTCTTTTAGGGGAAGGCAGTTCCTCTTGCCTTTACTGCCTTCTGGGACTCTTCGATGGCCAAAGAGCTTCCTAGATGCCTCTATTCCTTTGACCTGACCCAAAGACACCAAGTTAGCCTAATATTTAGCAAACCTATTCAAAACAAACCCACCTCCCCAGATATATCAAGTGACCAGTGTCAAATAAGACCTTATCCCTTTTTGTTCCTCAAAATGTCCTAATAGAGGGATTTGTCTAAATGTCATAAATTTGTCTAAATAATTGTCCAAATTCTTAACAGGGCTCTGTTAAAAACCTCAAAACCACTCCTGCCAAGAGACCCAAGTCAGGAGTGAAGATCCAGGGTAAGTAAGACTGCTGTACTGCTCAGTCTGTAGAATACAGAGTCCACTGCATCCTAACTTGTGCAAAGAGGCAGCATTACCCAGGGGGTGCAGAGTCAGAGCGCATGGTAACATGTCCACTTTGCTGCATCTTTCAGCGGGCAGTAAATGGTCAACCCAGGAACCAGCATTCACCGCTGCTCATGGACCCCCAGATAGTGGCATCATGGCTGCCTCAGACTTAGCACAGGCCTTCTCCTATTTCGCCCTCAGGTCCAGACCCCACACTCTCTTCACTCTTTCTCTGCAATACACTCTATGCTCACCCTTTGAAAGCGGGTGGGGGAACCAGAGAATGCAACCACTAATTCAAACCAGAAAAACTGAGGACATAAAACTGAAAAGAGTTTTTCATCCAGCCTGTCTGAAAGATCCTTTTCCCTGTGAGAATTTTGGTTTGGCTACTTGGCTCACTGTGTTCAGAGCCAGAAACCTTACTTTCTTCACTCCTGCAAGTAAAAGGAAATGAAATGTGTGTATGTGGCTTTGCAATGAGCTCTTTTCTGCTCTTAAGAGAAGGAAGTGGAGATGGGGGAGGACACCCCCAGACAGAATGGGAATGTGTGGAGGTGAGAAACCAAGGTTTAACGTCAGGAGTCTGGGCTGCCAGGGGTGTAGAGAAAGCCTCTCTGGGCAGCGATGCACAACATCAAGTGCCTCTTGCTGCCCTGTTCCCTTCTCCCTGGGGGCTAAAACAAATGTTTTTTATTTGATAGAAGAGGATTTATGGATTGAGACAGAGATGGGATCCCTGGTAGGAGTAAAAATTCAGGGCTGGAACAACTGGTAACTTGTCAACAGCACATTATCAGTGGCAGCTGTCACAACCCCACCAAAACGCAGACACAAAACCAGCTATTACAGGGAGCTGACAAGCTGTCCTTAGGGGCGGGTGTTCCAGACGACTCACGACTCACGGGTGCAGGGGTTTTGGCTCTCAAATGAGAAGCTATTCTACACAAGCAAAAAGTTGCAATCTTCTAACAAACGGGCTCTCTGAAAGCCTGGAAAGGCAGAATTCTCTTTATTCTGTGAGCAGGATAGGATGTATCAAGAGTGCTATTTGTCATTTCTTTTCCTCAAGCAGTTAATGACCCCAAACCATCAGTTAGGCCCTGATCCAAGACAACCACACCACCCAGTGAGCAGGAGATGGAAACCACATACTGCAGTCGGCTCCAAGTTTGCAATTAAAAAAAAAAAGGCAGCAGCCAGTTCAGAGTCGGTAGCTTCTGGCCAGCTCCTGGTGTGTCCTTCCTAAGTGCCCCCACACACACACCCCGCCGCCCCCATGGAGCCAAGAAAAGGGACAGAGAAGCCTGTCTCCTGATTACAGCTCTAGCTCCCTGACCCAAAGCCACTCTTCCGAGAACAACCCTTTGTGCCAAGTGGAAGTTCCTTCAGCCAGGAACCTGTGCGTCCTACAGGTTGAAAGAGTTGACGAATGGGACGCGTGCCTTCTGGCTCAGTCCGCTGAGGTTGCCGGCGTGCGGACAAGACCCAAGGACGCGAGTTCGCGACCTGGGCCCCGGGAGGGCCGGGAGTGTTACCAAAATAAACAAAAATGCTTTTTCCTCCTGCCCTTGACACTGGCCAATATCTTCAACAGCCAGTTCTCCTCCAGCCACCTAGTCGCTAGTGGCGCCCCACCCTCTGCCCGCCCTGGTCCGGCTCTCTCAGAGTGGAGCCTAAGGTTGCACGCGCCCCTGTGGCCGAAACTGGGTCTCCGGAGCTCGCGCCGGATACCCCTGCACCCCGGACCCCGGACTCACCCACCGCCCTGATGCGGAAGCCACGCGGCGGGCGCAGCGCCCGGCGACACCAGGCGTCGCGCAGCACCTGCAGGCTGGCGGGAGGCGCGTGCACCAGCAGCACCCCGCGCCGCAGCCAGCCCTGGAAGGCCAGCCGCGAGGCGGCGCGCGCCAGCCGCGAGTTCCAGAAGCAGCGCGCGTTGGCGCGGCGGAAGGCGCGGAAAACCGCGCGCCCTCCCGGCTCGTCCGGGCGCCCCGCAGCCCCCTGCGTCTCCGCCCTGCAGAGCACCAGCGCCAGCGTCCCGGGCGCCAGCTGCACCGGCTGGGCCATGCTGCCGCGGGCCGGCGCCTAGTGCATCGCCCGACGCCGCGGTCGCGAAGCACTGGAGCTGGGGGCGCCGCCAGGATGATCTGCTGACTGCGCGCGGCGCCGGCTGCCCGGGGAACCGAGCTCCAGGGGGCGGGGTCGACTCTGCTCGCGGCGCCGGGGTGGGGCGGGACCCGTAGCTCCCCGGAGCCCGCGAGGCTCGTGATAGGACTTTGCGACGGTAGAGCTACCAAGTCATACTGCACACCCCAGCCAGGGCTCTGCCCGGGTGCCCCGCAACTCCCTTCATTTCCAGGGCAGTTCGCAGCGCTCTTTCCTGCTGTGTGTGGGTCCGCCCTTGGGCTTTTTAAGTCCCGGGGATCCCCGTAGCAGCCCCCATAAAGCCGAGCTGCGTCCAGCAGTGGCGCGAGCGGCACAGTCAGGCGTCCCCACAGCCAGGACCTGGGTGGCCGCTGTCGCCTTTGCTTTAGGCTACGTCCTGGTGAGGCTACGAGAGATACATAGCCTGGGGGTGTCGTGTACCTCACTCAGACTGGGGGTCCGGAGACCTCAGGTTTGAATTAGTCTGCTCCTGTTTATGCGAGTTACTCTCCCTCTCCGACCCAGCTCACTGTCCCGTAAAATGAGGAGTCTGGATTTAGCAGAAAGGACCTTTTCAACTATGACTCTCTGAGGTTCTAGGATCCCGACCCTGGCATATCCTTATCCCAGTGATGGAGAAGTAAGGTGTTCCAGAGGTGCCGCCGGGTTGGCGAGGCGCAGTGCTGAAATCGTGAGGCTCGGCCTGGGCTGGATTTAGGGATTCCGAAACATGGTCTTGGTCCAGGAGTGAAGAGAAAGGGACATGCGATCTCCTGTTAAAGCAAACCGCAGCCAGTGTCTTGAACAACGAGGGACAATTCAGATGCTGAGGGACAGAGAGACTGGAACCCTGACTGGGGCACTGGGTGGGAGTTTCTCAGTGAAACAGGTAAAACTAAAACTAAACGCGAGGATAAGGAAAGGAGAAGAAGGGCATTATTACTACCAGAAATCATTAGCACTGTAGGAGGGAGCAGAAGTGTTTGGCAAACCGTGGGGATCATTCCAGACGTCCCACTCACTCCGTTCATCAATCATCAGCAACAACTGTAATAACTAAAGATAATTCAAAGTCTGTCGCCTCCGCTAGCACAAGCCACATACATCCCAAAGATCTGGGTTCAATAAAGTTAACTAAATTTTTTTTAAAAGTGCTTCCTCTCTCTCTCTTCCTGTCCGTCTGCCTACTCGGTTTCATTCCTGCCTGCACTTTTCCATTAACAAACAGAAAGAAATTCTGTTCCTAGTAAATCATTGTCATAATAAGTGATAGATGATGCTATTAACTAGTAGTAGCTAACATTTATAGAGCTCTATGTGCTGGGGGCATTACTTTCACAAGTCTTTGTGCTATTATTAATTAGTACCGCTATTGTTTTCACAAATGAGGAAAATGCAGCTAGGTTGGATTAAGAAGTGTTTCCCAGTTATTCAGACACAGAAGTCCTCAACGTGGTAGTGGAGAGGTTCTTGGAAACTAACTTTAAGCAAATCATGGTAAAACAAATACAGTTTCATCATAGACTAATTGATATAAACAAGAGTTGTCACAAAATAAAATCAACAAACTTCTAAAGAAAGACCTAAAACACTTCTAATGTTGAACAATAATTTTTACTTACGCATTCATTTTCCAAGCTGTTTATTCCAATTTGAGGGGGGTAGCCAGAAGTCTATCCCAGCTGCTCAGCACACAAGGTAAAACCCAACCATGGAGGTGACTCCGTTCCATGGCAGGGTCGCTCACATACATTCACTCACACTGGGGCAATACACACACCAATAGCCCTAACGTGTACATCTCTGGGATGTAGGAGGAAACTGGATTACCTGGAGAAAACCCAGCAAGACACGGGGAGAACACACAAACCCCACATACATAATAACCCTGACCAGGAATTATTTTTTATCCTTATCAACATTATAACCAAATGACATGGAACAAAATGAAGACCTGCTGGAGTCAAACAACTACTGAGTCAGGGTCCCCTGTGACAAGTAAGTCTGATACAATTTTCAATTCAAAAAAGCACGCAAACCTGAGACTCAACACATTTCACATCTGAAATTTGATTCTGAAATGGATGGAAGGATAAATATAATAGTCCAAATAAACTAAACTCATGTCTATATAATCTTCACAAGGAGGGCACAGCTTCTTTCTCTGAGTCCTCCCTCTTAAAGCATTCGCAATCAAGATCAAGAATGACTTTCCTAAACTTGCCATCCTAGAGAACTGTGACTTTAATCTCTAGTACTAGTACAGTGTCTTTCCCATAATCAGAATGATGATAATTCCCATTTACCCGCCACTCACTGTGGGCCTAGAACGATAAGGGCTTTACACATGTGACCTAATTTTATTCTCAACATTAACTCTCTAAACGGTGTGATATTAAGCCCCACCTTCTACAGGAGAAACAAGAACTTAAGAGAGTTTAGGTAGCTTGCCCATGACTACAAAGGCAGTAGATAGTAAAGCAGAAGAAGCTCTCAAGAAGACCCTGGGATCTCTTGGCTAAAAGAAAGACCGTATCCAGGAGACCATAGGCCTGATCCCTTGGACCTGTGACCTGGTGTGAAAAGTGGTCCTGAATTTGATTCTCTGTCTCACGAATTTGACTGGAAACACAGAGTCTGAAAAATTAGTAGAGGCTGTAGCAGGGTTACTTCCAAGTAGATTTGGCTCTGAGTTTTCACAACCTGAAATAAATTATAAGTTAGAACTTAGGAAACTTTCTTTTAGATATGTATGATCTCCCTTATAATTTTACTCAAGCTAGTCCAATTAACAAAAAGGAGGAAAGAATATAAGGGGAAAAATTTTAAGCTACAGCCAAATACTTACCCATTTGTTTTCTCAAAGGATCAGTTATCCTCTGCTATTCCTAAACTCATACAAAACAGAACATGAATTAAAATTACATGAGATGCTGTTGTCCTCCAACCTAAATGGTTCTGAAAAGCAGGAATTTCTCAAGATGCTCTCATCTTGATCTTTGCAGACAAGATACAGAAACATTTTTGAAGATAGGGTATTATTCTCCCCTTAGATAGGCAGAGTAGTCAAACTAAAAAAACTAAAAAGTCACAAGATAGAAGGCAAGTAGGGAGGCAGGCAGGCAGGAAGAGAGAGGAGGAAGAAGCATTTTATTTTATTTTATTTTATTTTTTATTTTTTCATACCAGTTGTTTCCCCAGGAGCCCAGATTCAAACCCAGGGGTATGTGGCTTGTTCCTTGAGAGGAAACGGACCTAACCACTGCTCCACCAGGGGGCACCACAACATTTTTTTCTTTTAATTTAATTGTTCATTATGGTTATTCTCCCAGGCCCAAGTCATGAACCCAGACCCTTGGGATGTATGTGAACTATGTCCAGAGGACTTAACCACTAAGACATGAGGGAATGTCAAATTTTGTATTTTCAATGTAATCTATACCTGAGAAAGGACAAAGTAATTCAAATTCTATATATAAATTCAGTCATTAAAAAGATTGAGTCAGAACTTTATATCTGATATGAGACAATATCCCTTTGTTATTATATTTATAAGTATGTATATAGATGTATACATATATGTATAGATAGATAGATAGATAGATAGTTTTTTTTTTTTTTTAAGAGAGGAAGGAAGGAAAGGAAATGAGGACAGAGCAATTAAGGAAGAAAATTAGGAAGAAGAGTAAGAAACATTTATATATTTAGTTGTTAATTTTTTTATCTTCACCCCATTCTAGTTCTCGAACCCTGGCCCTTGGGCTTTACCTGGTCTGCATGCCAGCATCTCAGCTGTCAGAGCCACAGGGCGCTCCCTCCCTGATATTTTTAAATTGAAAAAAGGAAAGTAAATAAAATAGTGTGCTAGATCTACTACTTGTGTTAAAAAAGAAAAATGGGCACATATGTTCATGTGTGGCTACAAAATCTCTAAAAGATACCTAAGAAGCTGGTGATAACGGTATACACCTTAGAGAGAGGGACGGGGACAGGGTAAAAGGAGGACTATTTTTTCACTGTGTATTACCATGTGCAAATACTTCTTGTTCAAAAATACTCTAAAAATCATGTATCAGGACATTAAGAGAGTCACTCTCTTTGAGAAGTAGGATAAATAACTGCTAATGACTTACTTCACTTTTATCCTCTCCTATGTCCAGATGATCCCTCCCTTACTCACCTTGTCATAACTGAAATTCATGCCCATATAATCCCATGCTAAGAAAAATCATGTCTCCAAAGCCAATGTGAAGGGTGTCTGCATTACCTCTCCCATTACACATTTTTGTGAAGATTTTATTTTTTAAAGGAAAGGTGCAGGCAAGAATGAAGGCGAGCAGGCAGGAAGGAAGAGAAAAGAGGAGGAAGTATTTTTATTTATTTGTTCATCTTAATTGTTACCTGCAGGCCAGCACGCAAACTCGAAACCAGGTCCTTGGGACATAAGTGGTTTGTGCCGGCCAGAGGCAGGAGACTTAATGCTAAACCACCTAGTCAGCTCATCCAATCTGCTGTTGAGTTCAAAAGTACAGTGGCTTTTCTTGGGACAGGACACAGAATCTATAAGGAGTTTTTGAGCTCCAGATCATTGAGGAAGATTAAGATAACTTGTTCTTGAGAGAGAGATGGGAAGCTAGTCCCTTTGAATTAAACAAGCAGTATTACTTGGAGGTACCTTTTTCAAGAGCACCCCATATAAAGGGATATTTGATGCTTGTGGAGACTAGACTCCAAGACATCAGGCTTGAGAGCGACAGTGAGAGGATGTCTGAAGGCAACAGAGAAAGAGCATGGCAGGGGCTTCTGGGAGTCAACACAGAATTTCAGAGCTTGGCAGTCAGTGGAGGTACAGAGTAACCCTTGACATCAGTACCGTGTCACTGGTACCAAGGTAACTATAATGAGCACCCCCAGGAAAAAGTCCAGATCCTTTTCCTGTTTAGGAGGTAGCAGTTAAACCTCAAATTTTGGGGACAATTCCATGGAGTGGATTTTCAAAAACATGGCCAAGATTCAATTTTGGCCAACTCTGGGCAAACGGAGCTTAAAGTCAGATTTGATTTGGCTTAGAAAGTGAACCTGAAAGGGAGCAAAGCATACCACTACATAAAATTACTAATGAAGGTAAATTTGATACTTTGATGCACACATCTACCTGGTGTCAGTCTTAAGTAGACTATTCAGTGTCCATCCCATTCTGACTGCAGCCTGTCTTTCTAGATTCATCTATGTCTTCATCCTTGTCTTCCTCCACCACACACTAAAGATCTTGTGCTCAGCGACCCAAAATGACACACATTCCCATCAGATGCTCCCAAATTATTGTTTACACCATTCCCTCTGCCCAGAAGACCTTTCACCTTTGCACCAGGCAGTATCTGACAAAGCCCAGTTTGTAAAACCTGTGACACACCTAGGAAGATTTCATTAGTTCTTGGTGCACATTGTTAACCCTTTTATAACACATGTGTTAAGAGGTATAATATTTAGTTACCTGTCTCCTCAGCAACCTGAGACTCCTTGAGGCCAGTTTCCTGCATGATTCATGTTTGCCATCCAGCACACAATCCAGTACCTTGTCCACAGGTTACTCCACCCAAATCATGTCCAATCTAACTAGTACTTGCTCCAGGATAACCATGATTTTGCTGCCTTCTCATTAGTCTAAGTGTCATCGCCATAAACAAAGGCACTTCTGGTGATTAGAGGAGACTAGTTATCTAGTAGTCAATGCCCAGGGCAAAACCTCAAAGAATAAGCAACTGGTTTTGGTGTTATTTCTGGAATCTGTTTAAATCACATATAATATTGATGGTGATGTTTGAATTAAGTTTTTTTCATATCAAAATTCATCAGGCTAAAATTATTTCCCCTTAACTTAGAAAAATCAAGCCTTGACACTGAAGGCTGATTAGAAAACATTTCCTATTGAGGTCCTCTTTATTATGGTCACTTCTACTTCTACAGAACCTTTCTTCACTTTACCAGAAAGAGAAAAAGAAATAGAAAGCCCTTGAAGATTTTTTTAAGTGGAGGGAAGCAGATAGGAATGAAGGCAAGTAGGCAGGCAGGAAGGAAGCGAGGAAGGAAGAAGCATTTTTTATTCATTTAGTTGTTCATTTTGGTTTTTCTCATACATACAACCCCCATGTCACCCAACCCTACCCCATCTTGGGTTGCTAACTCAGGTCCTTGGGCTTTTACATGGTCCACACCCCAGCTTTGTGCCTGAGTCACCCAAGCATGCCAATTAATAACATTTATCTTAAAAAACACATGCTTTTATTCTAGCTTCTAGCTGAATTCTGGACCGTAGTATCTTAATCTATAAAATGGGAATACAATTACTTAACCAACCTGAATGATTTCCTGGAGTCTCTTCCAGATCCATGATTCCATAGCTCTATTTTCATACCCAGGATAGGAACCCTAATTCCATTTAGTCACTGAGTCCAGTGAGATGCTAAAAGATGCAAAATCATATATCCCCAAAACTGATTGTGATTTGCCTTCAAACAATTAACTACTTTATGTTCCCAGTGGCAAGAGGCCAACAAAAAATATATATATTAGAGGGGTAAAAAGGATCCTTAGCTAGTGACACTAGGCTAAGAATACTAGAAACCCCCAATACTGATGTGAAAAGTGTTAAAGGAAAAATTTTTCTGACACTTGTTAGAATAGTAAGGGAGACTTTATTCAAGACTGTGATAACAAACGGGCATGCCCTTGTGACTCAGGTGTTAAGTTGATCACTGGGGTGTTGGGGCCAGGGAGAACAACAAAAAATGAATAAATAAATGAAAATGCTTCTTTCTCCTCTCCATTCCTGCCTGCCTTTCCTCCTCTTTTGAATTTTTGATTTTTTTTTAAGGACTGTAGCAAAGGGAGCACAATCTGACCATTCACCCACCCCTCCAGCTCAGGCAGCGAAGGCACAAGCCTTATAAAATGATAAACCTGGGTTTGAGACCTGAGGCTAGAAAATAAGTTACATTTTAAAATAAGTTTTAAAGATTTAAATACGTATTTCAAAAGATAAGACTATACAGCAAAGACAGAAAGCAAAGACTGCAAGAAGTTGGGTACTTTTGCCAATAGCAGAGTGAGGGAGTCAGTCGACAGAAAATACTGAAAGGAGAGAAACATCCAGGGTAGGGGGATTCTTGCTAAAACTGATGAGGCACAACATAGGGATGGGGGTGGTGGGACCTTGATAACAAGGGAGCAGGATTACGTAAGGACAGGCATCGGCAGATGAACTCACCTGCCCTAGCTACAGGCCAGTACTATCCAAAACAAGTTAGTACCACCCAAATAAGTTAGAACCACCACCTAGCCCAAGCTACAGGCATGCCAGCAGAAAAGATTTCTTTATCAACCGTAGCAACACATGAAATCTCATTTCCCATTCCCCAGGTATATAACCCTACAATGGCTCATTCCATTTTGTAGCTTTACTACTCACGGAGATGTCTCTGTCTCTTTGTGCTTCTCTTAATAAACTGGCCATGTGCTCTTATCAATGTCTTCACGCCTCAGGACACATGGGTGCCTGCACCTGCCCATTTGAAACAAAATGACCTAACAAGGATTGTTGTTAAAGGCAGGTGAAGGATTTATACATCAATGGAGGGGAATGAAGAACTTGATCAGATATCAGGGTGGTCAGATATCAAGATTGGGAGGATCCTTCCTAAACTGATTTAGCAGGATTCTTGCTAAGATTGGGCAGGGCTGGGCAGAGCATAGGATGGGGCCCTAGGTAAAGAGCTAGTCAAAAAGAGGGTTCAGGTGAGCTCTGGTGGCTCTGGTGTTAAGCACATGCTTGGGGAGCAGTCTACATATAGCCGAAAGACCTAGGTTCAAGCCCTGGGACTGGGTAGTGTGGGGGAAGAACTAAAATGAACAACTAAATAAAGACACTTTTTCCTTCTCTCTTCCTTCTACCTGCTGCCTGCCTGCCTGCCTCTGTTCCTGCCTGCCTGCCTTCCTCTTTGGAAGGAAGGAAGGAAGGAAGGAAGGAAGGAAGGAAGGAAGGAAGGAAGGAAGGAAGGAAGGAAAGAAGGAAGGAAGGAAGGAAGGGAGGGAGGGAGGGAGGGAGGGAGGGAGGGAGGGCTGGCTCAGAGGAGCCCAACTAAAATTTGGTCAAGGAAGGTCTTTGTCAGAAACTGTATAAATGTCCCATCCTGCCCCTTCCCACTTTGTTAAAGGGACTAATACCACCCCCCCAAAAAAAACCCAAATCCCTAATCCTATTTATGTTTGGGGAGGGGGGACTGGAATAATTATTATTATGTTAACAGAAATTATTTCAAGATGGTGGAATTACAAATGAGTTTTACTACTTTCCTATACTTTCTAAAAATTCTATAATAAAGGTCCCAATAATTTTTGGTTTACAAGAAGTTAAGGCAGCTGGCTCTCTTACACTGGGGCCATCAAAGCCAATAAGTTTTCTAATCAAAATGAAAAGACTCCATCACTCCACCTCCCCATTAAATTTGGGGTCAGAAGGCACATCTC
Source organism: Solenodon paradoxus (assembly GCA_004363575.1). Lineage (NCBI taxonomy): Eukaryota > Metazoa > Chordata > Mammalia > Eulipotyphla > Solenodontidae > Solenodon > Solenodon paradoxus. Next base: position 151,342 of record RJWH01003043.1, on the reverse strand, counting down.
AGAGCTGGAAAAAATTACTGTGGAAAGAAAGCTGGAGTACCAGCCTGTCAAGAAGGCATGTAACTAAGTGCCCTGGAGTCAGAGCAATTCAGAGAAATTCTTATTTGAAATGAAACATGGAAAATCAGATTAACTTTTCACACACACACACACACACACACACACACACACACACACACACACACACACACACACTGAGAAACAGAGACAGACAGAGACAAAGAGTAAGAGAAAAAAGTCTTAAGGCAAGATGCCAAATCCAGTTTCAGGATTTTAAAGGGAAAACAAATTCTCTTCATTTTTATTACAGCAGAGAGTGTAAAGCTAGGTCTCACATCCCACTATTTACATGCAAATCCCATAAAAAATGACTTGGCCCCATTCCAGGTACCCAATCTCAAAGAAACTCTGTTTCCAGTAAAGACCCTATCTTCTAGCTAAGACTCTCTGCTTTCTTATGAGGTAAGAGAAGAAAATATACAAAGACACTGCCTCACACACTGAAATTATCATGGATTAGGAAACAAACTTGATTTCCCCCAATCTAACTCTTACTAGTTGCTTCTTAATAGCAGGAATCCAGGATGACCTCTTATTCATTTATATATCCTCTAGAATGCCTTCTACCCCCAATACTGCTCAAAAGCTAAAACATGTTTTCCTGAACTAGATGGCAAAAAACGACAGTGATACAGGAGGGACTAGATATGGAAACCCTGGCTTAGACTAAACAGATGCAGTTCAATCATTCTAGGGAGAATCAAAATAAAATGTGAAGCTTTATAGCAGTGCCTATAGTAATACGATAATACTTATTGAGCTTACTACATTCCAGGTACTGCTTTGGGTAATAATAAGGACACAAAAATAAAGGAAGTCTTTCCATTCAAATAATGTGCGATCTAGTGTTTTTCAAAACATCAGAACCTTCGTAAAAAATTCATGACATGAAAAGAAAAAAATGTGTGGGAGCATAGAACATATAAAAAACATAAAAAAAACAAGTGCAATGGAAAGTATAGAGCTTGTTTGGATCTTAATTTGAACAAATAAATGCAAAAAAAAAATTGAGAAGAGAGAAAATTGACAGGACAGTTGATGTTTTATATTTATTTAGTCATTCATCTTGGTTGTTCCCACTGGTCACAGGACATGAACTTGGGATCTTGGGATATATTTGGATTGATTGTGCCCAAATCCTGCTCCACCAGGCCATGGCAAAGCTTCCTATTTTTAAATGTTTGAAGAAAGAAATTGAAAGAATAATCATTGATAGGCAAAAATTATAATAAATTCAAATTTCAATGTATTTTTTTCTTTTCTTTTTTTTTTAAGGAAAGGTGCAGGAATGAAGGTGAGTACGCAGGCAGGCAGGCAGGCAGGAAGAGGAGAAAGAAGAAGCATTCTATTTATTTAGTTGTTAATCTTGGTTGCGTCCCCTGGCCCCGGGACATGAACCCAGGTCTTTGGGATGTATGTGGACTACAGCTGGCCAGATGTGGTGGACACAGCCTTTACTCCACCAGAGTGTGTGTGTGTGTGTGTGTGTGTGTGTGTGTGTGTGTACATATATATACACATACATATATGTGTATATATATATATATATATATAAAATTTATGACTGCTTTTGTCAGCAGAGTTGAGTGATTGCAGCAGACTGTATTGTCCTCTCTGTCCTTTGCAGAAGTTTTTAAATCCTAGTCTAAAGGCCTACCAATGTCAAGACTACTTTGCCGAACAGGATCAGACATAGGGAAACTATTCTTAGTGCACAAATGGTAGGCCCCTTGGGCCTCCTGGTGCAAGCTAGTTGCTTTATGTGCTGGATGCTGTGGAAGAGGGGAGAAGTGGTAGCTGCCCTAACAGCCAACATGCTGAGCTGAGATTGGGGTATTACTTTCTGTTCTAACTGCCCATTCAATCATGAGCCTCTCAGCTAAGCCTGTCAACAGGGAGACCAATTAGTGCCAATTTCTATGTAAAAGGCTTTTCATTAAGGCAGGACTGAGATCACCACCTCATTTCCCACAAACAATTCAGGATCACAAGGTTAACTTGAGTTAGATTCAAACCAGGGTTTAAAAAGTGAAAGGCAGTGCTCTTACCAATCCCTAGAGCTCTCTAGATTCCACAAGAAAAAAACTGTCAAAGAATCACTTCATTTACCAGATGGGGTAAACAGCCAACAGGCCCTGTACATTTAATATCCCTCTACAAGATTATCTTCAGATATCCCACAGATGTTTGTGGCAAAACTTGATTAGAGCCATGTGTAGTAATCAGTTTCCTTGGAATTCAGTTCAAGAATACCAGATAGCAGGCGCTCCACTTTAGAGTTCTAAATTTTTTAGGAAATCAGAGACCTACCTCCAAAAACCAGTAGGTTCTCAAAACACATTTCTTTTCTTTTTTCATTTGAAGAAGCATTTTTGTTATATTATTTCATTGTTCACATTGGTTGTTCCCCCTGGACCTTAGAAGCCCCTCAGGAGGAAATGAACTCAACTGCTACTCACCAGGGTGTGCCATCAAAACACATTTCTTACAAGGAAAATATTCTTGCTTGGGGAAAGGTGAATTAATGGAAAAACTTATTTTAGATTAGACTGCTTAAATATTTACTATAAATAAATTTTGTTCATATTTGGAATAATTTTAGAAGATAAGCAGAGCTTACCACTCAAACCCTTAGTGGTTCATATCTTAAAGAATAACCAGCTCTCTTTTTTTTTTTTTCTTTTTTTGAGCACAAAGGTTGCTATTCAAAAGAATCTCATAACTTTTAAAATTAAAATGCCAGTCACATAATAAAAATTGTTTATTCTAGGTGCTCCCTGGTGGAGTAGAGATTGGATGCAGTCCATACACAACCCAAGGTCCAGGTTTTGCCTTCCAAGGCCTGGAACTGTAGGATGAATAACTAAATAAAATAAAGTTCTTCTTCCATCTCTCTGTCCCTGCCTGCTAGTCTTCATTCCTGCCTGCACCTTTCCTTTAAAAATTAGATTATTCTAAATAAATGGAAATTGTCCATTTAAAGTGAACAATTCAGTGGCATTCAATAGTACATTCACAATGCCATGATTTTGTTACGGTTTTTATTTTTAAAAGGAAAGATGGAGTCCCCATGTTTATTGCAGTCCTATCTACAATAGCTAAGAAGTGGAAATTACCTAAGTGCCCAACATCAGATGTGTGGATAAAGAAGATATGGTGCATATATACAATGAAATACTACACAGCCCTTGGAAGTGATGAAACCCTGTCATTTGAATCAACATGGATGGATCTTGTGGGGATAATGTTAAGTGAAATCAGTCAAAAGCAGAAAGATAGATGCCAGATGACCTCACTCATAGGTGGAATGTGAATAGACAAAACAAAGGAACAGATGAAACAAAACCAACCCTTGGGATGTGAACTACACTCCTTCGAAGGCAACTGACACAAATCCTGCTCCACCAGGGCAAGCTTAAACTACAAAATTTAAGATTCAGAGTCTTATCATATAAAATGTTCAGGCTCCAATCACAGGCCACTTCTCATATCAAGAACCAGGAAGAGCTCCAAGTGAATAAGGACATCAACACAGAGATGATACAGATGTCAGAATTATCTGAAAAGGATTTTAAAACCAGCCATCATAAAAATGTCTCAATAGTAATTAAGAACAAGCTTGAAATTAAAAAAATTTAAAGTACCAGATAGAAATATCAGAATGAAAAAATATAATATAATGTAATATCACATAGCTTATCACAGATATCTGCACACTTGTGTTCAGAGTAGCATTATTTATTTATTATTAATCTATTTATTTCCAAGACATGGAAACATCCTAAGTATCCATTGATGAATGAATGGATAAATTGTGAGATACACACCCACACACACACACACACACACACAAAATGGAATATTATTCAGCCTTAAAAAGGAAGGAAATTCTGCTATTTGTGACATGGATGTACTTTGAGAACATTATGCTAAGTGGAACAAGTCAAAAAGAGAGACCAATACTTTATTCTCTTATATGTAAAATCTAAGAGACAAACACCAAAAAGATTCTACAAAACTTGGCATACTCTGTGGCTCAGTTGGCTAAAGTGGCTAAGGTGCAGGCCATACAAAGCCTACGAACCTGGGTTTGAGGTCTGGAGTCTGGGACTAAAAACAAAACACGAAATTCATACAAAGAGATATCAGATGAGGTTACAAGAGGTGGGGGTGGGAGAATGGAATGAATAGAGTCAAAAGATACACACTTCCAATTACAGGACAAATAAGTCTTGGTTAGGTCAGTTGCCTCCAAAGGATCAAGTCACAGACACCTGAATTTGAGTTCCGGGTCTGGAGAGAAGCAACCAGTGCGAACAACTAAAATAAAAAAAAATAATAAAGATGCTTCTTCCTCCTCTCTGTCCAAGCAACAACCAAGATGAACAACTAAAGTTCTTCTGCCTGTCTAAAAAAAAGGTAAGAAAGATAAATAAGTCTGCAGGCGTAATGTACAGAATGGAGGTGGTTACAGTTAACTCTGCTGTCTGGTTTATTTGCAAGCTGTTAGGAGAGCGAGCTCTCTTCTTTTTCAAAGGGGCAGGCAGGAATGAAGGTGAGTAAGCAGGGAGGTAGGAACAGTTATATGTGGCCTGCACTACTTTGGAGGTGATTGTCCTAACCACCAGGGCACACCAAGAGAGTACATTCTAAATCCTAAATTCTGTTTTTCACAAGGAAAAAAAAAGGTTTCCTTTCCTTTTTCTTTTTGAGATCTCTATCAGGTGAATATCAGCTAAACTTATTGTGCTAATGATTTCACAATATATGTCAAGGAGTCACTACACTGTGCGCCTTCAACTTAAGCAGTGTTATGTGTCAACTGTAATCTTAGTAAAATGAAAACGAATTCCAGAAAAAAAGAAAATACAAAACTGAATGGATGGCCCAGCAATTCCACTCTTAGTTATATTCCCAAGAAAAATTAAAACATATGTTCTCAGAAAAACTTGTCACGTGACTGTTCATAGCAATATTATTCATTATAACCAAAAAACCAGAAATAATCCAAATGTTGCTCAACAGATGAATGGATAAACAAAATGATGTCTGTCCACACAGTGGAATTTTATTCAGCCATAAAAAGCATGAATACTTGCTGCAACATAAATGAACCTTTGTAACATTATGCTGTTAAAGAAGTCAGACACAAAAGAGCTCACATTATGTGGTTCCATCTATGTGAGATTTTCACAGTAGGCCAATCCACAGACAGGAAAGCAGTTTGGTGGTTGCTAGGAGCTAGGGGCTGGAAGGAATGGGGCAGCGAGCTTTTTTTTCAGGGTGCTGAAAATGTTCTGGAATTTGATAGTGGTGGTGGTTGCATAGTCTTCAGTATCTTGAAAACCACTGAAGTCTACACTTTTAAATACATGAATTTATATTACTGAGCTTCTTCGCAGCCAATTGGATCTGGAGCTTATTGGCTTTGACATCCACAACGAACACAGTGTATTGTCTTCCATCTTCTTCATGGCTGACTTGGTGGCCATGGGAGGACTTGATGATGGCATAGTGGTCAAATTTGTTTCTCCTGGAGACGCCCTTCCCAGGATATTTGAGCTGCTTTGGGAGCGCAGTGTTTTGGGTCTTCAAAAAGTTGGTGATGCGCGATCTTCTTTTTTTTTCGTGGTTGTGAACGCCTTTTAGCGCTGCTTTCTTGACCTTCGAAGACTTTGATTTGGCTTCGGGAAGCAGGGGCTTCCTTTTTGTCTTTCAGCACCATCTTGTGAAAAGGATTTTCAGATTTTTCTTGAAATTATTTTTAGCCCTTTTTCCAGGCTGGCAGGAGGCTCATGGTGCCTGGAATTACTGTGAAAGACCAGTTTGTCAGAGCTCTGGTGTCTGTCTTCAAAAAGTTGGGGAAGTTGAAAGTCCCTGAATAGGTGCAAGCTGGCCAAGCATAAAGGACTTGCTTCTCACAATGAAAACTGGTCCTAACTCGAGTTGCTTCCACAAAGAGAGGCGCCTATTCCTCCAGGCAGCTCTGGAGGTCGCTCCATGAACAAGATCTATGGGGACATCTGAGAAACAGTGTCAGGTTCAGCTACTTTAGCAGAAGCTTCAAAAACATGACCCATCAGGTCCTCCAAGCCCTGGAGGGGCTGAAAATGATGGAAAAGGACCAAGATGGGGTCTGCAAACTGACACCTCAGAGACAGAGAAATCTGGACAGACCAGTGGCAGCTGCCAACAAGAAGCATTAGAATAAAGGATGTTGTGTTATAATTATCTCATTCAGAAAACAAATTATGTGTATTTATGCATACAGAATATATATGCAGATATATTCATATATATATACAGAACATATACAGAATAAACACGGAGTACATACAGAATTCTCTAGACGGGAGGAGGAAGAAGCAAGAAACATTTTTTTTCTTTTGGAGGAAAGGTGCAGTCAGGAATGAAGACCAGTAGGCAGGTAGGCAGGCAAGCAGGCAGGAAAGAACTTTATTTTTAATTTAGTTGATTATTTTGGTTGCTTCCCAGCCCTGGGTGTTGCACCGGGGAGCTTGCCATGTATGTGGACTGTGGACAGTGGACTAGCCCACTATGCCACCACCAGAAGAAATGTTTTTTTAAAAAAGGAAGACGAGAAGGGAGCAGTTTTATTTTGGGTTGTTCCCCCTCCTCTGTTAGGCATCCAGAATGAACATGCCTGCCCTCTTGGCTTTCATTCATTTACTCGTCTCATCTCCAAATATTTTATATAAGTTTGATAAAGTTTTACAGCCATTTAAGCACCTTTTCACTATGGTTGATAATAATTCCATTCTTGAATCCTAATGTCAACATTTCAAAGGACAAGAAGAAACCACAAAGGACTTTTCTGTATCAAAGTATCTAACTCAATCAGTTTTGGAACTGAAGTGTAGATGCTCCCCAAGTTTGTCAGGGACCACGTTAGACATCAAGGGTATATTGTGAGCAAGGGAGATAGTGCTGAAGCCACCTCAGCTTCTGATCATGTCATAGTTAGATGATTTTTTTTCTTTTTCTTTTTCTTTCTTCTCAAGAATAAAAGCAAGTGGACAGGCAGGAAGAGAGAGGAGGAAGAAGCACTTTATTCTTAAAATTTTTTAAACTGTGAACTATGCGTGGTTTAACTGCTAGGTCACCAGGGTACACCAGTTACATAATTCTCAAACTGGATTTATCATAAATTTTTTTTACAAAAATAGTAGAGGCTCTCAGAATTTTTAATAATTTTCCCTGAATTCCAGTTCATTATGAAAAGAAGCTAAGACATCTTGTTTTTATTTGGTATCTCTAATGAGAACTAAGAAAAGCAACCCTGATGTTTTTGCTTCTTTATGAAGCTGGGAAGGGATTTCAGTGAGTATAACATGGTTTGGCAGGCAAATGTTCCTCTAAGAGTATGTGTGATCAGAGGCTAATCCCCACAGTTCTGTTTCATTGCCTCGGTGTTTGCACCTGCAAAGTGGGAGGATGAGGAAAAACTATAATGTAACCTTAAAAGGGGAATTGAGTGAAGCATGATTTAGGGTCAGGATAGGAATAGAAAGGCAGAACAATACTGAAATAAGATTAAGATTATGTAGTATGCCCTAAAACAGATCTTACAAAATAAATTTATTATTTTTACATCGTTTTATAACAGTATCTTGTTTATATAAAATTTCAAAAGTTGCCACTTTTTTTTTCTTATCCCAACTTTACCTATTCTGATTTACATTTTCTCTATCATTCTCTCAATTAAAATTTGGGTACATAGTCATTTTTACTTGAGAGTGATATTTTGAAAGTATTTAGTCAAGTTATGATAGTCACTGCCCTGAGTGGAAGATTGTGGTTATATATGATTATCTATGGGATTATATTATTTAGGGATACTATACATTCGCTTAAAGTAATTTACATTAAAACTGATAATGGGCGTGCCCTGGTGGCAGCAGTAAGGTCAATCAGCTCCAAAGGAGCAAGCTACATGGGTTCGAGGCCCAAGACCAGGTTGGGGAGCAACCAGTGTGAACAACTAAATAAAAATAAGAATGCTTCCTCCTCCTGTCTCTTCCTGACTACCTGCTTTCATTCCTGCCTGCAACTTTCCTTTAAAAAACAAAACAAAGCAAAGTTACAGTGAATAGTTACTTTATACATGGGCAAGATGGTACTTAAGAAGTTACTACTAGGAACACAGGAATGACTCTGGTCCCACAGTTTAGATGTTCAACTATGCTAGTATCAAGTTTGGTAAAGTCATATAAGCACCATTAAGCCTCAGGTGTCCTGATTCAGCATTTTTATGTTTATTTTTTAGTATAGAATGGAGATGGAGCTTCAATTCATCTTAATTTTTTTTTAATTGAAATAAAATCTGTTGTAGTATGAGGTTAGTCAACCCTTTCTCTCGACACTGACTAAACCCCAAACACGGCACTACTGTTGGTATGTCTTATGTGCACATGTGACACGTCAACCTTCTGTCACTGCTTGGATTTTCATGCATAGGTATATTGAGAGCAATTACCAACTCTCAGTCATCATAACAACAGTGCATGCTCTTTGGCAATGGGATCAAATGAAGTAATAACTGCCTTCTAAGTCTTTTGTCTTATCTCCAGGAAGTGGAAACTGGTCTTCTATTTATTAAAAATCTTTGCTGGCAGACCCTGGTGGAATAGCATTTGGGCATAGTCCATGTACATCCCAAGGACCTGTGGGAACAACCAAAACGAACAACAAATAAAGTTCTCACCCCTGCTTGCCTTCATTCCTCCCTGCACCTTTCCTTGCAAAAGAAAAAAGAAGAAGACATTTTAAATGCTCCCTGGTGGCCATCAGATGTAGTCCCCATGCATCCAAAGGATCTGGGTTCAAGACCTGGACCCAGGGGAACATCTAAGATGAACAACTAAATAAAATGTTTCCTCCTCTCTCTTCCTGTCTGCCTGCCTACTCTCTTTCATTCCTACCTGCACCTTTCCTTAAAAAAAAAACAAAAAAAAAACCCTCCAAAAAACTTTATTATAAATTCTTAATTTGAAAGAAGACTGCTGTTGGAGCAATGCTGAATGCCCAGGAAAGCAATAAGCTTGCCAAGCATAGCTTTTCCCTCTGGATTGGTTTTTCTTGCCTTCTTTCTTTTTAAGGAAATGTGCAGGCAGATGAGCAGAGGCAGATGTATGGGGCCTGCACCCAACCCCTACTCCATGGGGGCGCACCTAGACTTCAGTTTTCCATGGTGATCTTTATCAGCAGACCGCTGGATGCTCTGAGCAGCCAAGAATTAAAAACGACCAAGCCTTAAAACAGAAAACAATTGCTGGAACTGAATGATTAGCTTTACAGTGGCAGAATTCTCATTTTTATTCCAATTCTAATTCTTATAGTGGTGATTGGTTAGCTGGTTCTCTTCTGGAGACAGTAGCTCGAAGGTTAAGCATTCACCTCCTGGAAACATTTCCAAACAGTGAGGGGAATGCCTCCCTTGTTTGCAAAGCTGGTAAAATGCCTGGGATAAGTAACAGATGGGTTTGGAGATGGTCTAAGTCCATGGCCAATAATATACTTTATGCCTTAAGGGAAAATAGTTCAAAGTAGGTTTTCCCTTAATAAAATATTCATATTGCAGTCAGAAACAGTAGTCTTTGTGTAGCCAGATACTGACTTTCAACAGGTCTGTCTCCCAAAGGAAGAAAATGAATGGACATTAAATATTAATTCTCTGTATGTAATAAGTAGTTTCTGCTCGTTCCCTGCCTGAAGCAAGAAAAAAGGGCTAGAGATAAACAGCTGCATTTGGAAATACAATTTATGAAAAGACTGGGAGGCCAGGTTCACCTAGAAAGTGGATCTGAGGTTTTCCTGAGGCCAAATGATGAGCAACATTTGAACTCTTCATCATTTATATGAGGACCGTGCAGGGCTACATTTTTATTTTTTTGTTGTATTTTCTTACCTTTAAAATGAGAAAAATAATATGACCAAAAACTCTTATATGACCCTTGCAAAGGATGTTGTCATAGCAAAGGAATCCCAACAATAATTTGCTTTTGGTTTATCTTGAACCTGAAAATTTAGAATGATTGTGAAACATAGCATGCAAATTCCTCATATTTTCTCTTTGGATGTGGAGAATTTTTTTTTAAGTTTTGAATTCCAACAGCAATTTTAATATCGCCTAATGGTTTCCTTTCCATCACATTCAAAGTTGTCCCCAGTGCTTTATAAAATTTTACTTGGCTCAACTGTTAAAGCAACAGTGCAATATGTTATTGTTAAACCAAATGTATATATAAACAAAGGTAAAATTTGTACTTGATTCAGTTTAGAGAACTTTTAGAACAAAGGCTATGAAAGTACATATACATGCTAATTTTTAAAAAAGGATTTGGAAAAAAGGTCAATTCTAAAGCTATATTAATTCCCCAAGATACTGCAAAAAAAAAAAAAAAAAAAAGGCAGGGGTGAAATGTGGTTTGATAGTTAGCTAAGGATAAACAACTATATGAGCAGAAATCCGCTAAGCTGAAGGGGAAATATGAGAAAGGATATTGCTGCATATTGTGACAGGGGCAGAAGTGAAGCAGGAAAGAAGGGCCCTGGCAGGCCACTAGGCTCACAAGCAAACCAGGAGATGAGGAAGATGAAGATGATGAGGAAGAGAAGAATGAATGGCTATCCTGTAATGACGTGTAGTGTGAAGGTGTGCTCAGGCAATTGTTGCTAAGAATGTGAATTTGAGTGCAGTTCAATATTAGCGTCAGCATAAAAACTATAGATTTTTGTATAGCTGGCAAGATTCTTTGCAGAGAAAATACACTTTTTTTTAAAGGGAATGTACAGGCAAGAACGAAGGTGGACAGAGGCAGGCGTGCCAGAAGAGAGGACGAAGCCGCACTTTAGTTGTTCACTTGGACGTTCCCATCAGCTCCGGGACTCAAACCTGGGACCTTGGGATGAATGTGAGACTGCAGCCAACCATTACTCCACCAGGGTGTGCTTGTCTCTGTCTGTAGGCATATATATACGTATACACGTGTATGTATAATTTTTTTTTTTTTAATTTAAAGAAATGCAGGGAGGCAGGAATGAAAGCGGGCAGGCAGGAAGCGAGGTGGAAGAAGCACTTTATTTATTCATCTTGGTTGTTTCTCCGTGTCCAGGACGCTGTGCCGCCAGTGGAAGGTGGCTGGCCAAACCGCCGCTCCCCCTGGGCATGCCTCAGTTGTTTTGTTTTGTTTTACTTACAAGGCTCAAACACCAGCCCAGAGAGTCCGACGTATTGGTTAGGGATGAGGTTCCTGGGTGCTTTTTTTTTTTAATTGCCCAGGTGATTTTTAAATGTGCATCAGGATCGTGAACTCCGAAATTGGTAGTAGCTAACAAACTAGAAGATTAAACAAGAGATAGAGTTTTCATTGCCTAGCAGGACGTCGGTACTGGAGAACAACCAGGAAGGCTTCCAGTACTTTGTCGAAACCTCAGGTGGCCTTCTGGCCAAGCTTTGGCGACGTCACGTTGCCGGAGCATGTCGGGGGTTGCAGCTTTCTGTTTTCCGTGGCTGAACAAAAAAAGGCGGCATATGCAGATTTCTACAGAAATTATAATTGCATGGAAGATTGTGAGGAGATGAGGAAGGTTGGTATCTTTTAAAGCGCAAAGTGATTTCAGAACGTAAACCTCATCTAGTTTTTAACCCTGGCACCAGGTTGCAAACCTGGGTCCTTAGGCGTTACCTGGTCTGTTTGCCACATCTCAGCTGTCGGATCCACCATGGCATCCACCTGAGAAAATACTTTAAAAAATACGCGAGTTTTAGCTTTCTGAAGGTAGCTACATAGATTTTAACGCTTCTGATGAATTTTTTTAACACTTTCATTTATTTAGTTTTATATCTTGGTTGCTCCCCCAGTCCCAGGATCTGAACCCAGAACTTTGGGATGTATGTGGACTGTGCTGGCTAAAGGTGGCTGACGAAACTAACCCACCAGGGTGTGTTGAATGTTTCTAAAAATTTAATGGTTTAATTACTTGGTTTGTGTATGGTACCACAACAAACTTGTAGGAATTAGTATCAACAGAAAATTTTGAGTGTTTTAGAATGTCGCATTTTTAAATTGTAATTAAATTACATATATTAGAAAAATAATCCCCTAAATTTGAAAACCTAGAACTTTATAGAAAGAGGCACCCTTTACACCACATGTTAACAGTAATGAAACTGTGGGAGTATAATAAAGGAGAAAAATTAGTGATTTTATGGCATTCTTTGATGTTAGATCCAGGGCACATGGGTTCTGAAACTGGTGAATTGAAAAGCCATCTGTTCTCAAAATACTATAAAACAATGCCAAGAGCCAAATATTTAAAAGGTGATTGAGATATCCAAACTTAGACTTGAAAGTATTTTTAAAGTTTAAACCTTAGTAATGACTAGATGTTTTAACATTGCCACTGAGAAAATATGAGGGGGGAAAAAAGCAGCGAGGGACAAGCCAAAACTACAATTATCCCAGCACTGTCCACAATAAGATTTCTGTCACAATTAGAAGGAAGCCCTGTGGGCAGATTCATGAACAAAATCTCTTAGAAGATCTATGGAAATCACAAGTGTTGTTTTTCTAACTGGTCTTGAGTTCACCTGGTAAGAAGAGCAGAGGAGCGCTGCTAACCGCCTGGGCAATCAAGATGCCACATTTAGAAGCACTTTCCTTCTGGCTTCAGTGGCTTGCAGGCTGCAAGAGGTCCTAGGCAACCAAGAGCTAAACAACCAAGTTCTGAAACATTCACTGTGAAGCTCCAGGCAGCTTTTGAATGGGAAGATTATTTTATTCCAAATCCAGATATACTCTGAATTTTTTTTTTTCATTCAATTTGAAATTAGGCTGGCTAATACTAATAAAATGTATTGAAATGTTTAGGTACTTTTGATTAACATCTCTAAGACCCCAAGATAAAGCTTGCATTTAAGCCTTGCCTATTTTGGATCACTAGGTTTCTAAGTTAATAACCATCTGCCTGAAAAGTTATTAGGAATTCATCACATCAATGGATAGGATGTATTGCTTTCATTGTCCCAAATCTGGAGTGAACCCAAATGCTATTAACCCTCACACCAAGATCTAGTCTTCAACCCAAATCTGTATAGATGAGGAACCTTGGTTCCTGCCCTCCAACTAAAATTGTTTGAACTTGGGGCCCTAGCCTCGAGCCCTGCCCCTGTAGTGGGGGGCGGGGGGCTAGTCTGCAAAACACTCTTTTTAAGAGGCTGAACAATTTTCATGACACTGTCATTGAGGTCTAATTCATAGATTCTTTTATTTTCCTCACTCCTACACTACATTAGTGTTCTTGCTGAAGCTGGATGGTAGGCCCCCTCACCACCACCTGTTCTCCCAACTGGTTGGTTAATCATCTCCAGAAACTTTTTTTTTAAAGAGGAAGAGAAGCATTTTAAGGAAGAAGGAATGAAAAGGAACAGGAAGTACTTTTACTTATTTTGGGTTGTTTCCCTGGCCCTGAGGTGAGAACCTGAACCCTTGGGTTTTACATGGTCTATGCTTCAGGGTCTGTCCTTCAAAAAATTATATCTGAGCATCCATCCTACTTGTCACTCACTCAGTCAATGGTGGGGACCAGAGAGAGGCTCCACATTAGTTAAATGATGTTCTGAATTTGTTACTTTACAAAGGAATCATATAGTTAGGTAGGCTTGAAGGTGAGAAGTGAAAAAACAAAGCTAAAGATTGAGCTTTCCCAGTTTAATTAACTAGCTTAACTACTATACTGATCCTTCGCATAAAGAAACTATCTCAAGGTGACAACTCTACAGGTTCCTAGATGCATTCATTTATTCAACAATTATTTGTATTCACTATCATTTATCCAATGTAGAAATATTTACCTACCAAAAGCCCAAATTGTTCAAAGGCTATTATTTCCAAGACAACTGCTACTTTTCTTGCAATTTTTTAAAAAATTACTTAAGTAGGGAAACCTGATTCTGCTCTCAGAAATTCTGGGAACGAACCCCAGCAATTTTTGTTTTTTAAAGGTTAAAAATTCAGGCAGGAATGAAGGTAAGTAGGCAGACAGGCAGGCAGAGGAGTAAGAAGCACTTTATTTAATTGCTGGTTCCCTGACCGGGGGTCTTAAACTCTCATCCTTGCGATGTATGCGGATTATGCTGTGGTAGACTTATCCCTTAGGTCAGCAACGTAAGCCACAATTTGTTTTAAAAAGCATGCCCCTGTGGCTTAGGCACTAAGTTGGCAGCTTGCACATACACCATGTAAAGCACAATTACCCGGGTTCCCAACCCACTGCTCGGGGAACAACCCAAAATAAAAATAAATGAAAGTGCTTCCTCCTCTTCCTTCAAAATGCTGCTTCCTCCTCTCTTCCTTTCTCTTATAAAAACAAAACAAAAGAAAAAGAACAAGCAAGTCTCCTACATGACTTTGATGTATACTAGTCTGATAACTACTGCCTTAGTTTAGGCATATATCCAGACTCCTTCATTAATGGCTGAAAAAAGGTGCTGACTCAGTAACTTAGTAGTATTCTACCTATCTAACATAACATGCCCTCTAAACACAGAAGATAAATTAAACATATAATTTATGGTGAAAAGTACTTCGGGACTTAATCTTCATTCATGTGTGTCTGAGGCTTGTTTTTAAACTGTGGACACCAAAAAGGAGTTAATAAACTTACCTACAATGTGAATAAGTGGCCAATAATAAATTTGCCTTTACCATTGTGGTTTACACCAAGTGTCTTGATGTAACTGTTTTTGGCATTTCCTCTCAAAAAAGGACCCCAGTTTAGACAATTAGCTAAATATTACCCTCCCTATCACTAAAACATGAATTAAGACAGTAAAAAGATTTAATGAATCCTAAAATATTATCATTCCACTAAGCTTCATTTAACAAAAACAATTTAAGATAGTCATATATTTACTTCAAAAAAATATGAATACAAGATAAAGTGGGGCAATTTTTCTTTCCTGAAATCCAGAGACAACTACATTGCAGCTAAACATAAAATGTATTACACATTACATGTACTATAGAGGAGCCTAATTACTCTGCTCACGTCAATCTTTTGCCTAAAATCTATACCCCTCCTTTGATCTCGACTTCATCACCCTGAAAACAAACCTAAATGATTGAAAATGAAAATCACCACTCACAAAGATTCATCATCATCCCAGAATTAATTTGTTGACTTGCAAAGTTCTGATAAGTGTGTGCTGGGCTAGAAAGTCCACATCAGAAATAGGGAAGGGCTGCCTTTCTATATGTATGACTGTCAGAGTACTCTTGAAAGTCTTTTTATTATCATGTCAAATCCAAACAAAATTCACAGTTCCTACTGTTGTGTTTAATTCTACTTCAGTATTTAGAGATCTAAGGGAATTCAGGCCCAGAGTAGTGTGTTAAGGAACAGTTATTACCTACATCAGAGAACAAGGAAAGATTATCCTAGACCAGACAATCACAAAAGATGAACTTCCTAACTGTCAACTATTCTCTTTGAGAGTAGCTTTACTATTTGCTATGTACACATAGCATTGCCTGTTTTCATCAAATATGTCTTGAGGGCATGATTATCATGAATAGATTTCCTAATATATTTACTACAAATTATGTTTGCTAATAAACAACCCATCTGTTTGACACATTCCAAATTTGTTTAGTAGAATGCAAACTGTTATTTTTAATTTTATTTAATTTTATTTTTTTTAAAGGAATGGTGTAGGCAGGAATGAAGGGGAGTAGGCAGGCAGGCAGAAAGAAGAAGAGGAAGAACATTTTCTCTTTATTTAGTTGTTCACATTGGTTGTTCCCCCTGGGTCATCCTTGGAATGTACATGGACTGCACTACTTTGGAGGAGGCTGACCTAACCACTACATCTTATTTTATTTAGTTGTTCATCCTGGTTGCTCCCCTAGCCAAGGGGAACCTAAGTCCACGAACCTAAGTCCTTGGAATATATGTGGACTGTGCCAGCTAGAAGTGGTAGGACTTAGGTACCAGGGTGTGCCAGAGAGTAATTTTCTAAGACTTTGACTTAATTCAGAAAAATTTCAATTTTCTTACAATAACTGAACTAAACATTAGAAATGTCAAAATCGGCATCCAGAACATAAAAAGAATGGAAATATAAAATTAAATATTATCATACACTTAGTATTACCAGATTTTTTGACTTGATCAATGTCACGACAGAATAAAAAAAATACTGCAATTTCACCTCAGAATATAATGAACAGTTTAGAAAGACAAAAACAGGTTTTTTCCTGTATTTTCTCTAAAACCAATTTTTCTATATGCAATTTGCCTTTGGTAGCTTAATCTTACTTTCTACTCCCATGGAATTATTTGGTAAGAAATTAACCCCTGGCATTCTCTGGTGGTCTAGCATTTTAGTACACCTGAGTGTAGTCCACATATCTCAAGGAGTCCTGCACGCACATGAACACAAACTAGAAACATAAAGATCCTTCCTCCTCTCTCTTCCTGCCTGCCTCTACTCACCTCATTCCTGCCTGTACCTTTCCTTTTAAAAGACCTCTCAGAAATAATCTGATACAAGTTTTCCTGGGAAAATTAAGTGTGACAAGTGACCATTATGAGTTTTCTCACTTAAAAACATACTCTATTAGAGAACTACATTCTTTACTGTCCTTTAAATTTATCTCCAAGAATCTCCTCTTGAGAAATACATTTTCAACTACCCTATGTTTTACCTTTCCTAAAGATGGAGAAATATTTATACAGTAACTGTATAATTATAGATCAGTCAACAATTTGACTTCAGAGAAGTTAGAAAGAAAGTAAGACCAGAAACAGCAACTTAAGACAAAAATTGATTTGAAAAACTTCAGATATTTTCATGTTTCCTGGTAAGAGTCATGTGGATTCCATTTAGCTTAAGATAATCTGCAACACGATGCTTACATTCTCATATTCACTTACGTGGACTACCTAACCATTATTCTAGAAAATAAAATAAAATCTAATAGT
This sequence comes from Solenodon paradoxus, assembly GCA_004363575.1. Lineage (NCBI taxonomy): Eukaryota > Metazoa > Chordata > Mammalia > Eulipotyphla > Solenodontidae > Solenodon > Solenodon paradoxus. Next base: position 134,275 of record RJWH01003043.1, on the reverse strand, counting down.
ATGTATTTTTATGACAGTGAAATGTTCCAGTAAGGTTTTTGTTGAACCTTTTTTTTTTTTATTTAAAGATACAGGCAGGAATGAAGGCAAGCAGAGGCAGGCAGGCAGAGAGAGGAGAAAGAAGCACTTTAGTTGTTCATCTTGGTCCTGCCTGTAATTACAGCTGGGACCTTGGGATACATGTGGACGACACTCAACCCCTATTCCACCAGGGGTCACACCTGGTATTTGTTTTTTTCAACACACCACTAATTATATGCTAAAGATAGAGTTTAGTTTTCACTATTTTTATTTGTAACAATTATTTAACCCTATATTCTTTTAGTGCTTCTCAGTTTGGGCACTACTGACACTTTCAATTTAAATACATCTTTATTGTGAGGGCTGTTCTATGCAACACAGGATTTGTAATATCCCGGGCTTCTATTAGATGCTAGATGCAGGTAGCACCTACAGAGTTGTGACAAGCAGAAATGTTGCCAGATATTGCCAAGAGTCCTATGGGGACAAATTCATTGCCATTCAGTCTATCATATATTCTAACTATTTTACTCAACAATTAATCAGTTCTTATGATGTATATATTCTAATTCTAAAGAAGTACACAGACTTAAAAAAAATTTTTTTTAATTAAAGAAGGCTTAACTTAAGGTATCATACTGATATCTACTGGCTTGGAACTAAACTGTACATTTGACATTCACTACATTTAAAAAAAAAAAACCTCAAAATTATAAGTAATATATTCTGGAAAGTAGAACAATTAATTGAAAGCAGTAACATTAACATCAGAATTATTAGTTTTATGGAAAGCCTAACATATATAACAATGGTAATTGTCTGGTTTGGTTGTACCGTCTTTTGGATAATTGTATATTTAACGAATGTTTGTAGAAAGTGATAGAAGGGATTTTTAAATGAGAAACAAAATTATGGTTCAAACACTTGCAAAAATTAAGCAGCATGCTATTTATAACTTATATTGAAATTTTAAAAGACTAAAAAATTTAAAATAAAACTAAAAATAGTAATTCTATAAATAAAATTATAAGTATTTTGAAAAAGAAATTTGGTAATTAAATAATGTCAAACCAATGAACTTTACTGGAGTTAAAACTATAACAAAGTTCATCCTAAAACATTTTGCAAAGCAAAATTATTTCACTCAAAGAGTGCTTAATAATTTGAATGCCAGGAATTACAAGCAATTTTCAAAAGCAAAGACTCACATTCATAAAACTTTATACATCATTTGAACTAACAGATATTTATACTACTAGAATCAAACATGCACCACTTTCGAACATTCTGGTATCATGATTTTATATATTACATTATTTAACACCATTCCTCATTACTCCATGTATTTTATCATACACTTGCACCATTCTCCTTGGATTTCTGATCTTTATCTTCATTCTTCACATTATCCTATAAAAGATAAGACAAAAGTATAACAAACATTAGAAAACAGATAATCCACAGTCATATTTTATCATCTATGGAAAAATGAGTCAAGGGGATATTATGAAAAGAAAAACAAACCCTCAATTCTATGCAGAATGAATTCTAATATTTGAGAAAGACATGAGTCCTAAGAAAGACATTTAGGAATCACAGTAGAATACTCTGTACTTAGGCTTTTGTTTCTGCTTATTCTGAGACCAAAGATACAGAAGATCTCTTAATTATTTACATTAACTTAAAGTGGTATTGAGTTGATTTTTTTTTACTACTAATAATACTAATAAATTAAATCTGATAGTGCCAAAGAGTTTTTCAATTCTGTCAAACAAAAAATAGGTTTAAAAAAGAAGTGAGAAATGAATCTTCCTCAAGTTCAAACTCACTATTCTGAAATACAAATAAAACTTGCTTCAAGAAATCTGCACATATACATAAATCATGCTAACATTCCAACAAAGTTCTAGGAAAATATTATCTTTTGGGAACTACTTTTAACTCATCTGATGAAGGACAGAATGCTACTATTATTTTTATTTATTTTTACTAGGAAAAAAAAACAACAGTAAGAGCTTAATAACATTAAAATTGCCAGAAATAGATATAAACACTGAAAATGTTGAAAGGATATTATGAACTGCTAACCTTCTTAAGAACAGTGTGGATTTCATCCATTACTGTGGATAAGTTTCTGATTGTCTTACTCAATTGGTTTTCAAATTGCAAATTCATGTTTTCTGAAATCTTTAGGTTTTCTTGTAATTGACTAAGATCCTTTTTAACTTCTTTGAGTTCACCAGAGAGATTTTTGTTGGAATTCTCTAAATTTAATATGGTTTTTTCATCTTCATCTGTTAAAAAAATTAAAAAGTCACCTTTTTACCTCTAACATTTCCAATTTAAGATTAAAAATATTTCAACTATCCAAATGAAAAGCTGAAAAAATTTCTTAAAATAGTCACAAATATCAATTTCATTTAAATGTAAAATGTCATTACTTTTTTTTTTTTAAAGTGGAAGGAAGCAGACAGGAAGGAAAAAAAATTTTATTAGGTGTTCATTTTTAGTTGTTCCTTTCAGTCTCTGGCAGCAAACCTAGGTCCTTGGGTTATATGTGGACTGCTCCCAGGGTACAGACTTAACATCTGAGGCACAAGGGGTGTACAAGCTCACTTAAATTTTACTGGAAGTATAACTTATAAATCCAGGTTCCTTTTTTTTTTTTTTACAAGGTAAGGTGCAGGTAGGAATGAAGGCGAATAGGTAGGCAGGAAGAGAGAGGAAAAAGAAGCATTCTATATATTTAATTGTTCATCTTGGTTGTTCCCATTCTGAACCCTGGGTCCTTGGGATAGATGTGGATGTATGGTAGACTTAACTGCTAAGCCGCTAGGGTTTACCAGGTTCCACTTTATTGCCAGGTTCAATTTTTGGATGACTGTATAAACTATAGAAAATGGTACGAAAGAAGCAATTCTATTACCTTTAAAGTAAAACTGTACTATGTATATAGACTAAAATACAAGGTAATGCATGTGTATACATGTATCATTTCAATAAGGTACTGAATGAAAGTATGGACAAAGCCAAAGCTGTTCCTCACCCGTTTTCTCTTCTAGTAACTGCAGCTTCAGTTCTACTTCAGCTCTTACTTTTTCACTCTTTTCCAATTTTTGCAAGAGGCTTCCTACATCTACCATTGCACCATTGTAAACTATAAGGCCAACATTTTCTTCCACATCCTTCGATTCCTGTTTTACTACTGGTGTTGGAAGTAACAATCTGTTTCCTATAATATAAAAGATTACATATTAATAAATTATTTTTTCTCCTTTAATAGTACAGTTATAAAATAGGATGATCTTAAAGTAAGAAACTCAAACCTAGCATATCTTCCTGCAATGCTTCAGACTCTTCATGGTTTTCTTCATCTTTTGAGGTGTCTGTCAATTTCCGGTAAAAGCAAGATTCACGGAGTACAACTTTATTAAGGAGCTTCTTTACCTAATAAACAAGCAAACAAAGTAAAAAGAAAATTAAGTTTGAATCTCCTTGAAAAACTGTTCTATTTTCTCCTATGAAGAACATCAATGACATGTGTTTTCTCTGGTAATTACTCTATTTAAAGTACTCATGCTTTTAATTATCTTTCCCATAAATCTAACATCCAAATTATCAATTGAAAAGAATTTCACAAAAAAGTCTAACACTGACAGAAACACTAACGCATACACTGAAGTAAATGTACAAAGATGCTTATTTCATTATAGTTAATAATTCCAAAAATGGAAACCACTCGGCCTAGGTAAGAAAAATATGGTATGATACATCTATCCCAAAGAATACTATACAGTCATAAGAAGAATGAAGTGGGTCTCTTTTTTCACGGTAGAATGCCCGTGATAGTTGCCATACATGACAGATGTTCTATGCATATCAGTGTGCATAGAATGATTTAATGTATCGCATATTAAAAGGGAACTACCAAATACGTTATATATGAATGTATGCATTGTAGTATGTATGTTACATAGTATACAATATACATAGTATATAATACATATAGTATATATAACATATATTGCTTACTAAAAGATCTAGAAAGTAATATAATAATTAGTTCAGAAGAATAGAGGGCTAGGGACACTTAATTTTTTGTAGTTTATACATTTCATTTTTGCTTTACTATATTACTACTCTTAGGCTACATTTTTTAATATTTCAAAGTTAAGAGATTATGGGGCGTGCCTTGTGACTCAGGCAGCTGAAATGCTGGCATGTTGACCACATAAAAATCCAAGAACCTAGGTTTGAGACTGGGGGGCTGGGGTGAAAAACCAAAATGAACTAATAACTAAAGATGTTTTTTATCCTTCCTTTCTTAAATGCTTTTTACTTCTCCCCCTTTTCTTGCCTCCTTCCTTCAAATGCTTCTTCCTCTCACTTTTTTTTTTAATTTCATTTTAAATATTTACAAAATCAACTACCTGAGCCCGAGAAAGATGTAGTCCAAGAGTATAAAGTATTTCTTCCAAATCCTTTTCAAGAAGGTAACCACAATGGCTTTGATCAAAATAAACAAATGCCATTAACAGATCCCTGTTAACTGTGATCATCTGAGTCTTTTCTTTTTCCTAAAGAAAATGCAAAAATAGAAGATACAGAATACAATTCTTACCTATGAAAGTGAAAAACATTAAAATGGCAAAAACCTGAAAAGACCTTTGCCGCATCTTAATTAAAATGAGTTGATGCTGATTTATGTGCATGTGAGAAAGGAATAAGAAAGTGGGTATCTGACATAGCCACAGATACCAAAAAGAAAAACTTGCTGAATTTTGCTCTTAATATGTAATATACTAAGACTATAATTTCATGACTATTATGTTTAATGATTAGTCTGGATTATGTAATATTTGGAAATTAACACATTACAAGAATATAATATTCAATAAATACCTTATCTTTAGAAGGCCTTTCTTTGCAGTACCTGTTGATATCTCTTTTGTCATCTCGTTTGTTTATTTCTTCCTCATCCCGATCTATAAAAGAATTGGCAACATAAACTCATTTATTAATGAGTTTTAGTATCTATCTTTTTTAAGACAGTTAACTACTATAGAAACCAAAAATACTTTTCTATTATTAATCAGTTTTCAAAAGACGCAATGAATAAAAATAGTTTGAGGTATTCCCCTTGGGTTAGGCAGCTAACGTGCAGGCCCTGTAAATCCTATGACCTGGGATCAAGATCCAGAGTTGGGCTGGGACCGGAGCTACAGTGAGGAAAAAAGAACTAGATTGGTGGTGATAAAGTTAATGTATTATGTACAGATGCTGATTTATAAAGATGCATACCTTAAACCTTTATGTTATAATGTAATGTTCCTTCAATAAAATTTTTTAAAAAGTTTAGATGTTATAAGAAATAATTATTAAGGATAAAAGGAAATTCACAGATATTAGAGAAATGATGTACTGAATCAAATAAAAGGACTTAATTCCATAAGTATTTGGAAACTATATTTCAAAAAAAAGATCAAATTTTATAAAAAAATTGAAAATTTTATAAAAAAATTGAAAATTTTAACACAAGCTTAAAGAAAAACAGTATATTTTCCTTTGTTAAAAGAGAAGGTATAAACAGGAATGAAGGCGTGTAGGGGAGGCAAGCAGAAAGAGAGAGGAGGAAGAAGAACTTTATTTGCTCTTGGTTGTCCCCCACCCTGGGACAAGAACCTCGATCCTTGGCATGTATGTGGACTGCGACAGTTGAAAGCGATGTCTCCACCAGGCCCCAGAATATATTTTCTAAAAGCTAAATAGAACAATACCAAGTAGAGATTGCAAAAATAAAACTATATATAGGAAATTCAAATGTTCTTAAAAGAATTAAGACAACAATGTTAATATCTGGATTTATAACTAGATAAAGGTAAAGCTAAAATTGTGGGAAGTGACTTGAAATCAGTACTTCAGTAAAGCACTCTGGTGCAGTAGTGGTTAGGCACAGTCCATATATATTCCAAGGTCTTGGGTTTGTGTCCTAAGGCTGGCGGGAACAACAAAGATGAACAAATAAATGCTTTTGCTCTCTTGCTGCCTGCCTGCCTGCCTCTGCTTGCAATAGATAGATAGATAGATAGATAAATACATACATATATAAATAAAGGCAAGTGTGGGGGGCATGCCCTGGTGGCTCAGGTGACCGAGATGCTGGAATGCTGGCACCATGGTTAAGCCCAAAGCCTGGATTTAGGGGCCCAGACAGGGTGAAAATCAAAATGAAACAAATAAAAAATGCTTCTTTTGCCTCTTGGCACACCCTGATGGCTGGGGCATAGACCATATAAAGTCCAGGGACACAGTAACACTATGCAAAGCCCAAGGACCCAGTTTGCTTCACCAAGTTTCACACAGGAACAAAAAAGCAATAAAAGTGCTTACTCCTCCTCTTCATTTCCCCAAATGCTTCTCTTCCTTTCTCTTCCTCTCTTTAAAATCAAATAAAAAATAGGCAAATGTCTTAAACTATATTGTGTTGATGGTTTCACAATTTCTATAAAGAGTTACTACATTTACACTTAAAATGGGTGTTTTGTGTTATACATTGGTACACCAAAACATTTTAAAACCCAGAGAATGTATCCTTGGAGCTAATTATTTCCCTCCCTCTCTTTTTATGTGAACTATGTAAAGTTGCAGACTTAAGGCCAAAGTCACCAGAGCATACCCTGGGTATTTTCTTTTCTTTTTGAAGGAAAGGTTCAGGCAGGAATGAAGGAGAGCAGGCAAGCAGATAGGAAGAGAAAAGAGGTAGAAGCATTTATTTATTTTACTTAGTTGTTTGTCCTGTTTGTTTCCCACAGTCCTGGGTCACAAACCCAGGTCTCTGGAATGTATGTGAATATACGTGGTCCACGTTGACCAGTGCTAGGGGACTTAAATGCTAACCCACTAATTATTTCTTTAATATAAACTTTAAAGCTTTATCATCTTTGACAAATTTCCTGTAAAAATAATTAGTGTCTTCAATTATAATATGTAGAAAATAGGTGCGCTCTGGTGGAGTAGTGGTTTGGTAGCTGCCTCTGATCAGTGTAGTTTATATATATCCCAAGGACCTCAGTTCATGTTCCAGGATTGGGGAAACAATCAAAATAAACAACTAAATAAAAATAAATAGAAGTGGCATGCCCTGGTGCAGAAGTAAGCCATATCCCTGGGTTTGAGTCCCAGGTCTGGGGGAAAGCAACCAGTGTGTGAACTAAATAAAAATTAAATAAAGATGCTTCTTCTTCTTTTCTCTCTTCCTGCTCTGCCTGCCTCTGCTGGTTTTCACTCCTACTTACACCTTTCCTTTAAAAACAAAAGGAAGAAAATAAGAGCTTTTGAGTATGACTATGAAAATTAAATAATACAATTTTTATCAGGAGTCTACCATACACTATACAAAGGTTGGAGAATCTCTTTTTCTTTAATTTATTCACATTTTATAGACATGATCTACCTTACTTAAGTATATAACAGTATTTTTGACTCTTAAAACTTTACCTCACCTGGAAATGTTTTAAGACATTCAAGTAATATTTGTTCATCTTATAAAAGAAATGGACTGATTCTGGGTAAGTTTGGAAGATATATTACTTGGGGTAAAAAAGTCAAAAATAACAGGTTTTAGCTTGAGCAAATAGGATGGAGATGCCATTAAACAAGTAGGAGAAGGCTGAGGGTAGAGAATTTTTTAAAATTTTCATTTTGGTGTAGGAAGAACTAATTCAGTTTTAGATTTATTTATTTTGAAATGTCAAAAATTACATGTATCAGTCAAGCAGACAGTTAATATGAAAAAATGAGAGAAATACAACTTAAGAGAAATCATCAGTACATATGAAGCCAGAACAGGTGAGAATAGCACCACAGGAGTTATACATTAGGACAGAGTAAAGAAAACAAGTAAAGTCTAGGACAATCCTACATAGATAACATAATGAGAACACTGTTTAGTGACTTAACTAAAGCAGTGACAACATCACACTGGAAAAATGGAGAGAAAATGGAATTGTAAAAATGGCTAATCATCATTGAAGAAAGGTAAAAGATAAACAAATTTAGATGCCTATTATATCATTGTTATTCAAGTTATTAGGACAATGAAGACTCTATATTAGATAGTATTAATAGATGGTTTATTGTTAATTTTCTAAGGTGTGCTTATGGAATTGTGGTTATTTAAGAGAATACCTTTTCTTAGGTTGAAGAATCTATTTTTTAAAAGGAAAGATGCAAGTAGGAATGAAGGTGAGTAGGTAGGCAGGGAGGAAAAGAGAGGAGGAAGAAGTACTTATTTTATTTAGTTGTTCATCTTGGTTGCTACCGTGCCCAGGATGTGAGCCAGGTTTCTTGGGATGTATGTGGACTATGTGGGCTGGAGGCCTCAGACTTAACCTCTATGACACTCTAGCATTCAAAATTCCTTTCAAATTAATCAGAAACAGATTAAAAACAGAAGTAACAGCGTACCCTGGTGGAGTAGTGGTAAGGTCAATTGCTTCCAAAGGAGCGCAAGCCACATACCCCTGGGTTAGAGTCCTGGGTCCAAAGGTGGGGGGGAATTACCAGTGAGAACAACTAAATAAAAACATAAAAAATGCTTCTTTCTCCTCTCTCTTCCTGCCTGCCTACTCACCTTAATTGCTGCCTACACGTTTTCTTAAAAAAAAAAAAAAAAAAGCAAAATATTAATTGTTGAATCAAGATTGATGAATGTTAAGCTCAACATATTTTTGTACTTATGCTTGAATATTTTCATCAATGAAAGGAAAACTAAAAATTCTGTTATAGGAAAATGTTCAGGCAAAACAAAAATATCTTAAATAAGTACTCTAAGTTAATCAAAGTTAAGTACTATGAAATAATCCCTTATGGTTTTCTTATCACAGAAAAATATTTTAAAAGATTCCATATCTACAGAGATTGACAGGTACTTTATGGGCTAGCATCTATGATTGGTCAGGGTATCTTATAAAATATTTTGAACACACACACACACACACACACACATTAAAACACTAAAAGTCTGTTCTTAAAACCAGGGTGACAGGCATATAGGTATCTGCTATTAGTGGTTTTCAAACTTCCTGTATGTTATGTGTACTCTTTTGAATGTACGAGTCTTCATAATTAAAAATAAACAAAACACCTAAAATTAGTTTTCTAAAGAACAACATTCTGATGCACCCCGTATCTTAGGCACAGGCCACGTGAAGCCCAAGGACTCGGTTTGAGACCTAGAGCCAAGGGTAAAAACCAAAAAAATTAAAATTATTCTATTTTTTAAAAAAGATGAAGGCAGGAAAGCAGAAAGCAGGAAGACAGACAGAAGAGTAAGAAGCATTTTATTTATTTAGTTGTGCATTTTAGTTGTCCTACCTCTATTCCCAAGCCAAGAACCTGGGGCTCTGGTCTGCACATGGACTGTGCTCCAGGTACGGGGCCAACACATGAGCCACCAGGGTGTCCCTATTACTCCTTTTATGACACAATTTAAGTACAAGTACCAATGTTAAGATATGGATATGTAATAATTAAAAAATAAATGTTTTAAAAGTCTTCTGACCTAAAAATAAAAGTTACTTAATATAATCAGCTTTTTCACTTAGAATGTTTTACTTTCTATTTTAAATTATAAAAAATATCAAAATGATAGATATCAGTAATAAAGAAGTTACCCCAAAATCATTCTTTTATCCTATGAATAAATAAATTTGAATCATACCATCTTCTTCATCCTCTGCTTCTTCTGCTTCCATTGGATCATATTCATCTTGATTATTATCTTCTTCAGTTTCATCATCATCTTTAGAGTCATCTTTTCTTTTATCTTCTTTCTGTAATTTAAAATGCCTTAAAATTATATAAGCTTTTACCTGACTAAAACAAAAGAAACCATTAGTCTTTAAATTTACTTGAAATAGCTTTAACATTCTATCTTCTAACAATACACTTAAAAAATAACAGAAAACTAAAGATGTTAATGTGATTTAAGTTTCTTATATACAAATCATTCACTTTGGCCTTTACATTTCACTATCCTGACAGAACTCATCATTTGTTATAGATCCCAGAAGATTAATTGCAAACATCTAAATTAGGTTGCTGGAAATAATTACAGACCTTCCTTTCATCTTTGTCTTCTTTTTTATCTTTATCATCGCCTGATTTTCTCCGTTTGGGTTTTGGCTCATCGGTTTCATCATCTCTTTCTTCTTTCTTATCTTTTCTCTCATCTTTTTTACTTTTCTTCTCCTTTTCTTTTTTGTCCTCTTTCTCAGGAAGAGATAGTAATGACTTATATATTCTGACGCCAAAATCTCTTTGAAGCATTTCATTGAAAAGTTCTGCAAACAATGAAACCTATAAAGATACCAATAGTAAAGTAACACAGTTAACTTTAATAAAAATAGTAAGTAAGGGACTCCCTGGTGGAGTAGTAGTAAGGAGCACATGCCACATACCCTTGGGTTCAAGTCCCAGGAACAGGGGAAAACAACCAGTGTAAACAACTAAATAAAAATAAAAATGCTTCTTCCTCCTCTCCCTGACTTCCTGCTCCTGTCTTCATTCCTACCTGCATCTTTCCTTTGGAAAAAATTAAATCTAGCATTCAGCAATTGATCTAAAAATAATTTGCTCTAACAATAGAATTTTAATAATAATTCCCCCCACCCCACCTACCCGGTTCCAGGTTGAAAATCCAAGTCCTTGGGCTTTACATGTTTTGTACCTTAGCTGTATGAGGCACAGGGTATGTCCAGAATTATAATTATTGATATTAGTAATGTGGAAGAACCTTATAATCCTTATAAAACTCTTCTCAAGACATAAATATCATGTTTAGTATACTCTTGGTCAAATGTTATAACAATAATCAAAGATAATTTTTAAATGAGTTAATGAATCACTAGTAGCTTATATAACAATCTTCACGATAAATAAAATTCATTCATTTGCTCAACAAGTTTTTATGGAATACCTACTAAATACAAGGGACTATTCTAGAACTATGAAAATAGCAGTTAAGAATAGATAAAAATTTCCACTCTCGGGAGCTAATGAAGTGGGAGAAAAAGTATGGAATAACCAAATCAAATTGTAAGAAAAAAAAGCAGAATAAGTATATAGAATAATGAGTGTAATCAGAGAAAATCTAATTAGGTGACATTTGAAAAGAGACCTGATGGTGGCAAGGGACTGAGCCATAGATATCAAAGGAAAGAGCATTATAGGCAGGGAAAACCAATTAAAAATTCTTCATAGGGAGCAATGAATTATCATTATTATGAAAAGAACTTAGTAATGCATGAATCTAAAATTACATATTTTCTAAATATTTTTCTTCTCTCTCTCTTTCTAGAGGAGAGAGGTGGACAGAAGAACCATCTTTATTTATTTACTTATTTTGGTTTTTCAATTCATCCCAGGAGGTGAACCTGGGTGCTAGGCTTTTACATGGTTTGCATGCCAGCATCTCAGCTGCCTGCGCCACTAGGGTATGCCCAATGTAAATGCTTCTAAGGCTAATTTATTTCAATAGATTTAAAAGGGTCTGGAACTTGAAATGATTAACCAGAGAATTAAATAGGTTATCTTTGGACATGTTTCATATATTTGGCAGAACACTTTGATCAGAGTATTTTCTTTATCATAAAGATAATATATCAAAATTATAACTAATTTTATAATCTATTTTTAATTCATGCTCAGTCTTTATATTAATTTTTTTTTAAAAGAATAGGTGCAGGTAGAAATGAAGGCGAGCAGGGGTAGACAGGAAGAGAGGAGGAAGCAGCACTTTTATTCATTCTACTTAGATGTACATTCTTGGACGTTCCTGCTGGCTCTGGGATGCACAGGCTGAATGTAGCTGACCAAACCAATACGCCGGCAGGTGTGCCTGTCTTTATACACTCTAAATTTAAAAATTCTGTCATTAGCAAATTACCACTAAAATGTTAAAAAGTTCACTTAATTATTAAAAACTAAACAAAAAAAAAATCTCTATTTGTCTAAGTAAATAAATTGCATTAAAGCTATCTTTCCCTAAGCTTTCTATTTTTCATTACTTAAAGATAAAAAGCAGTAATTAAAATGTGTTAGAATGACCACTTAAGGTGAGTCCTACTGGCTCAGGTGTTAAGACAGTGTCTGAGGTGCACATATAGCCCAAGGGGGATGAAGTAACAACTAAAAGGAACTTTAAAAAAAAGGCAACTTAAAAGAGTAACTAAAAGAGCAGACTTAATTCTTCCCATCGGGTGTGCCCTGGTGGCTCAGGCACTAAGTCTGTGACTGGGGTCTAGATCATGTAATGCCCAAGGACCATTTGCAACCAGGGATACAATCAAAATTAATATATAAAAGTGTTTCCTTTATCAAACCCCTCCCTTGAAAATGCTGTATCTTCTGCGCTCTTCCTTTGTCTTTTTAAAAACTCTACATGTCTTTTCCATCTACAAACAATATTAATCAAAGATTTATAATTGTATATGCATGGTTTTCTTTTCTTTCTTTTTCCCCCTAACTAGTCCTGGATCTTGAACCCAGATCCAAGGCTTTCATAGCTTGTGCCTTCGTCACCTGAGCTACAGAGGGCACTGCATGGTTTCTTTATAGAATTATTATTTTTTTGTTGTTGTTTTAAAGGAAAGGTGCAGGCAGGAATGAAGACAAGCAGGGGCAAGTTGGCAAGCAGGAAAAGACAGAAAGGGAAGAAGCACTTTCTTTAGCTGTTCATGTCGGCTGTTCCTGCCAGCCCCACAATGTGAAGCTGAGACGCACTGGGATGGACATGGACTACATGCAACCCCTACTCCATCAGGGTGCTCCAGAATCAGTTGTAAATTCATATATCAAAAAGATTTCTGCATTTTAAGGACAGATTAAAAGGAAACTAACCAAGGGGATATGTTAATTGAGAAAGAAAAAAATCATCTAATGATCTAAAGGATCATTTTGCTAGCAAAGGGCTAATTCTGAAATAACTTTGCTTCCACCAGAGTAGCATTATTTTGAGACTCTCTTATAGCATCAATTAAACATTAAGTAACACCAAAGATGGCTTTATTTTCATTTACTTTTTTTTTTTTTTTAAAGGAAAGGTACAGGTAGGAAAGTAGCTGAGTAGGCAGGAAGGCAGGAAGATAAAGGAGGATGAAGCACTCTTTAAATTAAGCTGTTAACCTTGGTTATTCCCCACAGGTCCCGGAACGTGAGCCTGAGTCCTTAGGATATATGTGGATTGTGCTGGCCAAAGGAGGCTGACCAAACCATTACTCTACCAGGGCACACCTACTTCTTTATTTCTTGAATAACTACTACATAGTAGATACTGTAAGCGTTAAATTTATGACAACTTTTAATAAAGTTAAAACCATACAGGACATAATATTTAAGGAACTCTTGTCACATATTTAGTATCAAGACCAATAGCAGGCAATTTATGCTTTATAATTACCTCAGTAGTCCTCTAAATTTTGTTTGTAAATGTTATTTTTTTCTTAAAAAATTTTTTTTTTAAAGGAAAGGTGCAGGCAGGAATGGAGGTTGAGTAGGCAGGCAGGAAGAGAGAGGAAGAAGCGTTTTATTTTTTTAGTTGTTCATCTTGGTTACTGCCCCTAGCACTTGGATGCAAACCTGAATCTAGGTCCTTGGGATGTATGTGGACTATGTTCAGCAGACTTAACAGGCCACCAGGGTACACCAACTTCACTTCATTTTCATCTAACCATTTGATGAATAAACTTATTGGGTCAGTAGTATGATTTTCCTAATTTATCAAATAGGTCATGTCTGATGCACCCTGGGTAGAGTTGAATTTGGGCACATTCCACATCCCAAATACCCTAGTTTTCAACCCAGGGGCTCAGGGGAAAAAAGTAAAGATGAACAACTAAATCAAAAATAAATAAAATGCTTCTTCCTCCTCTCTCCTCCTGCTTGCCTATTACCTTCACTCTTGCTTGCATCTTTCCATTAAAAAAGCAGGGCATGCATGTGCACCTGGTGGTCTAGTACACCTGGGAACAGCCCCACATATATCCCAAGGTCCTCGGTTCTTGACCCAGGGCCAGGGGGAGCAACCAGTCTGAGTAACTAAATAAAAATAAATAATACACTTCCAACTCCTCTGTTCCTGTCTGCTTGTCTATTCATCTTCATTCCTGCCCGCACCTTTCCTTGAAAAAAACAAACAAAAAATAGGCATGCCCTGTGGCTCAGGTGGCTGGAATGTGGACTGTGCAAAGGCCAAGAACTTGGGTTGTGAACTAAGGCCAGGGGAGAACACCAAAACAAACAAATAAAAATGTTTCTGCCTCCCCTTTCCTTTCTTCCTCCCTCCCTTTCTTCAAAAAGCAAAATCATAAAATGAAACAATGTTGAGGTATGTTGGTAAGATTTACTAACTGAACACAATTCAAATTTTGTAGAGGATACTAGAGATTTAATATTTTTGAATATTTTGTTTTATTTAAATAATGAAGTAATTACTTTGAGGTAAGTTTTCAATTGTCTTGAAAAATGACAAACTATATATTGTAGAGATGCTACTCTAAAATACTGGCACAAAGAAATAGATTCATGTTGAATATATAAATTATTTTCTTATATTTCAGTAATCACAAGTAAAAATTTTAGTTCCATTAAATGGTATTTTAATTCTAGAATAAACAATAAAATGCTGTCTCATTTCCCAAAGAGGCAATTAAAAATTACATATTATGTTTTTCCTGATAATATGATAAAATAACAAACATTACTTAAAAGAAGTTTTTAAAGGCGGGGAAAATAGGGGCACACTTTGGTGGAGCAGCGGTTAGGTCAATGGCCTCCAAAGGAGCACAGATCACACACCCCTGGGTTTGAGTCCCAGGTGGGGTTAGAGGGTGAGGAACAACCAGTATGAGCAAATAAATAAAAATAAAGTAAAATGCTTCTTCCTCCTCTCTCTTTCTGCCTGTTTGCCTGCCTATTCACCTTCATTCCGGCCTACACCTTTCCTTTAAAAAAACAAAACAAAACCTAAACTGGATTAAAACTTCAGATTCAACTATCCAATTTATAGGTAACACTGAGCACAGAGGAAGATTTAAATTATACCATTTGGTGCACCCTAGTGGACAGGCAGTTTGGGCAGCTGCCTCCAACAGGCACAGTCCACAAACATCCCAAGGAATCAGGTTCACGGGGCGGGGTGGTAGGGTGGAGATAGACAACGGACAACCAGGATGAACAACTAAATAAAAATAAAAGTGCAGCTAACTCTTCCCACCTGCCTGTCTCTGCTTGCCTTTATTCCTTCCTCCACCTTTCCTTAAAAAAAAAAAAAAAAAAATCAATCATATCATAGGAATGTAATCATTAAAAAAAAAAAGGAGTATGTTAAAAAAAAAATCCAGTTGTTTTTCTCCCAACATGATAAAATGCCAAAGGAAATACCACCCCCCCACCCCGAGAAGGGGCCCTTCAAGATTTAAGAAATATATTAACCAATACAATGCATGTACCTTAATTTGAATCCTAACTCGAACTTAAAACATTACCTCAAATGAATGTTCTTTATTATCCTCTAATCTGTAGTCCAAAAGAACACTCAAAGACATGATGCTGCAATCAAACTTGCCACTTTTCGCAGCCCAATTTGGATGGACAATGATAGCTGGTTCATCAGGCAAAATGTATCTCCTTTCCCGACGCTGGCGTTCCATTTCCTCTTGTCGTTTTCTTTCTTCTTCCTATGTTTGCAATTTTAAGTAACAGTTAAATTTCCATGCATAATGTGTGTGTGTATGTAATATTTATCAATGTAAGCCATGTAAAGAAAATGGGCAAAATTCTCTTGAGTCTTTATGGTGATTACACCAACCATAAAGGGAGGAGATTTCAAATTTGCTAGCAACTTTCATGATTCCTAATTCTTTCATCTGGATTTCTCAACATATGAGATTGCCTTATAAAGAGGAAAAAAACAAAACAAAAATAAATAAAACAAACCCAAACCTGTATTAACATAATATAAATTAGGAGATTTTTGGAAAATCATGGTGGCATAGTTTTGGATCTTCTTGAATCAGCACATAAAAAACAGAAACAATCTAGACACAAAACAAAAATTCACATACATCATAAAACCTGACACAAGTAGCTCCACAAACTCCACTCGCCAAACTCCACTCAAGAGTTTAAAAGACATGTGTGACTGGAAGAAGAAAGCAAATGCGGGAAACGACAGGATTATCTGACGCATCCGAGAATAGGAACATCACAAAACAGGCATTGGGCATTCATTGAAAAATACGCAAGATCAATTTAAGAATATCGGCTGAAAGTAGGCAGAGCTTTACCCCCACGAACAGTGAGTACAAGGGGTTTCTTATTAAGATCTGAAAAAGCTTAGAATACTCTAGAGGTCTATGAACTTACAAAGCTGATACACCAAGGCTTCTTTCCAGCAGTGCCCCAGACTGACAAACCTCTGAAGTAGAATCAAAAATGAGTAGGGACAACAGAGAAAATATGGGAAATTCCAAACAAAAAAGTGAGGTGCACCCTTGGTTGTCTAGTGCACACTGGGAGGGGCCTGCAGTAGATTCGAAGGTTTCTTGTTCAATGGCGAGGCGGAGGGAGGCAAGGGAGGGGTGCATGATCACACAACCAATGTGAACAACTGAATAAAAATAAGTGGAGTGCTTCTTCCTCCTCTCTCTTCCTACCTGCCTGCCTACTAGCCTTCATTCCTGCCTGTGCCTTGAAAAGAAAAAAAAAAAAAAAAGTGGGCGTGCCCTGGTGGGGTAGGCGTTGGATGCAGTCCATACAGATTCTAAGGTCCTGGGTTTGCATCCTTGAGCTGGTGGGAACCAAGATGAGCCATTAAATAAAATAAAGTGCTTCATCCTCCTCTCTCTTCCTGCCTGCCTGCCTATTCACTTTCATTCCTGCCTGCACCTTCCGTTAAAAAACAAAGTGATAGGTGCCATACCCAGTGGCACTGGCCACATATATCCCAAGAATCCAGATTCCCAAGAAAGGGGTAAAATAACAAAGATAACAACTAAATAGAATAAGTAGATACTTGTTCCACCTCTCTCTTCCTGTCTGCCTACTCACTTTCACTGCTGCCTGCACCTTTCCTTTAAAAAAAGAAAAGGGGGCTAGGTGCCCCTTGTGGCTCAAGCCGCTGAGAGGCTGGGGAGAGATACGTAAAGTCAAAGGACCCTGGTTTGCAACAGGGGGCAAGGGCGAGGGTGTGACTACAAAACAACCAAATAAAAATGTTTCTTCCTCCTCTCCCTTCCTTTCTTTAAAAAAAAAAAAAAAAAAAGTGAGAGACGGCAATACATTTCAAAAACTCATCATTGCTTTTAATAGAATAAAACATCAGAACAACAGAACTCTTTGAAGCTGAAACAGTTATCTCAAGCAACCTCCTTCTAATAGTTTCAGGCAAATTCAATTCACATAAAAATGAGCAACAGAAAAGTATTGAGGCCAAATCTCATACAAAGTTACTATTTTTAAAAAAGAGAATAAGGGGCAGAATTATATCACTACAGACAATGAAAGTAGGCCAGAAAGACAAAGTCATAAGATAGATAAATATATTTACTATTTTAAAGTATACTAAAAGACATTAAGGAAATGTTACGATTTTAAAAGAAAAATATTAATTACAAAAAAAGGAAGAGAGAGGCAGGCAGCTGTACAACACTGTTGTACAAACCATGTACAGTCCAAGGACCTGGGTGTGAGACCCAGAGCCGAGGTGAAAAAACAAAATGTACAACTAATTGAAAATGCTTCTTCCTCCTCTTCCTTCCTTCTTAAAAAATAAAAATTTTCCCCTTCCCCTGGCCCTGGGTCTTCAACTGGGTCCATGGGTTTTAAAAGGGCTGTACCTTAACAGTTGAATCACTGGCATATACCCCATAAATAACTGCAAAGCCCAAAGACCCAGGTTTAAGACCCGGGGCTGGGGTAAAAAAATAAATAAATAAATAAAGACACTTCTTTCTTCCTTAAGATGCTCCTTCCTTCCTTGAAATGATCCTCCCCTCCCTTTCTCTATAGGGGGGAGAAAAAAAAAAAAGAAAATAGTACAGTGGACAAGCACACATACTACCACTGGAATGACAGAGAGAAGAACCAGTATGGTCCTGCCCAGGGATGATGATGATGCAAATTCATCAAGAAGCATCCCATATTAAAAAAGAAAAAAAAAAATCAAGCACTGATTTTGTGTTCTTCTGTATGATTTACCAACAGGTAAAACTCTACTACTGGATAACCAAATAGCCAAATTATAAGAATTATAATTTGATTTTTCAACTCCAATGAAAAACTGAATATAGGATTGAATACCAATGGATACTAAGAACAAAAATAAAAACCAACTCTTCTTTGACTTGTTTTTTCACTCTTCTATCCTAAAACAATTCATTTCTAAAGCTATTCTACCAAATAAGGCCAAGTGTCTACATTGGCATAGATGCTGACAAGGAAGAATTACAATGGAGTTACAAATAACTCTGGAGCAGATAAACTGCCAGGTACCAGGTGATGAAACCTTAATAGAGCAAAGAGGGCAACTACGGAGAGAGACAGCATAGGGTAGAAAGTCAGCCCAAAGTAGAGAAAGGTGGGTATCCAAATGGGAGAGGGAGTGCAATGGAAAAATGAGTAAGTAGGCAAATATATTAAGTACAACAGAAGCCATGTTGATACTTAATGGAGAAAGGAGTCAGACACATAGAAAGGGAGAAAAGGAGAATAAGATGTGATGCTGGAGTAGAAATGGAGCTAGTTGTATAAACTTATAATTTTCAATATACATTAAGATTTACAATATAAATGTAGATACGCATATATATACATGAACAGGTACTTATTTCATAGCTCTGTTCACTGAAAGTGGTTGGCAATGGTAACCGGATAGTAAGTGCATCTTAACTTCTAAATACCATTACCATTCTTCACTAAAAGATACCAGGGATTACTGGGGAAATGGGTAATTGCAGACCTAGGTCAGGAATAATACAGTGAAACTCGAATACTGTATTGTCTTTAAAAATAAGGAAATCCTAAAAACTGAAGTGGTCATGTGAAAAGGGCACAGAAATTAACTTCAAACAGTTTCAACTGGCCAACTTTGAGACAATTTCATTTATCAAAATAAATATTTATAACTTATTAAGTAAATTAAGCATGAATCCACGTACTGCTTAAAAACAAGGCAATTCTCTTACATAGTCACAAAACCATTTTCACATCCAAGATAACAGTTTCATTATGTCATATCCATAATCAAAGTTCTCCAATTATGATGAAAATACTTTATAGTTTCCCCCATCCAGTATCCAGTCATGTTTCATTCAGTACATTCAGCTGTCACATTTCAACAACCACTTTTAATCTAAATGATTTTTATTCTTTCGTCTTTAATATTATGGACATGTTTTAAAACAGAATTTTTCACTATTTGTTTTTTCACAATTAAGATTAAGGTAAATATTTTGGGAGGATTGCTTCATAAATAAGGATATGCAATTTACAAAGCATAACATCAGGAAGCATATGTTGTTTTGTCCAAGTACTAGTATTTATAGCAAGCTTCTGATATCCCTATATTTTAAATTCATAAAAACAAATGGCATCTTATGCATCCAGGAGTTACTCTATTAGGCGTAAGACTGGGGCAATACAGCTTAAATAAGTCTGAATACGTAACTGAGATAAAATCAAACATGTAGATTTCAAAGCAGCAAAATTTTGGGTTAAACACTGCACAAAAACTCTGTTTACTGATCAAATTGTCCCATCCCATATTCTATATTTAAAGCCTGTGAATTACTTTTTTTGAATAAAATATATTTATATAAAGGACAAAATTTTTAAAAAATGACTCGATTTGGTACACCCTTGTGGAGTAGTGGTTAGGTCTACCACCTCCAGTCAGGCGTAGTCCACATACATCCCAAAGACCCACAAGCTGTGTGGGGGTGGAGGCAGGGGCAACCAAGATGAAAAGCTAAATAAAAATGCTTCTTTTTCCTCTCCATGCCTGCTTGCCTACTTGTCTTCATTCCTGCCTGAACCTTTCATTAAAATGAAAAGAAAAAAAAAAAAAAAAGTAGAGAAAGAGTAAACTAATAACATTGATACTATGCAATACTATTTAGTAATAAAAAGGAAAATTAATGATACATACTTCAAAAATCAATGAATCTCTAGTATACTATGTTATGTTAGGTCAGACTCAAAAGGTTATATGGTACTACTGATATGTATTATGTAAGACAAGGAAAACAGATCAGTGGCTCTAAAAGGTTAGGAGCATGGAAGAAAATGACTATAAAATGGTCTAAGGAATTTTTAAGGGGTGATAAACTTGTTTTAGATTTTCACCGTGAATGATAATTATATGACTACATGACTACATGCATTCGTCAAAATCTGAAGAAAAGCTGACTTTGAGATTGAATTTTTACTGTTATGTAAAGTATACCTTAATAAACATATATATGCACACATTTCAAGAACTCTCAATAAACCAGTATTATGTTTAATGGATTTAAATGATTGTATATACCTCTTTATCATCTTCAGATTTCCTATCATCCTCCTCTTCCTCTTCTTTTTCAGATTTCTCTAATTCCTTTTGTTCTTCTTTTTGTTCTTCTACTTTAAGCTGTTTTGTCAATCGGGCTATTAATTGGGATTTTAATCCCTTAGAACTAAGAGCTCGACTTTCTAATTCTTTTCGGAGATCATTTACCTAAATATACAGAGAATAAAAAAATATATATATATATATAAAAAGAAAAAGAAAATACATTATTGAAATAGCACACTGTGCAATTTATTTCGCCAGGTTAAAAAAAAACTGGTAAAAGGGACACTTGTACCAATTATAAAATGTATGTGGAAATGCAAACTGATAGAACACTTTAAGCAAACTAATTCGCATCATGCTTTAAGTGATCTTTGACCCAGTAATTCTAATTTCTGGGAATCTGCCTTAAAAATATTCTAAAACACAGAAAAAAAACTCCCAAGGCTTTATATCCATTCCTTATATTAGTCTCTCCCTCCAAAGAAGTATAGAACCTAAATACCCAAGTAAGGGAATACATAAGGAAAAAAAGGTAATTAACTAGATGGAATAGTAAACTTAAAAATAATTACATAGGAAGCATTAATTTTAATTGAAAAAGGTGAGATAGCAATTTTGGTATACAACCAACCAACCAACCAACCAACCAATCACAAAACAGGAGGCATGCACTTGTGGCTCAGGCAGCTGAGACTCTGATGTGTGAACCAAGTGAAGTTCAAGGACCCAGGTTTGTGACCCAGGGCCAAGGTGAAAAAACACAAAGATTAACAACTAAATAAAGATGTTACTTCCTCCTCTTTCTTCCTTAAATGCTTACTCCTCTTCCTCTCTTTAAACAAAAAAAAAAAAACTTGTGCCCAGAAAATAGAAAAAAATATCAAAATTTAGGTGTCAATATGTTTGAGTCA
Source organism: Solenodon paradoxus (assembly GCA_004363575.1). Lineage (NCBI taxonomy): Eukaryota > Metazoa > Chordata > Mammalia > Eulipotyphla > Solenodontidae > Solenodon > Solenodon paradoxus. Next base: position 112,732 of record RJWH01003043.1, on the reverse strand, counting down.
TAGACTTAGCAATTTGTTTCTTCTATTTTTAATGTATGTACCACACATACATAAATGTGCAGGCAGGAATGAAGGTGAACAGGCAGACAGGCAGGAAGAGAGAGAGGAGGAAGTATTTTTACTTAATTTAGTTGCTCGTTTTGGTTGTTCCTCCACACCCACCTCTCCTGGGTCACAAACCCAGTTCCTTGGGACGTATGTATGTGGACTATGCTCAGCAAGAGGCAGAGAATTTATCCATTAGGCCACCAGAGCACACCTATGTACCATTTTTTTAAAGTATTATATCTACAATCAAACAAAATACAAATTTAAAAATAAGGAACTTAAGAACAAGTCCTGGGATACAAGCCTAATCTATTTTCTGACTCTAAAGTACACTCTGTGAAACATGATGCTAATGACAACAACTTGAAGTAATGAAATAATAACAATCTTAAGATATACACTCTCTACTTATGGAAGAAACCATTAGCCTCTGACCTTCTGATCTACAAAGAATATATGTATGTATAATCTATTGGTCTACATTCATATTTGAGGGCAAAAGAAGCAAACATGTAGAAATAAATAGGTCCTGAGACTTTGGGAAACAAAGAAAGATAGTACAGGTAACCTAAGATTTTTTTTAAAAGACTCTTAACAATGGCAATATTCCTGCTGAACGACCTTCTAACTTCCTGGAATCACTCCTCTGAGCAGCAGGCCTCATCATGGGTCAATTTTAATTTTCATGTCAAAAGACAATAGAGGTCCGACATACTTCAAAGGGGTTCATGGTGGGACTGGTTCTGGATTGTGTGTTTTAAACTAAACTTTGCAATCCTTTCTCCGTATCTGTGGAATTTCTAAAAACACTCTGTAATTTTTTTAATTCTTTTTGACTTAAGTCTAGTCAAATTAGAAGGACTGAGCCCAAATGACACGCTCTATTGCAAGATATATCTTTAAGATAGACTGAAATAGCAAAGTGAAGGAAGCTATTTGAATTTTAAGCGATTAGGTGCTAGTGTTTCTGAGGTTCGTGAAGACAGAGGCACACTTGGTAAAACTAGAATTGGGGAGATGACTGTCTTAGTGAAATATAAGTTAAAAGAAACATGACTACACCTAAGTAAAAACAAAAAGGCTTTTAAATTACTGTTTCCCAGTTCAGATGTCAAATCACTTAAGAAAAAAAGTTTTTTAAACTACAGAATTTTTTCCTAGTTCTTCCATTCTCTTTGAATTTAAATTAGTTAAGTACAGAAATTTCGCCTTCTTTGTTCTCAAACCAGTAAATAATGTTGCTTACACTATAGGCACTTATATGAAAAATGATTGCATGAACTGATTTATGATGTCACCTTTCAGTTAAATTTTACACACACATATAAATACAATATAAAACACTTCTATAAAATCAGTAGGCATTATTTTTAATGGTTTTTATTAAAAAAACAAAAACAGGTGGCTAAGGTACAGGCCATGTAAAGTCCACAAACTTTTTGGAGACCTGGGGCAGGGTTTAAAGAAGCAAAACCCAGCCCCACTCCATGGTTCAGGCAGCTAAGGTAAAGGATATAAAAGCCATGGGCTCAGGTGTGGCCCATGGGTGGAAAAACTAAACAAAACACTGTCCTAATCTCTATTTTGGTTCAGAGATTTGAAATTAAATACCATCACTTTCAAAGTTACCTTCATTGTCTTTGGATCAAGTTTAGACCAATGAGTGGGAGTAGAAATTTCTTTAGCTTCACCATCATCCTTCTCTTCTTCATCCTGATATACAAAGAACGTAATTAGTATTCTGAAACCTTAAAATAAAGGTAATTTATTTTTAAAAGTCTGTTGCTGATCTGTGCAAGGTCACAAATGTTTCAGATTGTCTTCTCCTAAAGTTATTAATATTTAGGCAAGTCCACGTACATACATTCTACCACTTTTAACTGATCACAAAGACACTCATCAGCCAATCAAAGCCAGATCTGTGAAACACAAAAGGGTGATAAATTACAACACAAAGGATATCAGGGATGCACAGACACTGCTGGTCTCCACTAACCACACAGTGTGTGAATCCTGCCCCAATTTTCAAGCCACCCAAAGTTAAGACTGATTTAGTCAAACCCTTCAAATGTACCAAAGACGATGCCACAAAGCCTGAAATTTCAAATCTCTCAGACTTGTGGTTGTCCAATTTCAAATATCCATGACTAGAACTGATGACCGTGAAAGAGAAAATTTTTTAAATTTTAGAAAATGGCAAAATGTTTAAAATGGCTTAATACTGAATCTTGTTCAACAACTGGTCCCAGATTCCAGCAACTAGACCTATGATAAAAACAAAATTTTGTGCATTTAAGCACAACTTATTTTCCTTTGAGGTCTCAGCACTCTTAAAAGTTAGCATAATAGACAGTTTTTTTTTTTAAGAGAAAAAGAACATACAACTATACTGCTGAAAGCTGGAGTACCAGTCGCTGTTAACACTTATGTTCCTCCATGTGTGTTTGTAATGTAGTGTGTGGTGTGCATTTGTGCCTGTGTTCCTGTGCCTGTGAGAAGCGGAAATAGAAAAAGGGATTAGCGTTCAGTGCCTGTTCTCCATCAGCCTCCTTGCGTTCACCCTGAAGCTTCTCGACCAGCTGCTGCTTGTATCCTCGGGAGAGGGTTTCCCACTCTGAGCGGGTGGGAAGGCAATGCCAAACATCCGGGAAAAATAAAACCACTGTCTCCACATGAGCTGGAACTGTACGCCCCTTGTGGGTCTCCTCAGGGCGATGGTAGCGAATCTCTGCAAAACGGTACCTGTTGCAAGGGAAGAAGCATGTTGGAAAAAAAATTCTAAAATACATTTTAAAGATCCTAGTTCACTTGTAGCACATCAAGTAAAGAAATTTTGCTGCAAGAACTTGAGGTTGGTCTAAAGAAAAAAAAATTATAGAAGCCACAGTTCCTCTTTTGGTACATTTGTAAAATATTTTATGGTTAAAAGAATATATTCCCAAGACATTTCAAATTTTATTACAGAACTACCCATATTTTAGAGAATACCTGAAGAAGCTGGATAGCTGTTCAGATTTCATGTGCTAAAAAAAGAATATTCTCAATTAAGTCACAAGAAATATACAAAAATACATAGGACAAATAAGCCTCAAAGAGAAAATATAGCTGAACAAAAATAATCAGCAACTATATCATTTTATAACGAAAGAATTATAATGAAATGAAGTTCTCGCTTGACGATCTTCTCCAGCTATGTGTGAAATGAAAAATATTTCAACATACATCCAACTTCTGAAGTACAGTATAACAAAAACATTTCAATTTTTAGTTTATTTTGATTAGTTCTTCATTCCTTTTCCCAAAGCATTTTGGCACCAAATAGACTTTTGCTACAAATGGGGATTTCCTTTGAGATTACCCGAATGATCAAATTTGCTAAAGTAAGGGGTGTGGGGGTGGGGGGATCAGGAGACTGATCAACAAGAACATCTATATAAACTATTAGAAAAGATTTCTAAACAAGAAATGAATTGATACTTACCATTGTGTGCATACACTTAGATCAATGCCTGTCAGAGCCTTACAACAACGAATAGCAGTCTTAATCAACACAGAGGGGTCTTTTTCTGGGTCTGGTCCATCCAACGAAGGAGACCAGTGGCCTCCAATGGCCATGGCTTCATCCTTGCCTTTCATGCCCACTAAAAACTAATTCAAAACAAAGGGTCATTTACATAAATTATGCAAATTGTCAAATTACTAATAAAATACTTGAAAAGGAAAGGTACAAACCTTTCCAATATCATTTTTTTTCCTACTACCTCTTGTATCTGTCAGTCAAGGAAGAGTTCAGTTCATCGTGTTCCACACTGCATTTCAGCAATGGAATAGGATTTACACATCATAACTCATCCTTCTAAAATATTTCTTCAGATAAAGAGTTCTTTTAAAAAACAAGCTACAATTCAAATTTTAACAGTATCCAAAGATACACTAATTCCATTATCACTAACATTTTAGCTATGCTGCAAATGTAAAATATTAAGATGAAGTTAAACTAGTGACATACAAATAAGATAAACTGTGATGAGAAAAAATATCTACATCACTGAATTCCGAGCACCTTAAAATTAAACAAAATCAAAATTAAAAAGGTATTTTTAACATTATACACACACACAATCAGAACTAAGTAAAGTGAATATACATCTAAAGTAAATGTTTAATTTTACCTTAACAAGTCTAGCAGGATGTTGAAATCCATCTCGAAGTTCTTGTGGGTCTTCAGCAAGAGCACATGACTTATGATACAAATCTTCCATACTAGGGCTAGCCATCAGCATTACCTATTATAGTCAAATAATTCAATCCTGTCAAAAGTCTAAAGTAATGTAAAAAAATGAGAAGCACTACTAATTATCCTTACATATTACATAGCCAACTTTTTAAAATAAAAATGGAAAGTAAAATGTTATAGCAGATATGGCATTAGATACCACTGTAACTACAGTTTTAACTTGTCAAGGTATTTTTTTTTATTATCAATGTTTTTAAGAGTTTACTGATCAAAAACAATAAGTTGAATGTTACTCTGAAGCCCAACCTATATAGAGCACGTTCACCCAACATTACGTTTTATCCAGGGCTACCTACTGGAAGTCAACATTATCTTCACATTTTTAAGGGTTCAAAATGTTAAATAAGAACTATAATTTTATAGTTTAAGAAGTGAGGCAAAGAAGATTAAATGAAATTACTTACATAATCAAAACACTATCAGGCAGACAAGAAGAAAACAAAAGTATTCAGTTCTTAAACATTACTAATAAACCACTTTCTGAAGATCAACTCCACATTCATAGTCACTTTTAATTCGATTAACTGCTCAGAAATTTTAGCTGTACATCACAATGGAATACAAACCTTTGCACTGTATAAGTGGTCAGCATCTGGTGGATCAAGAATGGCCATATTTTTTTCTAAGGCCTCTACTTCTCTGTGCATTACATAGAAATTGCAGTAATTTCCCAGCTGAAATGGTCTTGACAAAGGGAAAGCATCCACCCATGTAAACTGAGCATCAAAAAAGTCACTAGGTATGTATAAATTCTGATAACGACGCCTTAGTTCCATCATGTCACAACTAGGACTGAAAAACAGACATTAAGTAGTAAATAGCCTTAATACCAAAGATTGTGCAAGCATTCACTCAATTCTGAAGCTAAATACATAACCTGATGTAGTAAGCCAATTACAAACATGTAGTCAGTTATTAGTAAGATATAGTTCTGCACACATATGAAAATATTTTCAAATTTGTTTAGCAATAAATGGTATCTAAGTGTTATGTATTCTTTTTCCTTTTTTGTGTTTAGCTTACAATTCAATAGAGAAGACATTTTGAAATAACTTCAACCCCAGCTCCACAGAAGTTCTGAACAAAAGCAGTTCTGCTTCAGTTGGAACTACATTTTTGAGAAAATTATAGTTTAGATAGAATGGATACGAAGAGAGAAAAGAGGCAGAATTAGAATGAGTTCTTTTCAATCAGGTTTATACACTACAGTAAAAACACAATTTTTTATCCTATAGAAAGATTTTAAATCAAGCATATGTACATTTAAAATATAAAAACCTATATGAAAGCATATCAAAGTGCTTTTTGGGTTATTCACATATCCAACGTCTCTGTGTTAATTTTATTTTAAAGGAAAGGTGCAAGCAAGAATAAAGGCAAGAAGGCAAGCTGGTAGGAAGAGAGAAGAGAAAGCAAGCATTTTGTTTAGTTGTTCATATTGGTTGTTCCCCAGGTCCCAGGACTCAAACCCAGGTCCTTCGGTGGACTGCACTCAGATGGAGGCAACAGACCAAACCACTACTTCACTAGGGTGCACTGCTATTATATTATTAATGCTTACGATCCATACCTATTTGTTTATTATGTAAAGAGGGAACAAGTTTCTTGCTTTTTAAATCTGGCATACTAATTTTTTTCTTAAAGATGAAATTTCCTTTTTCCTAAGAAAAAAGTAGAACTTATTGAGAGGAGAATTTAAAGGTAAATCAATATGGTAAATGGTAAAGAAATTAATGTTGAAAGCAAGATGATGGTATGTAAGATAAAAAGATAACTACATTGTCTTTTTAAAAAACAATTAAATCCAAGAGTACAAAACGTGAAGTAACATTTGTAGGGGTATCTTTTTATTCGAAGGCTAAAACTAAGAAATGTAGAAAGAAACTTGTCACTTGTGGTTGTCAATATAGTTCAACTCTACTTGGATAAACTTCTGCTGTCAAAATATTAAGAATATTATTTGAGTTTTATTTTTGTTTTTAAAAGAAGTGCTATAAACAGAAAGTATATGTAATATTTTCCTAGTTGCCCATCACCAGGATTTTTGAAGTCATATGTTTAACCCCATAAGAGTAAAATCTATACAAGTATAAATAAGTCATTCTCAGCATACAGTCTTTTATCATATTACTAATACGAAAATCTTGGTGCACCCTTGTGGCTCAGGTGGCTGAGACACTAGTGTATAGACCACATATAGCCCAAAGACCTAGGTTTGCAACCTAGGAATGGGTTGGAAAACCAAAATCAACAACTAAATAAAAAAGGATGTTACTTCCTCCTCTCCCTTCCTTTGTTTCTTTAAAAGAAAAAAACAAAAAACAAAAAACAAACAACATCTTGATTTCCATAACTACAGAAGAGTTATAGACTCTAAAGTTATTTTCATTTGTAATGGGTTTACTTGATGTTTTGGAAATTTAATGTGGTTGGGTCAAACTGTGAAGATCTACCTAGTAGAAGGTTAACTGTTCAATTTATATCTTATGTATCAACTCTTCCCAAAACAGCATCCCAAGTTGGAAGCAGATGAGTTTAGAAGCAGAAGTGCTCTATTTACTATTTGGGGCTAGAGAAGTGGATTCGGTCCCAGTGAGTTTCTCCGAAACACGCAGATGAGACTTTCAAGCATAAAAGTTAACAAGGGCAATAAGAAAACTAGCATAAAATACGACTAGTGGCTGATATGACCATAAGCAAGTGTAAATGAGCACCAACTACATAACAATTAAGGAAGAATTTTGGGGTGCTGAATATTTTAAATAAAATAAAATGTAAAACGAATATACAGAAATTCAAATGCCGCTTCTTTAAAAAAAAATCAAGGCGGAAGAGAAGAAGGGAGGAGAAGAGGGAGGCAGGAGGAGAGGGAGGGAGGGGAAGAAGAAACATTTTGTTTATTGATTATTACCACCCCATGCCAGGCCCTTGGGCATTACATGGTCCACAGCCCAGCCATCTCTACTCTTGAGCCTCAAGGGTTCACCCTAAATGCTTCTTATTATCAATTCTCTTATTTTATTGTCAATTTATTTTTTCCATCTTTTACTTAATCTTATGTACAACTACAAGTATCAGGGCCTTTAGATAAATTTTCCTTTCTCTTAAGAGTAAATTACTCATTTACCAATTTGACTGTTTATCATTTATTACTTTATAGTTATTACCTAGTTGGCCATCACAATCCATCACCACCATTAATTATTGAGTATCTATAAATTCCATACACTGGGTTAAGTGTTTTGGATAAATTTAACCTCACATTTCTGCTAGTTAATACTACTTCTATTTAGGAGGTGAAGGTTAGAATTGGTAACTCGCCCTCAACTTCAGATTACAAAGACTGATAAATGCTGGCACACCCTGGTGGCGTAGCAGATACGGCCACTGGCCACAACCCACATACATCCCAAGGATGCAGCTTCAAGACCTGGGGTCGGAGGCTGAAAAAATAAAGTGCTTCTTCCTCCTCGCCCCTCTTAATGCTGACCTGCCTACTCACCTTCACTCCTGCCTGCACCTTACCTCAGAAAACCAAGAGCGCCACAACACACCACGGAGGGAGGACAGGGAGACTCACCAATCTAAAGAGAACTTTGAGAACTGGACTGTGTAACGAGGAACAACCCGTCGAAGTCTCCTGGGTGACCGCTCTCTCTCTCTTCGAGGAGACCTCTCCCGGGAACGTTTTCTCTGAGGAGATCTTTCTCTGGATCGACGTCTTTCTCGCTCCCTTTCACGACTTAAAAAGCAAAATCAAAACATTTAAAATTAAAAAAATTATGAATATGTCTATCATTACCAAAGTTCTTTAATCAAATACAATATGTAATATAAGAAACAACAATACGCTTAAAAAAAACTTTAAAATATTGTCATATAGCAATTTTAACAAAAGAAATAATAACACTATTTTTAAATTGTGGTAAAACACATATAAACTAAATTTATTATTTTAATCATTTGTAAGTATATAATTCGGTAGCATCAACTGCATTTACACTGTGCAAGTATCACTATCATCAAAAGTATACTTTTAAAAACATACCTTCGGTCATCTTTTCTATTAGGCACTTGATCCCCTCTATCATTCCTTCCTGAAAATCTGGATGGTGGATCTAACCTTCGTGCTGGTTGTGGCTGTGAAACTATACGGACAGGAGGCTGCAATAAACCAGCTTTAAAAGATACAGGGAAAAAAAATTAACCTGGTTATGCTTTAGATAGAAAAGTCGACTTATTTTAGGTTTGTGACCTAGAAATGGTAGAAATGATTTGTATATTTTTTGCAACCTTTTAAAAATGCAAAAAACATTTATAGATGTTTATAAATTTATAAAAAAAAAATGTATAAATCCATGCTATGACCAAATGCAAGGGCTATAGTTTGCCAATACCTACTCTAAGGGTATTAAACTAAAGATTGCTATACAAAATAGCCACAGAATGTGTAAGTATAATCCAGAGATTATCTGCACAGCGAAAACAACCCTTTATCAAGGTCATCTATGGCCACCTCTCTGACCAAGTAATTAAATTTAGCATAAGTAACAGTGGAAGAACCTTACATGTGCCTCCTGATATGAGATTGTGAATTACAGAACATCACCTATAATAAATCTTTGTCAAGAGCCTTTAGAATTAACTTCTAGTCAATAGTTTATATAGCAGGTAGAGGAACAAGGTAAAAACACAAGGAATCAAGACATTTCGAGAGCAATATCTAAAAGAGCCTACAAATCAACTGGCTCAATTTCTTCAAAGGGTCAATGTCATAAAGGAAGAAAAAGTAGGAAACTATTCTAGAATAAAAAAAGACTAAAGAAATAATCAATTATAATGAAGGCTTTTTCTTTAGGAAAGAAAAAACCTCAAGACATTTGGGGTATAATTGGGGAAGATTTAAATATAAAATGGGTACTAAAATGGTTTTTCTTAGATGTGTTAATAGATTGGGTGGTAAAATAGGAGAAAGATTTCTTTTAGAAGTAGCATAAGGATTTAGGGGAGAGATTGCTAAGCCTACAGCTGGACACAGACCATATAAAGCCCGAGGACCCAGGTTCTTGACCTGGGGCCAAGAAAGAGAACCAAAAACAAATAAAAAAGTGCTTCCTTCTCCTCTTCCTTCCTTCCTTTCTTCCAAATGCTTCTTCCTCCTCCTGTGATATTTTTTTTATCCTCCATTTTTTTTCTATAGTAATCTTATTTTCCTGTCAATCTTCTAATAACCTCATCACTACCTGAAACTCTGCTTTCAGCACTTTATAGAAGCTGTATCTCATCTTGAGACATGGCAGGACAACAACATATTTATGTCCCAATTCACAAATAAATTCAACAAAGTCTCTTAGGAAAAGATCAGAGGAAAAAAATCAGAAAATATAATTCAGACGCATGAAGAACAAAGTAGCTTGCAAACAATTTGACATTTCCTAGTAAATTGAAGATATATAAAACCCTCAGGCCCAGCAAAGGGTGTAGAGATACTAAAGAAGCTGGTTCACATTACCCTCTGGACACATATATGAAAACATTCACAACAGCATTTTCAGAAACCAAAATTTAGAAACAATCCAAACAATTACCAAAACAGAACAGATAATTTGCATAATATTCATTTAGTGGATTATGCAATAATGAAAATGAAGAAAATAGAGCCACATGGAATAAAGTGTTAAAAACTTTAAAAAATGTTGAACAAAATATTACACAAAGTATATAAACTGAAAGTAAAACTGTATTATGAAGATGCTTATTAAGAGGGTAAAACAATTTAAAAAGACAAAGTGAGTAATGTTGTATTACCCAAGTGACTACAGGAGTATTAAATAACTGTTAAAACTGTATTCTGTTTTACTATTGTTGTGCATCATAACTTACAAAAAGAGAAAATGCTATGATTACTTTTATCCCTACCCGCTCCCATGCCAGGTTTCAAAATGTTCTCATAACCTGTGTCTTAGCTGTCTGATGCACAGAAGGAACTGCTTTTTTAAAGAGAATGGAAGGGAGGAAGGATGAGAACAAAGAGAAGAAAAAACCATCTTATTTATTTATTTAAAGGAAAAGTGCAGGCAGGAATGAAGGCATGAAGGCAGGCAGGCAGAAAGAGGCATTTTAACTTTCAGTTGTTCACACTGGTTGCTCCCCTGCCACACCCAGACCTGGGACTTGAACACAGGGGCACATGGGCTGTATCCTTTGGCAGTGGCTGACCTAACTGCTGCTCCACCAGGGCATGCCAAAACACCTTATTGTTAGTTTTAGTTGTTCACCTAGGCTCCATGTTGTAACCCCTGGTCCTTAGGCTTTATATGGTTGGCATGCCAGTCCAGGGTCAGTGCCACCTGTGCCAGGAGGGCATGCCCCTACAATTACTTTTTCAAAATATCAATTAAATAGGTTTCTGTAAGCTAAGGCTGCTATTATTTTTAACATTGTTTTAGTAAAAAAAAAATGTGTAGAACTTCAATTTGCAAAGTAAAAAAGTTCATATGCCTGATACAGTATGGTTGAATAATCTAGACCATCAAACCCTCTGTTTATAAAACACTGATGTATAAGAAGAAATCTCAAAAACATTTTCTTCTGTTACAGAAAAGACACTAATAGAGGGACATGGGATTAACAGTTCTGATATTTATTTTAAATTCACCAGAATATTCTCTTTGAATTTCCTATTCACAGAACTTTTTTTCAAATCTTTAAGAGAAATAAAATACTTTCAAGAAGACATACTTAGAAGTTGTCTATGAGGTGTGCCCTGAAGGCTTAGTGGGTAAGTCTTCTGGGAACTGTCCAAGTACATGCCAGCCAAGGAAACAGGTTCATGACCGAGGGCAGGGGAATACAACCAAGGACAACTGAACAAAAAAATAAATGCTTCTTCCTGCTTGCCTGCCTGCCTGTCCTCATTACTGCCTATACTGTTCCTTTTCTTTTTTGGAAAAAAAAAAAAAACAGTGGTCTATGCAAGATATTTATGCTTTCTTTCAATTTTCTGGAAATTCCAGACTTTTTTGTAATTAAAGACATACTCTCATAATATTAACAATCAGTTATGTAGTAATTTGAAACAGAAAAAGCACATAATATACATGTAATACCTTTCTGCTGTGGCTGCTGTAATAAAGGCTGTGGCTGAGTCTGCAATAGTGGTGTAATAGAAGCTGCTGAAATCTGTGCCTGTAGCAGTGACTGGGGCTGGGGTTGAGCCTGAACACCAAATGTTGTCTGTGGTGCAATTGGCTGAAGTACAGCAGGAGGAGTCTTCAGTAAGGGTTGTGTCTGAGACTGATTCTTAACAAAAATAAATAAAATTATTTAAAAAAAAGAAAGAAAGAAAAATATTTTGGTGAATTACCAACTTCCATAATTATTTGCTCAATAATTTATATACCTGATTTGGTAGTGTTTGAATTCTTTGTGCGTTCCATTTAAAAGGCATGTTGGGATTAAATGTAGCTTCGACCAATACTCTGTCACCCACTTGAGGTGTTTTTCCTTTTACAGCACTGCAAGGAAAAAAAAGAAGTAAAATACATATATAATTAAAAGAGATTCCTCCAAAAGGTATTTATGTATTTAGCATTTCAAAATAAAAGTTTGTCTGAAATGAAACTCTAATAACAGCTCCTTAAAAAAAGTCAAAGTAACACGTAGAGACTAACAGATCATGCTTTACTTTCTCCTTATAAACATAGGGTTCTAATTTCCTAAATATAGTAATTCTAAAGAAGTTTCTTAGACTTGTATTTAAAATACATAAATTCCTATTTCCTGCAATCACCACAATGCTAACAAAATTTTCATTAAAGTTTTTATATTGTCATCAGTTATGTCAGATTAAATTTTAAAAGGCATGACTAATCAGTCCCTAATCAACCTGTAAGTCTTTCCATGAATAGTTAGAAATATCAACTCACTCCTATAAAAAATACTTACAAAGAATTCACCATAACTAGTTTGATCAATAAAGATAGCTTCAGTCACATTCTTCATCAAAAAGGTCAGCTACACTATAATATAAAACTGAAAATTATAGCTAAACAGTCCCATGCCACAATTAAATAGTTGCCTTATTAATAAACAATGACATTTTTCAACAACTAGAGAAGTTTACCTAAGCTGAAAGAACACATCTTCATCCACAAATCCAAATGTATCATGTAGCTTTGTAACCACCCCTGTAAAAACACGCTGTTTCTGAGGCTGAGTTTGTTGCTGACTGGACCTTGGTGTTGGATATGAAACAGTTATCTGTGCTGCAGGTTGAGGAGTAGACAGGCTAAGGCTTGTAGGCAGTGCAACAGCTGGCTATAAAACAAAACCAATAACAAATTAAGGTAATGATTTCAAATTATCAGGAAGTTTAAAACTACCTAAAACTAACTCAAACACTAAAAATAATAATTTAATTGAAGTTAGAAAATATACAGGTACACCTTGAAGGTAAGAATCAAGTCTGAAAAATTATATTATTTTTGATCTTTTTCATCAGTTTCCTTAGATAAACATTTTCACAGGTTATTTCTGTGGGAAAAAGGATATAGTACACTAATTTTAAAACACACTGCATTAAGTATATCCCAAGGTCTCCAGTTTGAATCTGGGGCCAGTGGGAACAACCAAGATGAACAACTAAAATAAAATAAAGTGCTTCTTTCTCTCTCTTCCTGCCTGCACCTTTCCTTCAAACACACACACACACACACACACACACACACACACACACACACACACACACACACACCCCCACCCACCCACCCCATAGGGATAGCCATGTGGATCAGGCAGCTATACACCAAAGGTTGATTACCTAAGTTTACAACCTAGGCTGAGAGAAAAAAAAGAAGTTAAAATAAAAATAAAGGTGCACCCTGGTGTCTCAGGCACTAAGTCAATAGCTGGGACAAGAAACATACAAAACCTAAAGAACTGGGTTCACACCCAAAGTTTGGGGGGGCAGGGGCAGAGGGGGAAACAACCAGAATGAATAAATTAACAAAAAAAAATGCTTCTACCTGCTCTCCCTTCTTTCTTACTTACCTGCTTGCCTACCTTTTCTCTTTCCTTTAAAAATACAAAACACACAGCTTATTTGAGTCCTTTTAGAAGTTCAAAACCACAGTACCATAATACTCAGAAAAGCCCAGTATAAGTTAAATAAAAAAAGTAAAGACGGAGAAAAACAAATATATAATCTCAATTTTATGTGGACTCTATAAAAAGTAAGGAACTCATAGAAACAGAACAGACTGGTGGTTGTCAAAGACAGGGGAAGTTGGGAAATGGGTGAAGGTAGTCTAAAAAGTACAAACTTCCAGTTATAAGTTCTAGGGATATAATATACAGCAGAGTGACTATAGCTAATAAATAATAATGCATTTTTGCACATTCCTAAGAGGGTACATCTTAAACATAATCAGAAGGGAAAAAAATGTAATTATGTGAGATGATACAGGTTAATTAAGCTTATGATAATCATTTCACAATATACATATACCTGAAATCAATGTGATATATATCTAAAGCAAAGTTATATGTCAATTTTATCTCAGTAAAGCTAGAAAGTAAAAAGGGAAAAACCACTGCTGCACTCTTTTGGCTCAGGCAGCTAAGGCAGCTAAGCCAAGTATGCAATGCAGGGTTGGTGGAAATACCAAAAATAAATATGAAAGTGCTTCCTCTACCTCCTGTCCCTCCTTTTCCCTTTGTCCCTCACTTCCTTCCTTCTCTAAAAAACACTTCTTCCTCTTGTCCCTTCCTTTCTTAAAAACAAAAACAGATTGAAGACCAAAAAGGTACAAAAGACTACAAAGATTTTTATTCCTGTTCCTCAGCCTCCATTTCCCTAAACATGAGGCGATCACAGTTATTAGTCGTAAGAGATTCTACTTTATTTTTAACAATTGCACAGTATTTTACTTAAGTAGATACCAGGCATCAGTGCACCATGATTCATTGGCCAAATCTAGTCCATAGCTTGATTTATGTGCCTTATAAACCAAGGATGGTTTTCATATTTTTCTTAGCCAACTTAACCACAGGGGAGCACCCAGTTTTTATACTTCTAGACGGTTGGGGGACAGTGTGTAGGGAGGGGGAAAATTGGGTACAAAAAGTCAATTATGAAAGAATTGGACTATTGGTAGTAAACTTAATGCATTATATATGTCCAATTACAATGACATACAACTTAAACCTGTTATAAAATGTTCCTTCAATAAAATGTAAAAATAGAGGGCTATAATTTAAATATGCAACAGACTGTAATTAGTAGTCTACAAAATCTAAAGTAGCACTAATACAAAATGTTCAAAAAGTTTAATAATGCTTAAAAATTAAGCAGATAATTTAACACAGTAACTTCACCTAAGGTCAAGAAAAAAAAGATATAATGCGTAGTAAAAATTTTTCCAAAATTACTAGCCACAAAGAAAATGTGAAAGTCAAAGTCAGTTTAAGTCCTCATATTTATTCAAACTAAATCAGAGCTGTATCTTCAACTAAAAATTATAGAAGGACAAGAAACAACATATGTTGATCTTTAACATACTATTAAACTATTAATAAATGCAACAAATATTCTTATTTATAACCTAAAAGAAAACAAAACAAAACTAGAATAGGAATAAAACTTTGATCTACTCTTCACTGAGATAGCCAAAAGAAATAATGTCAAACTAACCTGTGTTAAAAGGGTCTGCTGAGGTTGCTGTAACTGAAAGTAAAAAAAAAAAAAAAAAAAAGAAAGAAAAGAAAAAATTATCAAATTGGTTTCATAGATGCTTATATGTGGAAAATTTCCTATTAAGTTGGTACTTTATTTCTAAATAAGAAGAGTAAGAGAGGTTATTACGTGTAAAGCTTTCTATAAATTAATTGTAGACTTTAAATATAACCAACTCACTCAATAACAATAAAACTGATTTTTTTTTAATTTCATAGAAATAACATCCTTAAAAAGAATCCCACAAGTTCTTAAAGGTTAAGATTTCTAGTTCTGCCACTGTGCTAATAATTACAAGGCTACAGAAATGATTCACTATTATCAGAATGTTATCTTTAACAAAAATATCACTAGTTGTACAGTTCATACATATCCCAAAATGAGAACCACTCATAATGGTCTGATTTGCCACAGGCAAGAGGACATTGAAATACGGCTTTTATGCTAATGGCAAAGTATAGTATTACAAGAAAATAAAAGGAACTGGTATGAGAAAAGAAAATTTTAAACTCTGGAAAACAAAGTTTTAACTCTGCATGCCTAGTGGTTTAGTGGTTAAGTCTGCAGCTGGAGAGGCTGGCATAGTCCAGTCACATCAAGATGAACAACTAAGTGAAATAAATGTTTCTTCCACCTCACCTCCCTGCCTGCCTGCCTGCCTAATCACCTTCATTCATGCCAGTACCTTTTTAACTAAAAAAAACAACAACAAAAAATTTTAACTTGACTTAAGCTTTTTATAAAAGCACCTATAGGAGGCTCTAATTCAAAGTACTGTTTACCCAGGGTCTCTAAATCAGCTTACCTAAGGTCATCATAATAGAGGTTAAATTTATCAGATTACTACTTTTCTGTTAAGTGAAAAACAGATCAGTAATGGAATGTTTAGGCAAAAATATTTAAATATTGCTATTTTCATGACGCAGCTTAACATTATAGTCTTTAATGTATTACAGAACATTATAATGAAATAAACTTAAGGGTATTTTGAAAACAAGAGAACCAATTTGGACATCAATGGCTTGTTAAATCTTTAGAAGTTTAGAGCAATTATTTGAAGGATATTGCAATATCCAGGGAAAATGTAATACTGCTGAAGCCCTAAGAGACCTAAGCAAGTATTACATTTGACCATGAATCTAAGGATCTAAGGATCTTTTGGATCCAGTTTTTGTTCCTTCTCCTTTATATCTCCTTTTCCTCTCTTGAATGTTATCTTCTTAGTGGCACTAAGGAGGAATGAAGATACCTCTGAAGTTCAGAAAAGTCTAGAATTTGTACTTAGTCCATAATCTATCTAGATTTCTGTGAGGCAATCTTTTTTTCCCTCTATCTGTGTTTAGGGCTCAGATCTTTTTACTTCCTCCTACCATCACAGATATAAGACCCTTGAGAAAAAGTATTAAGAGTATGAGACCTAGGAAAAAGGATGAAAGAAACTTGCTTTTAGTCTAAGTCAGGAGTTTTAAATTGTTCACATAAATCTTATGACGAGGGGTACAAACTACAAGAGGAAACCTCTCCCCGTTTTCAAGTTCTATTTTACTATTTTGTACAGTGGGTTTCATATACAAGTTTATTAGGGAAAAATGGGGACAGTTTTAAAAAAACAGAAAAAAAGGCTGGTTGGGCCCCAGTGGAATAGCTGTTAGGTCAATTGCCTCCAAAGCAGTGCAGGTCATATACCCCTGGGTTCAAATCCTGGTGGGGTGGGGACAAATGTGAACAACTAAATGAACAAATTCTTCTTTCTCCTCTATAAGTAAATATATAAATGGGGGCACCCTGGTGGGTGGAGTAGAGGTTTGGTACAGTCCAGGGTTCATGGCCCAGGTCCAGGGACACCAACCAATGTGAACTAAATAAAGTGCTTCTTTCTATTCTCTTTTGCTGGCCTACATCTGTTATTCTACATTCCTGCTTGTACTTTTTCCTTTTAAAATGAATTAATGAATTAATACTGGCATGTCAGTCGACTGGCCAAGAGCACAACCACATCCATGCCAAGGACTCAAGTTTTGAGTCTCAGGGTGAGAGCGGGTGGGGATGACGAACAGCTACAACCAAGATGAACTAAATAAAATACTTTTTCCTCCTCTCTTCCTACCAGCATGTCTCTGCTCGCCTTCATTCCTGCTTGCACCTTTCCTTTATAAATAAATACTGTGCATGCCTTGGTGGAGCAGTTGTTGGGTCAGCTGCCTCCTGCCTAGCATAGCCCACATGCATTCTGAGGACCCAGGTTCAAGTTCTGGGTCAAGGAAAACAACAAAGAATAAAATGCTTCTTAAAAAAAATACATAAATAAAATGTTGCACATGCCATGGTGGAGTAGTGGTTAGGTCTGCCACATCTGGTCAAGTGTAGTCCACATGCATCCCAAGGACCTGGGGTGGCATCCTGAGATGGGCAGGGATAACCAAGATGTACAACTGAAATAAAATAAATGGAAATGCTTCTTCCTCCTCTCTCTTCCTTCCTGCTTGCTTATCTGGCTTCATTCCTGCCTGTTCCTTTTCTTAAAAAAAAAAAAAAAAAAAAGACTAAAAAGCCAGGTTCTCACTAGGGTGTAAATCTTCAAGTGTGAAAAAGTTTCTCGTTTTCACATGTGGTCTAGTACAGCACAGTAAAACTAGAGGTTCCAGACAGCAGTACTAGACCAAAGACTCAGTAACAGAGTGACTCAAGATTATCCTTTTAACACTTTCTTAAACATGTGGCTGCTAGTTAAGGAGCTGAATTTTTCTGAACCACTCTCCTATTGGTCTCTGCTTTGACGAAATTCCTTTGTACCTACATCATTTCTCCCACCACTCAAAAATTCAAATCCTGTATCAAGGTAGTTAACAGGAAGTAAAACCTGTATTAACTGAATTTGGAACAAAAGGCTACATGAAAGTAGTATTTAACAAAAAAAAAATTCATAAACTAACCTGTTGCTGCACACTATACAAGGCCTGCTGAGGTTGTGAATATTGCTGGAAAGAAAAAGATGTTAAAAATAGTATTAACGGTTGTATTCATTCTCAAAAAGTGATATGCATACATATATATAAATACATAACCAGAGTTATACTAGAAGAATTTCTAGAACAGATAAACATCATCTAAAATAAAACTGGGGTACTCATATAGCTCAGGCAGCTAAGGCACAGGCTATGAAAAAATAAACCAAATGGTAATTATTAATATTCTGGAATCCTTCAAGAACTAAATGTTTTCAAATAATTAAGGTCTATACTACTCTGTATGTCCTTCACATTTAAAATTTCATCATCAGGAAAAAAATAAACATAATAAAACCCCACAATTATCTGTTCTTTAAAAAGTGATAGTACCTACCCTGGTTACTCAGACTTGACAGTTTTCTATACATCACACATTAAAACCTCTAAGATTCACCTGTTGCAACGCAGCTGCTGCAGCTGCGGCCTGCTGCTGCAGTGCTGCCGTCTGGCTCAACTGATAGTTCGCTGGGGTTTGTGTGGTAAGGCCTGCCGCCGCCAATGCAGTTTGCTGTGTATAAATGGTAGGAGATGCTCCAAGAAGTGATGGCTGCTGAACACCCAAGGCAGCTAAAATGAGGTTAAAAGGGAGAGGGTGGGGTGGGGAAATCAAGATTACTTGGATTCTTTCGAATTTTCCATGAGTGTTTAACTATACGTTAAGGTCAACCACTATTTAGTAAAAACTTTTATAAAACCTCAGCAATGTTTAGTAATTTCATGCCCCACTTAAGATCCCAATTCATGTCATGATAAATATGAATCATTAGTCTTTAAAACTAAACTACAGAACAAACCCAACAAAGCTTAGCTACACCAAGAGGTTAAAGTATCCTTAAAAAGTATTTTTAGGAAGAGGAGCAGAAAATAAATGATTTTATGTTACTAAACTGGAATTTTTTTCTCTTCACATAGAATGATCTAGTAAAGACAGTATTGCCTGAAGGGATCCACCTTCAAAACTTTCTACTAAACAAGTTTTCCTGCACTTCTACTTTGCTTTAAAGAAATGTAAAACCAGGAAACAGACAAAAATATTTTAATAACACAAAAAGTGGTGTGCCCTCAGGTGTTAAGCCAGTGCCTGGCATGCATTCAAATATAGCTCAAGGACTTAGGTTCAGGTCTAGGACCAGGAGGAACTACTAAAATGAATAACTAAAAGAACAAACTGCTTCTTCCTCCTCTCTTCCTTTCTGCTTGCTGCCCGCCTGAGTTCATTTCTGCCTGCACCGCTCCTTAAAAAAAAATAATTTACAGGCATGCCTTGGTGGCTCAGCTGTCAATGCCATGCCTGGGGAACAGACCATATATAGTCCAAGGATCTGGGTTCCTGACCCAGGGGTCCTGGGCCAGGGGGACAACTAAAATGAACAACTAAATAAAAATGCTTCTTCCTCCTCCCTTTTTCTTCCTGCTTTCCTTCCTCTTTTAAAAAAAAATTGTATTTGAGATTTTTTTTAGCATTTTCCATTAATATTTATTAATGTTCTAATTCTACCCTCCCCGCCATTTTATGGATGCTACTCTTGAATATTTACATGTAGCATTCTTCACTCTTTCTGTGAATTTTTATATTCAGCATTTGGCAAGATAATTCCATAACTTGCAAAGTACATAATGGAACAGTCTATTCATCTTTCTGTACTTGATTCAATATTATTGTTGAAGGTCTCATGAACATCTGAAACAGATATACTTACCACTATGTAACAAAAATTCAACAAACAAATGAAATGACCCCAAATGTTAACAGGCTACAGGTAACTAAGTAAGTTTAAAGGCCAAATTTTTGTGACTCTTTTATTTATTTTTATTTAGTTGTTCACCTTGGCTGTTGACCTGTTCCAAATCTGGGTCCTTAGAATATATGTGAAATGTGCTCAGCCAGAGGCAGAGGACCCAACCACTACTCTATCAGTAAGAGTCAGTTTTCTTAAATCTTTAAAGACATGTTTAACATTATTTTATGGTATACCCTGGTGGCCTAGCAGTTTAGTTCATGGGACATAGTCCACATACAACACAATGTCCCTGGTTTAAGACCCAGGGCCCCAGGAAACAACCAAGATGAACAACAAAATAAAATGCTTCTTCCTCCTCTTTCTTCCTGCCTGTCTACTCACCTTCATTTCTGTCTGTACCTTTGCTTAAAAAAATAAAAATTAAATTAAAAAAATTATTGTTTTCTAATATGGACAGTCAGTTTTATATGATTGAAAAATGCTATGGTGCGCCCCAGTGGAGGAGTGGTTAGGTCAATCACCTCCGAAGGAGCAACCCATATGTCCCTGAGTTCGAGTCCTGGGTCCAGGGGTAAACAACCAGGGTGAGCAACTAAATTTAAAAAAAAAGGGTACTTCCACATAAAAAAAAGGAAAAAATGGTTAATGTTATGACATACAAATTATTTACTGAATAATAATGAAGCACCAATAAAACAAGAGACCAATGTTCCATGTCTGTCTCTTGACCTTATCAAGGTCACTACTAAATTTAAAAATCATTATCTTTATAACTCGGTGCTCTATCTTTACTGAGTCATCCTTCCAAAATGCCTTATAAAATTTAAAACCTCAAACAGACCCATGAAACTTTTCATTTTTTCACATTTACAAAATTACTTAAGTACTATTCAAGCAAAGCTTTATCCTTTGAAATACCTACCACTCAATGCATGTTCAAAAAGCAAACTTGGTAGTTTAACAGTTAAATCCTTCACCTCTGGTTAGAACCCAGGCCTCAGAGGATAACTAGAGTCTTTGGGTATTACGTGGACTACACTCAGCTAAAGGCAACAGACCTAACCACTACTTCAATAAGGCATACCCAAAGTATTTTAAATATAGCCTGTATCAAGTGCTTTAATCTTCTAAAACCATACTGTCAAATACACTAGCCACCAGTCATGTGTGGCTATTTCAATATAAATTAGCGATAAAATTAAAAATTCAGTTCCTATGTCAAATACTAGCCACATTTCAAATGTTTGATAACCACATATGGCTTAGTGCTGATAGGTTAGACAATGCAGATACAGAACATCTAATCAGAGACACTTCTACTTAGAGGAGAGTGCTGCTCTGGTGAATACAACGTAAAGCCTTAACTTTACGTTATATGGGGTTATATGGGGTTACTTTTAAGTCTCTATAAAGATCAAATCCTGGTAGACAATAGCTCTTCAATACTCTTGAATTCCTATGGAAGGCCATCATCTCCTCTACCTACAATTTAAATTACTGTTAGTCAAACCTCTCAGGCAGTTGAAGACAACATTTGTAAAATCATATGACCTTTTCCATTCTTAACCACCTCTAGCATTTTCCTAGTTTGTGATCCTATTTAACTTCAAGGGGTCTTATATCATCCAAAGTTAAACTCTAAACTTGAAATGTCACCTCTAATACACTTTCAGTTATAATAGATTAGAATAATTTCTTGGATCACAAAACATGGTGCAAGAGAAACTAAGTTGCATAAACATGAATTGCATACTCAATTTAGGATAGAGAGATGGGACAACTCACTGGTTTGCAATTTTGTATGTTAATGTATTTCTCAGTGAATAAGAGCATAATAAGTAAGGCATACTCAAAGGATGAAAAAAATCCACATGTATTAATGATCCTCAAAATGTTTCTGTTTTTCAGTTTTTTCTTTTTCTTTTAAAAAAAAGGTAGAGGCAGGAACGACAGCAAGTAGGTAGGCAGGAAGAGAAAAGAGGAAGAAATACTTTATTTATTGTTATTTAGTTGTTCACATTGATTTTTAGCCCCCCAGCCTGGGATCTTGAATCTGGGACCTTGGAATGTGTGTGGATTGCTCCCATGTGCTCTAGACTGCTAGGCCACCAGGGCACGCCCCTCAGTAGGTTTTATGTGCACTTTTTTGCTTAGAATAATGTTTTAGAGACAGTTACATATCACTAATAACATTTAAACAGAGTAAGCTCAAAGAGAGGAGTCATCCTTCTTTTCTACCAAGTTGGAAAATCCAACTCTATAAAGGAAAAATCAACCTAAATGAAGTATACAATGCACATCATCTATTTGAGAAAGACAATGAACTTTGAAATTTAACAATCTGAACTACTGATTCAAGAGATGGAGGTTTATGTTATAGTTATGCCTTGGTGTAGTAGTTGTTAGGTCTGCCGCCTCTGGCTGAATGTAGTTCACATACATCCCAAGGAGCTGGGTTTGTGTCCTGAGACCATGGGAAACAACTAGGATGAACTGAAATAAAAATAATAAATGCTTCTTCCTCCTCTCTATTCCTGCCAGCCTGCCTGCTTACTTTCATTCCTGCCTGTACCTTTCCTTTAAAAAAATTAATAAACAGGAGCACTCACGTGACCTAGTGGTTTAGTTCACTGAGCATAGTCCACATACATTCCAAGAACCTGGGTTTCCTGGCCAGGTCTAAGGAAAGAAGGTCCTGCGCCCTTCTTTACTGCCTGTCTATTCGCCTTCATTCCTACCTACACTTCTAAAAAAATAAATAAAAGAAGGTACACCCTGGTGGAGTAGTGTCTTGGTAAATTGCCTCTAACCAAAACACAATCCACGTACATGCCAAGGACCCAAGTTCTCCTCCCAGGTCAGAGAGAACAGCAAAGTGTATAACTAAATAAATAAAATACTTTTTCCTCTTCTCCTAGCCTGCCTGTATACTCAACTTCATTTCCACCTGCACCTTTCCCTTTAACAACAACAACAACAAATCAATAAAAATAAAATCTTTTTATTTTTTTTAAAGGAAAGGTGCAGGCAGGAACAGAGGGAAGGAAGAAGCCCTTTATTTTATTTTCATTTAGTTGTTCATACTGGTTGTCGCAGTCTCCCCGACTTGAACCCAAGGGTATGTGACCTGACTCCTTTGGAGATGATTTACCTAACTGCTACTTCACCAGGGCGCGCCTAAAATACTCACTTCTTTAAGTTTACCTACATAACTAGATAATTATGTCCATCAAATTGTAGAACACTCAGGTTAGAGGGTCACAGTATCTCTGCAACTGACCTCAAATTACAAAATAGATATTTTAAGAAAAATGCAGGGAAGAATTACTACAGATATTAACATAAGCAAGAATATATTCAAATTAACATTAAATAAAATAAACTACAACTTTTCTGGGTACACAAAGAAACTCAAATTTTCATTCTGTAGAATGTCTCAGAAACAATTTAAGATTCAAACTGTAGGAGAAAAAATGGTAAAAAATTCTTCCTAAGAGCAATGGCAAGAAACTTACCGAAATAAATATTTTCAATGACTTTTTTTTGTTTTTATCTTGAAAATATGAATTGCCATCTGCTCCTTTAATATCTTTTTTGCTTTGATAAATTATTTGGAGTTGGTTTTAAGTACTTAATTCGAACAAGTGAAAACCGGTCTCATAATTTTTCAAAGTATAGATTTTTAATATATTTTCTCTTAAATGTAACTTGTCAATACAGACACCTTAACATGTCGAACGAGGTAAACTCTAAAGAATAACTGACTGCTAATATCTAACACAATTAAATCAATTAAAAGTCAATCAATTCAAAGTTTGAGGAAAAAAGATGAAACTGTAAACTGCTCTATAGAATCGATTTTTTGTTAGTTGATATACAATTTTTTAAAGGAATTTCACAGATAATTTAAGAGCGAGATTAACTGTGAACATTTTACAATACCATGCATAGTGTGATTCATCTCCCCTGCCCCCATTTACAGTACTTAGCATTAGCTGCCTGACCTGGCTGAGACACCGCAGTGGCTGTAAACTGAGTAGCCCATGGCGGATTCTTCTGTCCTCCAAACTGAGCCATGATGAAAGGGGGAAAAAAGACCTTTGCTTGTTTCTCTTCTATGGCAGCGATCTATTAAGAAAGGATCCACATTTTAAGAAGTTCACTCAAACTATAAATACCACAAAAATGATACTTTAAGATGTTAAGGGTACACATAGAAGAAAGGCATTTCTTTCTGTGACTACAAACTGTCACATTTAAACTGAAGATTATCTGCTGTAACTACCCAATGCGTAACACGTTCACAGCTTCACGTTTAAAGCAAATACAGTCCGCGTGTTTCCTTTGGCAACGATTGTGGATTCAAAGTGGGGAAATCAAGACGAAACGGTGAATAAAGGTATTTAAGAATATCATTTCTATAACGTGCACTCTCGAGTAGGGAAAGAAGTGTGGGCTTCCTTTCTCTCGGGAGGAAAGACAGTTGAAAATAACGGACGCCCCTTAAAGGGCCATCGCAAAGACCCCTCCCCCCAAAGTCAAGGCAGAAAAGGCAAGAATTTCACCCCGCGTACCCCCCCGCCCTTTCCGGCGACTCATGGCCAGCGCTCTGCTATCCATCCATCTTTCTCCAGCCCCAACTCGCAAACCGCAGACTAGAGAAGGCGGAATTCGCCAGCCCATGAGGCTTGGCGAAACGCCAAGAAGGGTATACTGAGAACCCTGGTCTCCGCAGTCGCACAGCAGGGGGGGAAATCCTCCCTCCCCAAAACCTGCGACGCCGCGAGTTGCCCAGATAACTGGGCCGAAAACGGGAAGCTAAAGCCGCAGTGTCACAGAAACTAGGGACCGAGACTAACAAGACCTCTGGGCCGGCACGCCGAGCCGAGGCCGAGGGGTCCTCGGGGCACCTGAGGGGCCGCGGGGCAAAACTAGGCGGTGGGGGAGGGGCCGACCGCGCGGGGCCTGCTCCGACCCGCACAAAAGGGACCGAGTCCCTCCAGCCCGAGTCCCACGAGAATCCCACCCGTCGCCAGCCTGCGGACGCCGAGCTACCAAAATGGTCGTTCCCCGCCCGTCCGTGGATCCGAGTGGACGATGAGAACCAGGACTCGACCGCCAGTCGCTCCAACCTCGAGGACCAGACCTTCACCTGAGTCGGATCCCGGCTAACACCGAAGCCATTTCAAACCCGTCAGTCTCAGGCGCATGCGCCAACTTCCCTCTTCCTCCACGCCTCTCCCCCCTCCCCATCTCCCGTAGGAACGGCGCTTACGCGTTTACGTTCCGCGTGCGCGCTCCCCAGCTCACCTTCGTCACCTTCACCCCTTCGCTGTGCGGCTAGAACAAGAGCGCGCTCAAGAAAGGTTTCCTAGGCTTCGGATAACAATGAGTCCTGATATTTCTTTGCGCAAGCTCTGAAGGAAAAGCTTTGGGTGATGGTGTTAAGAATCGGCTGTCATGTGATCCGATGAATGCGACGCCATTTTGTGTTGTGTTTTGTTTTTACTACTTAAAGTGCTTGGAAGAATGAATATTTTTGTAATATTTTACTATAAAAAAAATTAAGGTTCACATAACCTTCACTGATTGATTTACATATTTTATACTATGCAAGTCAGTGGCTTTTAGTATTTTCTTAAGGTTTTGCAACCATCATCATCTTCCTAGAAAAAGAAACCCAGACCCATTAAGTAGTTCTTCATCCCTGCTCCCTCCGGAATTTGTCAATCACTACTGGGCTTTCTCTCTCTCTATGGATTTTGCATATCGTGACGTTTTATAGTAATAGACTCTTACATGACCTTTTGTGTCTGGCTTCTATAACATGTTGCTTTCAAGTTTCATTTTATATATATGTATATACATATATATATAAGCATTTCATTCCATTTGATGACAAACTAAATATTTTTTTGTCCATTCGTCAGGGCATCTCAACTTTATGGCTATTAAGAATAGAATTTTAGAATTAGAGTTGCATTCTAATGCAAGTCTTTGTTTAAACTCCAATATTGAATTCTCTTAGGTACATATATAGAAGTGGAATTCAGAGCCATGTAATTCTGTATTTAACTTTTAGTGGAATTCTAACCTGTTTTCACACTCATTTACATTCCCGTAAGCGATGTACCACATCCTCCTCAACCCTTGTTTTCCTTTGTAATAGAATATAAGGATAGTCATCCTACTGTATATGTGAAGGAATTTTGATAGTATTTCCTTAATGACAAATAATGTTGACAATCTTATTGGTCGTTTATATATGACCTTCTTTAAGAAATGTGTATTGGAGTCCTAGATACTACTACATTTTGGGGGACAATATTTAAGATTGTGGTAAAGTATATATAACATGTTAAAATACCAAATCTGACCGTTAATTTCAAAGATATAATAGGCTTTATATAACATTATTTAATCAGGCAGCATACTTATAGCAAGTAGAAAGCTTCAAAAACCTATTCAAAAGATTTTTATAAGCAAAAAAAAAAAAAGAGAGAGAGAGAGAGAGACCAAGATGAAGAGTGAGTTATTTCAAAAACATGTAACCTACCTATGGGTAATAGATAATGGTCTTAAAACAGATTATCTAATTTTCCTTGGGGAATGCAAAACATTACCTCTTCTCACCAGAAAATTCTGTAGTATCTGTTGGAACTCCATCCTGAGCGAGTTTGAAACAAGGGAAATTGTAAACAAAGGAAGATCAGATATTACATCTTGGTAGGCTTATCACCAACACCTCCATTTTGGCCTTGTCATTTTCATCTTAACACAAAATGTATCATTTTAACTATTTTTAAGTATACAATCAGTGGCATTAAGCACATTCACAACCGTGAGGATTATCGCCTTGGCTTAATTTAAAATTTGTCTTTCTGTTGTTGAATTTTAAGAGTTCTAGTTTGGAGCACCCTGCTGGAGCAGCATGTAGACAATCACCTCCAAAGGAGCAAGCCGTATACACCTGGGTTTGAATCCCGGGTGTGGAGGAAATAGCCAGTGTGATAACTAAATAAAAAAATTAAGATGCTTCTTCCTCCTTTCTCTTCCTTCCTGACTAGCTATTCCCCTTCATTCCTGCCAGCACCTTTCCTTAAAAAAGCAAACCAAAAATATTTCCCTCTAGTTCTATTTCTTTATACTACAACCTTAACAGAGATATGATTTATAGATATTTTCTCACATTTTGTAGGTTTTCTTTTTACCTTCATAATAATATCCTTTCATGCACAAAATGTACTGAATTTTCTCAAATTTGAGCATATCTGTTTATTTTGTTGCTCATGTTTTCAGTGTCATAACTAAAATCTATTGCCAGATATAAGAGCATGAAGATTACCCCTGTGTTTCCTCAAAGAATTTTACAGTTTTATTTTTACATAAAACGAAGAAAATAAAAAGGGAAACCAAACAAAACAAAGACACCCAACCCACCTAAGAAGAGAAAGAGAAGAAGAAAGGCACTGTCTGGAACAACGTAGAGAAGACAAAATACAAAATGCCAATAAACAACTACATATCAACAATCACCCTAAATGTTAATGGGCTGAAATCAGTCAAATGACACAAAGTAGCCAAATGGATTCAAAAGCTTTACCCAACCTTCTGCCACATGCAAGAAACGCACCTTCTTTCAAAATATAAGCAACATTCAAAGTCAGTTGTTGGAAGACAATCCTGCACTCAAATGGCAACCATAAAAAAAGCAGGAACAGCCATACTTAGATCAGATAAAGCAGACTTCCAACTAAAAAGCCTAACAAGACAGAGATGGGTGTTACATACTGACTAAGGAGGGCAATCAGCAAGAAGTCATCCTTAGTAACATGTATGCACCAAATGAAGGAGCATCAAAATATATTAAGCAAGTTTTATTAGATCTGAGGAAAAAGATTGACAACAACACAATAATAATGGGAAACTTCCACACCCGACTTACAACAAATCAACCAGGCAGGAAAAAAATGGGGAAATATGTTCTGTAAATGACCATCTGGAAATTTTAGTTCTAAGGATATATACTGAACACTTCATCCAATGACTACAGATTTCACCTTTGTCAAAGGCATGTGGAGCATTCTCTTGGATAGATCTGTTGGGAATCAAAACATCTCTCATAAATTTACCAAGATTGAAATCATACCAAGCATCTTCTTGGGCCACAATGGCTTAAAGCTAGATATCAACCAGAAAAAGAAAGATGGACCACCCCAAATTACTTGGAAATTAAACAATATGCTTCTGAATGACTCTTGGGAAAAAGAGGAAATCAAAGAGGAACTTAAAAAATACTGAGACAAATGAGAATGAAGACACAAGCTACCAGAATCTATGAGATGCAATGAAAGCAGTTCCAGGAGGGAAGTTCATACTCTCCTATGACTGAACGTTGAAGAATTGAAAAACCTGAACAGGACAATTACAAGCAGAGAAATTGAAGAGGGAATCAAAAGTCTCCATAAAATAAAAACCCAGTATCAGATGATCTTTATAATGAGGTCTATTAAACATTCTGAGAAGAATTAATATCCATTCTTCTCAAATATTTCCAAAATATTGAAGAACTGGGAACTCTCTGAAATACTTTCTATGAGGTTAACATGACACGAATACCAAAAGCTGACAGAGATGTCACCAAGCAATTAAATTACAGACCAATATCTCTAATAAACATAGATGCTAAAATTCTCAATATAATATTAGCAAACCAAATTCAACAAAGCATTAAAAAGATGATCCGTCATGACCAAGTGGGATTTACTCCAGGAATGCAAGGATGGTTCAACGTATGCAAATCTGTTAGTGTAATACACCATATCAACAAGAACACAGAGAAAAAACACAGGATCATATCAAAAGATGCAGAGAAAGCTTTTTAAAAATCCAACATGCATTTATAATAAAAAAAAAACCTTGTGTAAAATGTGACTAGAAGGTACATACATCAAAATGATAAAGACTACATACAACAAACCCACAGCCAACATCATAGTCAAATGGGGAAAAATTGAAAGCATTTCCTCTAAGGCCAGGAACAAGGCCAGGTTGTCCACCCTCATCACTGCTATTAAACATTGTACTGGACGTTAACTTAGCCAGAACAATTAGGCAAGAAAAAGAAATAAAAGGAATTCAAATTTGAGTGGATAAAGTAAAACTATCATTATTTTCAGATGACGTGATTATTTATATTGAATACCCTTTAAACTCGAAAAACTACTAGCACTAATCAACAAATGTAATTAAGTGGCAGTCTACCAAATCAGTACACAAAAATCTGCTGCATTCTTTTTAAAATTTTTTAATTATAATTATTCTACACGTTAAAATAACTTCCTGTGTGTAGGTTCCTCATTCCTTAGATATATGTCAACACACCTTGCTCTCCACCAGGTCATCAAGTGTTTCATCACCATTATCCAGTGGGCTCCACCACCATTTACCACCTACCCCACCATTCCCTATTGTAATCTCAGTTCTGTTGAAGTGTCCAAGGGTTGGTTTTGTTTCATCTGTCCCTTTGTTTTATCTTTTTACATTCCACTTACCAGTGAGGCCATCTGATATTTATCTTTCTTCTTTCAACTTGTTTCACTTAGCATAATCCCCTCTAGTTCCATTAATGCTGATTCAAGTGACAGCGTTTCATCTCTTCTAAGGACTGTGTAGTATTCCATTGTATATATGTACCACATAGTCTTTATGCATTCATCTGATGTTGGGCACTTAAGTAATTTCCAGTTCTTAGCTATTGTGAGTAGGGCTGCAATAAACATAGGGATACATACCTCTGTGGATGGGTGCTTTTGTATCTTTTGGATAGATGCCCAGAAGTGGAATGACAGGATCATATGGGATTTCCATCTAAAGTTTTTTGAGGAATCTCTAAACTGTTCTTAGGGGTTGCACCAATTTGCACTCCCACCAACAGAGTAAAAGTGTTCCCTTTTCTCCACATCCTCGCCAATATTTGTTGATTCAAACTTTTGGATGATAGCCAGGCTTTCAGGTGTAAGGTGATATCTCATTGTTTTGATTTGCGTTTCCCTGATAGCCATCAAGTAGGAACATCTTTTCACGTGCCTGTTGGCACCTGTATATTCTCTTCAGAAAAGTGTCTCTTCAATTCCTCCTCCCATTTTTTGATTGGATTCCCTGGTTGCATTTTTTTTTTGGTATTGTGTTTATGGTTGTTTGTATATTTTAGATATTAAGCATTTGTCAGAATTATGAAATGCAAATATCTTCTCCCAGTTAGTAGGTTTCCTTTGGTTTTGGTATTTTCTTTTGTTGTGGAGAAGCTCCTTAGTTTGATGTAGTGCCAGTTGTTTGTTTTTCTTTTTGTTTCCCTTGATGGTGGAGTTGAGTCCCCAAAGGCTTCTCTAGAGGTACAGAGTATTTTGATTAGTGACCAAATATTTCAATTGTTGCAGCTCTATTCAGATTGACTATGTATACGTGACTCTGTTTTGGTTCTTTATGTGTGTGCACGTGTGTGTGTG
Organism: Solenodon paradoxus; assembly: GCA_004363575.1. NCBI lineage: Eukaryota > Metazoa > Chordata > Mammalia > Eulipotyphla > Solenodontidae > Solenodon > Solenodon paradoxus. Next base: position 82,394 of record RJWH01003043.1, on the reverse strand, counting down.
TGTGTGTGTGTGTGTGTGTGTGTGGTTTTGTTTGTTTTTGTTTTTTGAAAAGTGCAGACAGGAATAAAGACAAGTTGGCAGGCAGGAAGAGAGAGGAGGAAAAAACATTTGTTTTATTAAGTTGTTCATCTTGATTTTCTCACCCAGGCCCCAGGTCTCAAACCTGGGTTCTTGGGACGATCTTAGCTGCTGGAACATTAGTGTGTGCCAATTTGTGTGTTTTTAAAAATTTGACTCTCACTTATTTTACCTCATTTGTAGGCATACAATTGTTAATAGTATTAACTTATAATCCTTTTCATTTATATCAGGTTTTTAGGGTCCTATTTTCATTTTGGATTACAGTAGCAAATAGTAGCTTGAGTCTCTTTCTTTCTTTCTTTCTTTTTTTTTTTTTTTTGAGAGGAAGGCAGGCAGGCAGGAAGAGAGAGGAAGAAGAGGCACTTTATTTGTTTAGTTGTTCATTTTAGTTGTCCCCCTGCCCCATCCCAGATCTCTGGGCTTTATGTGAATTAAGCCACCCACTACAACAAAGACTTATCACATTAGCCACCTGGGTATGCCTTGTTTTTCCAGTTTCTTAAAGTGGAATTATCTTCACTTGGTTACCTTCACTTATCTATAGACATTTTTTTAATCTTTTGAACCCGTACTTGTGTCATTTTACTCTTGTAAAGTTATATCAGCAGATACTTCTTAGAAGTAAGATTGTTTGGTCATAGTATTTTGTTTTTTAAGAAAAGGCACAGGCAGGAAGGAATAAAGAAGAGGAAGCTGTATCCTGTTTTATTTATTTCTATTTAGTTGTTCACATTGGTCATTCCACCCCAGACCCAAGACACAAACTTGGGTCCTTGGGATGTGCATGGACTGAGCTCCTCTGGAGGGAGCTGACCCAACCACTTCTCCATCAGGGTGTGCCTGGTTGTAGATGTTGTGTTTTACAACTTTAATAGATATTGTCAACTTAATCTCCATAACAATTATAACAATCTACAGTCCTACCAGAGCTGCAGGAAAGCACCTGTTTTCCCACACCCACACCAAATATTAAATGTTTAAACGTATAGGTTTGCTGGTAGGTACAGATGCTATTTCTGTTACCTTTAGATAACAAATCTTTACAAAATATAGTGGCTTAAAATAACAACTTCTTAATATCTGTTGGCACTGTAGAATTACTGAGTTCAATCAGATGGCTATTGTTCAAGGTCTCTAATTTGCTTGCTGTTTGAAGGCATCTGAGACGCAAATAATCTGATTCCAGTATATTTAAGACAACTTCTTTCTTTTTTAAAGCGAAGGTGCAGGCAGTAAGAAGGTGAGCAGGCAGACAAGCAGGAAGAGAGAAGAAGGAGAGCGCTTTTATTCAGTCGTTCATCTTGGTTGCCTCTCCCAACCCATCCCTGACCCCAGGTCTCTAACCTGAGTCCTTGGAATATGTGTGGATTATATTTAGTGGCCTTATCCACTAGGCCACCACAGCATGCCATTTTTTAAAACATCTTGAATTAGCTGTTTGTTTGGTTTTTCACCCAGGTCCTTGGTCTAGAACTGGGTCCTTGGGTTGTATGTGGTCCACACAGCAGCATCTCCATCACCTGAATCACAGGGGCATGCCTAAGGTGATTTCTTGACTCCACAATGGCAATTCGGTGTTCCTTTACTCTCAGCCTTTCCATTAGAACTGCCTTTCTTTCTTTCCTTCTTTTTTTAAATAGAGGAAAAAAGTAAAGGGGAGAGGAAGAAGCATTCAAGAAGACAGGAAGAGGAGAAGGAAACGTCTTCATTTAGTTGTTCATTCTGATTTTTCACCCCGGTCTCAGGTCTTGAGCCTTGGTCTTCGTGCTCTATGTGGTCCACATGCCAGTGTCTTAATTGTCTAAGCCATAAGGGCATGCTCCCTGTCTAGCTTTCTTTTATAACAGCCCAGGCACCAAAGTGAGGAACAGACTACAGTCAGCTCGGATTCAAGGAGGTGGAAGAAAATATGTCACGTCGCAATGGGGAATGATGTGTACAGGGAGGAAAAGAGATGATGCCTATCTTAGGTGCCTTAATATTTCTCCTGCTATAAGTGAGGCTGTCTTTCTATGCGTATGATACATTTGTATTTGTTTTTCTATTAGTCTCTTTTAGTTCATATATTGTCTTTTTCTATCTGGAAGTGGATCCTTATTAATATTTGGGAGCTCATTGTCTTAGACCTTTCTTACATGACCTGTAAATATTTTGTGTTGACTTCTCTTTTTTTTTTTTTTTTTTTTTAAGAAAAGGTGCAGGAAGGAATCAAGGCGAGCAGAGGCAGAGAGGCAGGCAGGCAGGAAGAGGGAGAAGCATTTTCTTTACTTTTATTTAGTTCGCATTGCTCCCCTACAGACCCGAGAGGAAACCAGAGTCCTTAGGATGTACATGGACTGAGCTCCTATGGAGGTTCCTCTCCTAACCACTATTCTGCTAGGTCAGACCAGGGTTTTGTTTTTTCAACTTTGATTATGGAAATTTTTGTAGTGCAAAGGCCTTTAAAAAATATCTTCCTTTGGCCTGGGGTCTCATAACTGAGTTCTTGGGCTTTATGTGGCCTGCACCTTACTCACTGAGTCACAGGGTTATGCCAAAAGTTCTTATTTTTACATAAGAAATGTTATAAAATGTTTATTTTATGGTCTCCGAATTCCGTGATGTGCTTTAAAAAGACTTTCCTAGAGGCATGCCCTTGTACTTCAGGCAGCTGAGACATCTTGGGTGTGGACCATGTAAAGACCAAGAACTCAGGTTTACAATGAACTGAGGGGAAGAGGCAAAGTAAATTAACAGTGCTTCCTTCTCCTCTGTCTTTTTTCCTCCTTTTAATTGATTAATTAATTTATTGTTTCTTCCTGAAATTTTATTTAATTTTTTAAAGGAAGGGTGTGAGTAGGGATGAAGGTGAGTAGAGAGGCAGGCAGAGAGAGGAGGAAGAAGCACTTTTATTCACTTTATTTTAGTTGTTCATCTTGGTTATCTCCCACCCAAGTCCCAAACAAAGGTTTTTGAGGACTATGCCAACCAGAAGCTGCAGACGTAAACAATAAACCACTAGGGCTGCCTATGTTTTTATTATTATTATTTTTTAATTTAGCTTTTCAATCCATTTAGAATTTGTCCTAGGGTAAGGAATGAAGTAAGAATTCATCTGAAGTAAGAATTCACCCGGTTGGTAACACTCTCTTCAGAGAAAGCGGCACCCCTGGTCAGCAATATGGAGCTAGTGTGAGTGTGCTTTTACCCAAATCAACTTTTATGAAACTGATTGAAACCCTGACAGAATTTCAAACTGGGCAGGGTGCCTGGACAACAGTTGCTAAGCCAGGATATTTAAGGTAGAGGTGGTAGATGGAGATTGAAGGCCAAGCGGAGAGATTATCTTGATTTAAAAATCAAAAAAAGGTTTTACACTTCTTAACTCTTCCGTTTGTAAGTGAAAGTAACGATGTTGACCGTGTGTGTGTGTGTGTGTGTGTGTGTGTGTGTGTGTGTGTGTGTGTGTGTTTTAAAGGAAAGATGGGCAGGAATTAAGTTGTATAGGCAGGCAGGCAGGCAAGGAGACGAGGAGGAAGAATTTTATTAATATGATTTAGTTGTTCATCTTGGTTGCTTCCCCCAGCCTCAGGGTGTGAACCTGAGTCCTTGGACGTACGTATGTAGACTATGCCAGCCAGAGGCCAAAGACTTACCTGCTAAACCACAAAAGCTGCCCTCTTTTTTTTTAAGAGGAAGGCAGGCAGGCAGGAATGAAGGTAGGCAGCAGGAAATAAGAAGGGAGAAGAAGCAGCACTTTGTATTTATTTAGTTATGCCCCTGGCCCCAGGCCACAAGCCTGGATCCTTGGGCTATATGTGGACTGCATTCCAGGCACGGACCAGCACCTGAGCCACCAGGGCACACCAACCATGTATATTTTATACCACTCAATTAAAATGGGAGTAATGCAAGGCATATCCCGGTGGACTGGTGGTTGGGTACAGTTCACATACATCCCGAGGTCCTGGATTTGTGTCCTGGGGCTGGCAGGAAAAGCCAGCATGAGCTGCTAAATAAATAAAGTGCTTCTTCCTCCTCTCTTCCTGCCTGCCTCTTCTTTCCTTCATTCCTACCTGCACCTGTCCTTTAAAATTAATTAATTAATTAAATGTGAGTACTGCTAAAAGCAAATGACACTATTTTGGATATACCTAGTTGAATAAAATACGCTATGAAATTAATTTTACATGTTTCTTTTAAAAATGTGACTGTAGGGTGCACCTGTCTTGACTCAGCAGCTAAGGTGCAGGCCCTGTAAAGCCTAAGGACCGAGGTTCCAGAGCTAGGGCCAGGGGAATTTTTTTAAAATGTGGTTAAACTGGAAATAAATGTGTTTTGCATTTTATGTATTTATCCCAGGTCCTAGGGTTTTACAAGAGCTGTATCTTAGCAACTGTTCTACATCATGATTGTTCCAGTGGTTACACAATTATATATATTTGTCAAGATTCATAGGACTCATGCAAAGGATAAATTTTACTGTATGTAAACTATTCCTCAAAAAACATACCTTCAGGTGTACACTGTGGCTCAGGTGACTGAGGTGGCTGCATACCCAGATTCCTGATGGGGGTGCGGGACATCAAAACAAACAGATATGTAGAAACGATTCTTCCTCTTCTTTCTTCCTCTCTTTAAAAAGTAAAATTAAAATATTTTTCCTTAAATTTCCTAAAAATTTTCCTTTATGATTAGAAAGAGAATGTAAAGTGTTGGCAAAGAATTATTGAAATAAAGAAATAAGTCAGAGAGGAAAGGATGCATGGGAAAAAGGAGAAGGATCAAGGGAGTTTCCATGAGGTCGTGAGGCAGGTTAGCCAGTCAAAGGAAAATTAACTAGCCACTGAAAGGAGGTTCCATCAAAAATATGTGCAAAACAACTCTTCCTGACAAGTGGTTTACACTGAGCAGAACCAACAAGGCCTCTGAAATGCCTGTGAGCTGACCTCTAGGGACCTCAAATGTCATTATACACTCATTTCTATCTCAATAATAAATTAGCATGCTGGAGACACTACCCCTTTGGAGACCATGACATATCAAGAAAAGCCATGTAAAGATTTAAATGCAATCTCCTTTAAGAAGGAAAGATCTCCCCTCTGCCAAAGAAATCCCACCCTTTTCACAGGAACTCATGAATATTTATCAGTCTGATATAATTGCTCCCCAGCAATTTCAAAACACTACTGGTCTCTATACTCTATCATCTCTATCTTGGAGCATGCCCACATGCATGTCTCTAGGGTGAATTTTTCTTGCCTTACTTATTCTAGACTGTGCCCAAACCACCTGAGTATGTTTTTCTTTTCTAACAAGTATTTCTATTCTTGCACCAATTTCCTTTTATTTAAGAGGAAGGAAGTCAGGGAGGAATGAAGGCAGGAAGGCAGTAGGAAGGAAGAAAGAGACAGGAGAAAGAAGTGTTTTATTTATTTAGTTGTTCATTTTAGTTGTTACTGTGGTATCAGGGCCACAAACCCCATCCTTGGACTGTATGCGGACTGTACCCCAGGCACAAGCTTAACACCTGAAGCACAAGGGTGTACCCTCTTGCACCCATTTCTGACTCTCATTAAATTCTTTATTGTGAGGAGACAGAAGAACCTGAGGGCTTGGGCTGAGATTCCTTCCCACTCAGCCTTTGAGAAGAAACCTCCCCAGCTTCATGTAACAGTAGACTAAGTGTAATGTTGGAAACTGCTGACAGGACAAACAGCAAATAGGAGACTGGGGTCATGATGTGCGATATTTGAACTATTAATTTTAGAATTGATGATATATTCCATCCTGTAACTTGGGAGTTGGAAACTTTGGTGAAGTGGGTGAGATGATGGAACCAATAAGATCAAGGAACTGAGATGTGAAGATTTTGAATGAGATCTCTTCTTGTTCAATGAAATGACTCAGAATGATAGCAAAAATTAGGGTAGGGAGGAATAATGCATGCCAGGGGCAAAATCATCAAAGAATGAGGAGCATTTAGGAAGGTGATAGAGAAGGACAGACATGGTAGTTCTAACTAGAGTAAATTCTAAAGTGAGAGAAATGGGAACAAAGACCATCCCCAATCTTAGCCCCATCCAGAGGTCGGTGCAGTGTAAGAGATAAGCCTCTGCTGTGAACCTACAGGCACAACGGTGTCCTCAGGGAGAAACCAGATTTTATTTTATGCAGTGTCATACAGCAAGCATTTTAAAGAACAGATCAGATCAAAGTCACCGGGAAGATTGCTGATCAGAATGTGGGAATTCCTAAGGAAAGAACAAAATGACTTAGCCAGCCGGAATAGTAAAAAGCAGTATGGGAATGGTCATTTAGGAGGTGATGGGTGATCAATTACAATTTGAGTTATGACCAAGATAAATCATAATGTAATGCATGTTTAACCCAATCCCTAGGGGCATTTGTAGAAGAATTGGCCATCTGGCTATACAGATTAAACTCTGCTACAAGTGAGTCCCAGCAGGTGGGGATGAAATACATAGTTTCTGTGGTCAGTTGGCATTGATAGCTGCAGGGAAAGTAGCTGTGGCGTGTAGACAGTCTTGCTTTATATGGCATTGGTTAGAGTCTCTCGAGGAAAATGTGCATATGATTTGTGTTTTCGTGGGACTGCATACTATATACCATATTTTATTCCACTGCTGGATGGGTAAGTAAAATAAGTTTAATCTTCCTAGTGGACAATTTAGATATTTATCATAAACATTGAGAGTTATGCATTAAAAATCCTGAAAAACTTAAATGTCTATCAATAAAGTACTGGTTAAATAAGATGTAATTTATTAATAAAGAGGAATATACTATACCAATGTTAAAAATAAGGCAGTGCTATATGTGTTGATTTGGACTGCTAGATTAGAAAAGAAAATGTTTACTGTGTTTATATTTGTATATTTTCAGTGGATTCACAAGAAACCATGGTAGCCTCTGGGAAGAAGTGTGAGCCTCAGCTTAGCAATTGGTTATTGACTCACAGCCATTTTCCCCTACATTTGTTTTTTAGAATTATTTATTTAGAGGAAGAGAGCAAGCAGGGATGAAAGCAAGTAGACAGGCAACCATACAGTGCGAACAAGAAGAAATTCATCCATCCATTTAGTTCTTTATGATGGTTGTTCCCCCTCCAACCCCCCCACCACAGGCAGTGAACCCAGGTCTCTGGGCTTTCATGTAGATTACACTATCAGGAGCCACAGACTTAACATCTGAGCCCCCAGGGTGGGCCATTATTTTTATTATTATTTTCTTTAAAAAAATATTTATTGAGGCAACTTTGATTTACAAAATAATTTAAGTCCATATATGCAGGTTCACCATTCACCAAATATATGACAACAAATCCTGCCCATCACCAAATTACCAGAAGTCCACTGACCCTCCACCAACAATTGATCCCATCTTCCACCCGCTTTCCCACTTGTAACCTGAGTTCTATTGTCAATACCCAAGGCTTGGTTTTTATTTTGTCTGTTCCTTTGCTTTTTTTCCCCCTTTATACTCCACATATGAGTAAGATGATCCCTTACTTGTCTTTTGATTTTTTTTACTTATTTCACTTAGTGCACTCCCCTCTGTTCCATCCATGCTATCACAAATGGCGGGTTTCCATCTTTGAAAGGGCTGTGTAGTATTCCATTGTGCATATATGTATCTACATCCATACACATACACATATACATACACACACACATCCCACATATTAGTTACGCATTCATCTGACAATGGGAATTTAGGTAGTTTCTAATTCTTGGAATGTTGCAGTAAATATGGGATGCATGTATCTCTGCAAATTAATGTTGTTGTTTTTTTTTTTTTTTTTGTATTTTTGAGTAAATACCAAGAAGTGGGATGACAGAATCATACAGGATTTTTCATTCTCAGTTTTCTGAGGAATTTCCACGCTGATCCATAAAGGTTACACCAATTTATATTCTGCCAACAGGGGAAGAAATTTCCCTATTCTCTACATCCTCATGAGCATTTGTGTATTTCAGTCTTTTGGATAACAGCTATTTTCCCACGTCTGAGATGACATATCACTGTTGTTTTAAATTGCTATTTTTTTTAAAGGAGAAGGGCAGGCAGAAATGAAAGTGAGAAGGCAAGCAGAGAGGTGGAAGAAGCACTTTATTTATTTGTACTTAGTTGTTCACATTGGTTGTTCCCCCTGGCCCTAGGTCGTGAACTCAGGACCTTGGGATGTATGTGGGACTGTTCCCAAGGAGTGTCAGAGCTCTAGGCTACTAGGGTTTGCTCTTAAATTCCATTTTCCTGTGTGCCCTGGTGGAGTGGTGGTTGGACGGCTGTCCACATATATCCCGAGGTCCTGGGTTCATGTCCCAAGGTTGGTGAGAACAACCAAGATGAACAATAAAATGGAATAAATAAAATACTTCTTCCTCCTCTCCCTGTCTGCCTGCCTCTGCTCACTTTCAGTCCTGCCTGTACCTTTTCTTGAAAAAAAAAAATCCATTTCCCTAATAAGAAGTGAGGAGGAACATCTTTTTATATGCCTGATAACCATTTGTATGTCTTCTTTGTAAAAATGTCTATTCATTTCTTCTGCTCATTTTATTGATTGGGTTGTTTATTTTTCTCTTGTCGAGTTTTATGAGTTTTTTATATCTTTTGGATATAAAATCCTTGTCAGATGTAAGATGTCCAAATATCTTCTCCCAGTCAGTAGGATGTCTTTTCATTTTGCAGTTTCTTTCACATGTGATTTGTAATTCAAGTGTGATGTAGTTTCTTTTGCTATGCGGGGTGTTTTAGTTTGATGTAGTCCCATTTGTTTTCTTTTGTTTCTGTTTCCCTTGTCTCTGGAGTTGAGTCCCCAGAGACCTCTCTATAGCTGACGTCATGGAACATATTGCCTTATTCTCTTGTTTTAAGAGAATATTAAGCAGTTTATTGATTACACGTGATAATGGATGATACACAAGCTTCATTCTCATCTATAATTTTATCTGGTACCATAATTCAATTAAGATACATTGTGTAGGATGTGCCAACAATAATTAATAACCAAATAAATTTCATGACTCTGCTTGGGTGACCATTTTAATAAACTCCAGGTCACAACATAGTAACTGTCAGATCAATTACACCAAGATTTCTTACGACAATGGCTCTCAATCCAAGCAGATTATAAATACATTTCAGATGGAACCTGGCATCATACTGTTGGGATAGTTTACCAAGGTGTAGACTAACTTTACACAGCACATTTTTTTAAAAAAGACATTTATTCAGCATCATTATCAGATGATTACATTTAGCGATCAACAGCATGGGTGTAAAAAAAACAACAAAACCCTACTTTAAAACCCTTTGTTGGAATGCTTTCCACTTGCCACAGAACAGAAACTCAAATAACCTGTTATACAATTAGTCACAAGTACAGTCCTTGAGTTTTTTTGCCTGTACACATGAGTATTATCTAAAACATGTCCTCTTTGTAGCAACTAGGCCCCGCCACCACTGAGCTTGACTGAGTTCACACCTGTTGTAACCCGTAGCTCCCAGCCAGTTCTCTGAATTCCCTCTCCTTTGTTTCCTGGCAGTAATTACCAGCCCTGTGTCACAGTTGCTCTGCTCCTGGAAACACCACAGCCACCTTGGTTTCGTGGTTTGGTAAAATATTGACCTCCTCCAGCAGAGTGACTAGAACTTCTGCCTCCAAAGATTCGTCCTTTCATCGGTCCAGAATTTGAACATTGGTTGTTGGATTGTCAAAATCACTATAGTGTCCACCATCTGCAAAACTGCCACCAAAGCAACCTCAACTACTGAAATTCCTTCCACGACCAAAGTTGACATTGCCACCAAAACCACCTCCACGACCACCACCGAAGTCTCCAGAGCTACTTTGACCTCTGGTTGAATGAAGCACTTACCATCTCTTCCTTAGAGAGGGCTTGCCTCACTTCACAGTGTGGCCATTCACAGTATGGTATTTCCCAACGACAATCTTGTCTATAAGATTATGGTCATCAAAGGTTACAAAAGTCAAGCCTCTCTTCTCACCATTGCGTCAATAAGGTATGACTTCAGTTATTCCGTTTTCCTATACTATTCAGATTAATCTCTTAGATGATATCCTTCAGTGTCTTCTTTAATGCCACCAACAAAAATCTCTTTCACAGTTAAGTACACACAAGTCTTCGAGAATCTTCTTGAGACAGCCCTCTTTTGTTCCCCAACTCTTCCCTCCATCTCGTGTGGCCTTGCACTCATAACTGCATCCACCTCCTCCACAATGGCATAGGTGACAAACCCAAAGCTTCTGGAGCAATTGGTGTTTGGATCCCTCATTACCACACAGCCCGTGAGTGTCCTCATTGCTCATAATGGCTCCTCCCACTCTCATCGGTTGTTTCAAAGCTCAAATCTCTGAAGAAGAGCTTCTGCAGCTCTTTGGGCTCTTTAGGAGACTAACTTAGACATGATGGTAGTGAAGGGAAGACTGTTAATGATGCTTACTCAGCGATGTCCACAGGCAAAAAGGAGTAGCCTAATGAACATATCTCACCTATATTTTCTTTTAAGTGTTTTATGGTTTCTGGTCTTGCATCCATCTTCCTAATTCATTTTGAGTTAATGTTTGTGTGTGGTCTAGAGGATGTTTTGGATTCATTCTTTTACATGTGACAGTCAGTATTTACAACATCACTTGTTGAAAAGACTTTCCTTTCTCTGTCTTATGCTCTTGGCAACTTCATTGTAAATTAACTGATTATACATCTGTGAGTCTGTTTCTGGTCTTTTACACTGATCTAAATAAATCTCTGTCCTTATTTAAATACTATACGGTTTTGATCACTATTGCTTTGCATTATAGCTCAAGAACTGAGGTGTAATACCTCCACTTTTTTTCTTTTTTCTCAATATTGCTTTGGGATTAAGTCCTTTGTGATTCCATACAAATCTGAAGCATATATTTTTAAGAGGACAGCAGGCAGGCAAGAATGAAGGCAGACACAGTAAGCAGGAATGATGTAAGAGGCGAAAGAAGGATTTTATTTACTTGTTCACTTGAGTTGCTCCCACTGGTCCCAGGTGGCAAACTGGGTCCCTGGGCTGTATGGACTGTGCCTCAGGCACAGACAAAACCCCTGAGGCAGCAGGGCCTGCCCTAAATTGTTTTTGTTCTAGGCACATCCTGGTGGCTTAGTCATTAACTTTGCTGCTCCAGCATAGTCCATGAAAAACTTAAGGACATGAGTCTGTGGCCCATGGTCAGAGGGACAACCAGCACAAACAACAAAATAATAAATAAATGCTTTGTCCCTCTCCCTGTCTGCTTACATATTTGCTTTAATTCCTGACTGCTTTCTTCCTCTTAAAAAAAAGTTTCTTTTTTTCTATTTGCAGGGGATTTTGCCAGTTAAAATTTGAAAGGGATTACATTAAATCTATATATTGCTTGAGGTGAGATGGCAATTTTAACAAAGTTAAATCTTCCCAACCATGAATAGGAATATCTTTCCATCTCTTCGTATCTTTTATTTCTTTTAATAACATCTTACGATTTTCATTGTATAGGACTTTCACCTTCTTTCTTAACTATATTCTAAGGAATATGATTCTTTTTGTTTCTATTGTAAATGGCATAGTTTTCTTGGTTTCATTCCCTTCTATCACATTGCTTGCACATAAAATGCAACAGAATTTTTATATTGGTTTTATAGCCTGCCTCTTTATAATACTCTGATTAATTATAGTAAATTTTTGTTGAAGTCTTTAGAGTTTTCCACTTATATTATCTTGTCTATCAAAACAGTGGTAGTTTCACTTCTTTTCCAATTTGGGTTCAATTTTTTTTTGTTCTTCTTGTCTAATTTGTGAGGAACTCTAGTGTGATGTTCAATAGCAGTGGTGACAGTGGACAGACGTCTCATTTCTGATCTTAGAGGAAATATTTCAATATTTTATCACGGAGTAACTTGAGTCAACTAATGTTGACTGTGAATTTATCGTATATGGCTTTTTTTATGCTGAGGTATGTTTCTTCCATCCCAATTTTTTTTTCCCTTAGTGTGGAAGTAGGTGAGAATAAAGGCAGGTAGGCAGGTAGGAAGGAAGAGAGAGGAGAAAGAACCATTATTTATTTACTTAGTTGTTAATGTTTGTTTCTCCCAGCCCTGGGTCACAAACCTGAGTCTTTGGGCTGTATGTGGACATTAAGCTGCAGTCTTAATGCCTGAGACACCAGCACACACTCTTTCCCAATTTTATGCAGAGGTTTTTTGTTGTTGTTGTTTAATCGTAAGTAGGTGCTGAACTTCTTAAATGCTTTCTCTGTATCTATTGATATAATCATATGATTTTTTCCCTTGCTTGAGTTGATGTGGTGCATTATAGTAATAGATTTGCATGTGTTGAGCCATCCTTGAATGCTTGAGATTAATCCCACTTGATCATGTTGGATGATTCTTTTGATGTATTACTGGATTTGGTTTGCTAATATTTCATTGAGGATTTTTGTATCTATGTTCATCAGAGATATCACTCTATAAATTTTTTCTTAGTGACCTCCTTGCTTGCTTTCGGTATCAGTGTAATGTTGGCCTCATAGGAAGTGCTTGGGGCATGCCTAATGGACCACTGGTTTAGTCTACTATGAAGCAGTTCACATACATCACAAGGTACCCAGTTCAAGACCCAGAGCTAGGGGAAGCAATCAGGATGAACAACTAAAAAAATAAAATGCTTCTTCCTTCTCTCTCTCCTCCTTAACGCCCACCTGCTTGCCTTTATTTCTGCCTGCACCTTTCCTTTAAAAACAATTGGAAGTGTTCCCTATTTGCCAATGTTTGGAAAGTGTTTAAGAAGAATAGGTATTAATTCTTCTATGAAGGTGTGGTAAAACTCATTAAAAGAGCCATCTGGTTCCAGGTCTTATTTTTAGGGAAGCTTTTGATTACTTCTTCAATTACCATGCTTGTGATAGGTTTCTTTCACGTTTTCCATTTCAGTCTCAGTATGTTTCTAAAAATCTGTCCATATTCTCTAGTTTGTTCAATTTATTGGCATATAGCTATTCACAGTAGTCTCTTACAATGCTTTGTATTTCTTTTTTTCTTTTTTTTAAAGTAAAGGTGCAGACAGGAATGAAGGTGAGTAGGTAGACAGGCAGGAAGAGAGAGGAGGAAGAAGCATTTTTATTTAGTCGTTCACATTGGCCGTTTCCCCCCAGACCCAGAACTTGCACCAAGGATATATGGCCTGCATTCCTTCAGAGGTAATTGACTTAACTGCCAAATCCCCCAGGGTATACCCAGTTCATTAACATTTAAGGTGATTATTGGTCATATTAAAAAGCTGGAAATTACCAAAGTGCTGAACAACAGGAAATGATCAAATCATGTAATGTTCATATGTAGGAACATTATATAGGTGTTAAAAATGATATTTGTGTTAATATGGGAGCTACAGGAAGGAGCTAGTCTTGTGAGGAACTAAGGTAAACTGGGAAAAAAGCACAAAGATTTTGAGTCAGAGAAGAGTTTGGCCTGTTCAAAGTAATAGAGAAAAATTCAGGCTGGCCGGAGCACGTTAAATGATACCAACTAGTTTTTAGAGTCTGGTCACCCAGAGTCTCATGGACCAAGTTAGAGTCTGGTTTCATACTAAATACAATAGGAAGACATTGGAGTGTTTTAACCAGGGGAACATCATGATACTAGTTTTATTTTTTAAAACATTACACACACTCCTTTAAGATTAGTGATCCTGTCACTAGAGAAAATTTGAAGGAACTGTATATTTGACTTGGAGAATTTTTTTTAATGTTTTATGGGTGATGTTTATTTTATTTTTTATTTTGCAAGTCAATACATTTATTACTTTCTTTGATCAAAAATATTTTGTAAAAAGAGCTTTTTAGAGTATATAAACTTGCATATAAAATAAAACTTGCATATTTAGAAGTGCAGGCTGGAATGAAAGTGAGAAGAAGCAGGCAGGCAGGAAGAAGAGAAAGAAGCATTCAATTTATTTGATTGTTCATCTTGGCTGTTCACCCTGGCCCCAGGACACGAACCCAGGTCTTTGGGATACAGGTGGACTGCACTCTTAGCCAAAGGTGAAGGTGACTGACCAAACTGCTACTCCACTAGGACACACCATAAATAAACTTTATTTTTAATGACCAATTTGGTATGAGGAAAGATAACTACTTAATATATATATATGTATGTATTACCCACACATCTGTGTATCAAAGTTCATAAAGATAACTGCCATTGTTGAACTCTATTTCCCATAATAAACTAATATTAGTGTAAAGGTTTTTGTTTTTAATTAAGCTTACTGAACTTTGGTTTTATGCTGACGTTATGGAGCGTTTGACCAAATAGAACTTTTTCTTGTTTTCTGTAAATTTATTAGGATTTTGTCGAGCTGTTTAACAGGGCAAAATAACAGAAAAGAATCCTTACTTTTCTTTGATGTAAAAGAAAGTTGGTAGGTGAATGAGGGCCAAACTTCATTGAGGAACTCGAATTTCTTCTATCTTGTTCTGCCATCCCCTAGGTATTGTCCTTGTTTGTAAGGTAAGTCTGGTTCACACACCTTTTTCTTTTTTTCTAAAGCAGTCAGGAAGTGGAGAATGTAGTCTCTAGTTGCCCAGTTAACCCTGGGGAGCAGTTGGGATGGAGGGGTAGAGATATTCCTATTAGAAGGATCAAGAGAATTTATTCTTGAAGAGGACTGCCAGGATGCTAGTTTAAAAAACTAGATGAGTTTAGGTGTAACTCACTTTTCTATGATACTTGATGTAATATTGCTGAATATCTATTGTCAGGTTTTTGTTTTGTTTTTTCTTCAGTGCAGATTGAAAAAAATCTTCAGGAAGCTAACTTCTAAATAATGCTGGCATAATGTGTTCAGAATTAAGCTTATTGAAATAATGATACACCCAAGGGAGGGCATGAGTCATGCAGACCCAAGTTGATTAACAACTTAGACAATGACTATGCCTACGATTTAACTACATTAGGCTTCAGGATTGATCTATAAAATAGGATTAAGAGACCTTACTTAATAACATAACAGCAGGAATAATTTATACAGAATGCAAGGGTTTTGGCATTTAGGGCTCCAACACAATCCATACATTTGGTCATCTCCAAATATTAAATCTTAAGAGTCCTTAGTAGCTAAAAATGTGTGAAGGTTATTGGATACTGAAGTTTTAAAAATATGATTTTGAAGAGGAAAGAAAAATTAGACTACCAGGTGCAAAATAGAAGTATAAAATTTATTTAAAACCACCCACAAAGTTCTGTGTAATCAGGAATGATACATTTTGCAATAGGTTTTTTAAAAACTCATGACAAAGATTTAAAATATAATTTCAATTACAGTATTCATTTAGCCTTATTCGGTTAGAACAATTAAAAGAAACTTTATTCTTTAAACAAATGAGACACAAGGAAAATATAATAGACAATTTCCACAACTATCTTTACATGTATGCTTCAATACTAGCACATTTCAATGCATTTTGCTACATAAACATGAAATCATGTACAACTGCTGTGCACCAAAATTTAGCTTAATTAGGTCTTTCAAGTAACATGCAATTCCAACTGACAAGTCTTCAAGTACTGCTAAGTGTTCCCTGGTCTGCAGAGCACTATATGTTGATTAGGAATTGAAATACTCATAATTAAGATTATCTTTCCTTTCTCCCTGGTGAAGTGCTTTTTCTTTAAACTGTTTCCCTCATCTATAAAGAGCCAAAACCAATTTTTCGTGGAATTTGAAAAGACCGTTCTAACTTATTTCATTATACAGGATATTTAATACAGTAGGATAGCAATAAGCAAAAATAAATCCCCAATCACCCAAAGCAAAAAAATCAGTTACAAAATAAATAGTAAATACACCCCAACGGCAGAAAAAGTCAGGTAGAGCTAGGAATATTAAGTTGTGAAGTTGATATTTCTCCACTGGGAATTCAGTATTACTGTCTCACCACGATGAAGGATCTGTGAATATTTTACTCCCACTAGTAATAAGCACTCTGTCGTCTTCTTTGATCCGAAATATTGATATGCATTTAAGTCTGCTTGGTAGGGCACCACATAGTATAAAAGAAAAGGAAGAAACTAGAAATTAATGCTTTCGTTTCTGCCAAGTAGCTTTCTGTGTTTTTCATTAGGGAACACTTCATGATTTCTTAGTAACCCAAAGATGAACATCCACCCATACATCACAATGTAAAAGTTGACCTTCATTTTTACTATAAAACCTTCTGGAAAAATATTTCTCTTAAAGCACCTATAACAATGTTATCTCATAAAAGTTAAAAAAAATGACCATACATAGCAATAAAAATATTTAATCTTTGTATTTGTTTTTTTAAAGAACTGTTTTTGTAAAGTTTTGTGTCATCAGCCATTTTATAATATTAGACAAGCATTAGTGAAGATAGGCAGTTATTGAACAGAATCACCAAAAGTAGAATTTACTTGATTGTTTGGCCTGGCTTTTTTTCTTTAGTAATCCATCCACAGTGTATTGATGGAATAGCCAATATCTACCTTTCTGTAAAGACCTTACTAAAAACTTTACAAACACATGTCACTTTTTTTTTTTTTAAACTCTCTGGGTAAAGGCATGCTAACCTTTGACACAGATACTTTATGTGGCTGGAAACAAAGTGGAACAAAAAAACATTAAAATAAATGGGAAACAGCACTATCTCTTAAGAGATACCAACAATTTTACATATTTACTGAGTATCGGGGAACTAAATTGGAAAGCTTGCTCAGTCAATTATCTTCAGGATACCTGCATTTCAAATAGCAAATACATTAAACTTTGATTATAAGTTGCTGACTGTAAGTCTTTTAAAAAGTTTTTAGACAATATTTAGGTTTCCCCATTTTAATAGAAAAGGGACATTTCTTATACAAAAGTGTTTAATAGGGAAAATAATAATCTAAGCCCTAATAGAGGAGTCAGGGAATTTGGGGAGACCTTCTGAAGTACGCATAAAAAACCAGCTGGCTAAGTAAATAGTGGAAACAAAATACTTAAGAAGTTAGCTTTTGCATTCAACAAGCAAGTTTTACATTATATTTCGATCATGTCTGACAAAATTTCTACTCCATAATACTAAGTCCCAGTTTATGGTGCAGAAATGCATTTAGCAGTCTGCAGATCTTAAGTGTTCTGATGTCAAATGGGTGACATGCAAGTTGTTTGTCAATCTGCAGTATCCTCACCAGTAAGGTGGGAACATTGTTTTCTATCCAAGCCCTCAGTAGGGAAGTAAATAGTAGCACACAGTAAGGCAGTTTGATAATGTAAATATTATAAAGTACAAGGATTAGATTTTTTATTACTACCATTTGTTTTCAAAATGGTTCTTCATTATGTACTACTTTCCAGATAAAAATGATATGCAGTGGGTAGAAATATTGAAAGTATTTTTTAGTGTTGAGCTGATAAGAATGAACTGGCTGATTGCTGATAAAACACAAATTCTCCCTCTTTTCTGCCCCTTAACTTTCCTCTATTGCACTCAAGAGATCCTGATGACCAACTTATTCCATCTTTAAGAACAATTCCAATTACTTTCAGTTCATTTTTTTAACCTTCCTCATCCAGATTATACATTTCTTGCTAATACTATGAACAACCATATATACCAAAGGGGTGAATTTACACTAGAAAATATATCATTAAAAATTGGGCTGGGATATGAAGAAAATATGTAAAAATTACTGTCTATTATATAAGGAAGATCTACTACTAATTCAGTCACTGGTCAATATAATTATTATGACGCATTATACAGAAATAGCAAAGCCATACCTAAATAGTGCTAGAATAGTTAACTTCTTATATTTTTTTTTGTTGTTGTTAAAGGTTCAAACACTAATAAGTGAGTTGAGAGTTAAACATTATTGGGATTGATAAAGAGAGTGCTTGATGCTAAACCTTCATTTTTGTGACCACTACCTATTACTAAAAACGGAATTTGCTTCTAACTGAAAATGGCTAAATAGCTCTTGATTCTTTTTGAAAGAATCTGTGAAATATAATTTAAAAAAAACAGGAAAAGATAGCTTGACCTAGACCATTGCTCTTCTTAAAATTAACCATGTTATTTGGATAGGTAATACAGGAAATGGATACAGAACTGAGAGAGGGAAGCATAGACTTTTAATTAAAGAAAATCAGAGGAAAGGATAAAAATTTAAAAAGAATGAAAATATGCTTAAGGATATTGTAGCTTCAAAAAATGAGAAAACAAGTAGAGTTTGTAATCAAAGATCTTAAATTTATACCTTGCCAAATGAGAAAACCAAATATGACTTTCCAATACTGTTGCTTTTCAAATGAAAATATATCTCACAGTTGCAAGATAATTTTCTGATGAATAAGATATGAGAGAGTAACTTTTGAAATAGCTGTTAGGGACAAAATTTCTATTTTTAGTAAAAACAGGTTTATACTGCTAACCAAGGTTTCCAAAGTTACACTCAAATCTAAATGGGTTAAATCAGCTAATATATTTAACACCTAAATAACATTCCTACTTGAGACTAAGTTTTGCTTTAATTTGAAAGACATTTATAGCTGAACAAACCAGAAAACTTGTGACTCAGGCAGGATCATGAATATCATGATAGGCATGGGAACGTCATATAGCGAACAAAGAAAAGATTGGTGTTTTTAAAGCTGCTACTACTACTACTACTAAATTTTGCATACTACCAACAAAGAGGCTTTTATGGGGCTCTCACAGGAAAAGTGAAAATTGGGAGAAATAAAATAAGAAATAACTTTGGATTACTTGAAGGAATAAAGCGTTGTCTGAAACTATTTCATTGGGCACTGAGAAGCAGAAATGGAAACAAAGTCATCCAGGTTTTGCAATGCAGAGAATTAAAGTTTGTAGAGTTAAAACCGAGCACAAAAAATTCAGCATTAAAGCCAGTTCCACTATTCTCTGAGACTGAGTTAGGAATTTAGTCTCTACTACATATACAAAAAAAGCAGTAAGAAGTCAATGAATCTCATTTCATACTACAAAAGTATACCAATTTCCCCACTGACTCTTTCTAAATTGCCTTTCAGAGTCATGAATGGCATCATTTTCTAAACCTGTAGTAAAGCTCAACATGGAACACAATTTAATTTGGATGAATCCAGATACCCTTAGGAATCAGGGCACTGAAACATCACCTGGCCAAGTGCGCCACACTATGAACAACGAAGTACAAGGTCAATATACTACGGTAAGTGTTGGAGCTCTGCACAGTAAAACAATATTGTAACATATACATTAAAATAAACGAGGCTGGGACTTAGTTTTGAGGCCAATTAGATATGAGGCGTGAATATTGTAAAATATATACATTGGAAATATACTTTACTCAATTATTTCAATCATTCAATCATTTATAACTCCTTATATATGTCTAACACTGGTTTGAGGGGAAATAAAAGCCTGTACTGTGTAAGTACTTGGTATAGTTTATTGAAATAGCGAATTAAACTCTTGCCACATTGTGAAGACTAAGTTAACAGAAAAGCTTCATAGGAGTCAGCTAGATTTCTTACACAAGGCCTGTGTAACTGCAGGCAAGGGAATCTTGATTCGATTTTACTTCTTTCCCTGAATCTAATAACAATTTTTTAAAAGCCATTTTATTTTTGACTTGTATCAAAATAAACTTATTTCCCAATCATACAATACCCTCTGGGTAAGCAAACTGTGTTTTTCTATAGTCTGCCTCACCATAAAGTAGCCATAAATTATTTGACTGTTTCCATTCTAATTGCAAAGATAGTTCCACAGTGACAGTAACATCCACTCTCTGGGCTCCAGTGATTGAACTCTATGACTGACTTCTAAGGTGGCTTCTAGTGGTGTGAGAGGCCACTATCATATTACCCTATTTCACAATTCTCATCATTAATTTCTACGAAAGATCAAAACCCACATTTGTACTAAATCTAGACAAAAACTCTTTTCCATGCATCAAGAAATTGTGAAATAGAAGGTAGCTATACATTATTAAAGGTCACATAACAGCTACTAGCTTATTTGGCACATTGGAAGGAAATGCTGTGCCCACTATCGGTGGAAGATGTCATGCAGTAATGTTAAAATTTTGTCCCAGATAAAAGATCTCAATATAATTTGTTTTAAAAAGACTAAATATAAGTAGATTGGGGTTATTTTCATACATGCTATTGTTAAATAAATGATAACCAGTAGGAGTCCTCTGAAGTAATAACATTACAAAGTAGGTTACTTCATATGAATTAAGTCGGTATCATTTACACAGGGTATGCATTCAATTAAATATGTATTGGGGTTATGTCTTAAGTAAATTGCTTATGAATCTCATCTAGTTGAAATTCTATATTTAACAAATGAAATAATTTCATCCACATGCAGACAGCATAATAAAGATGTTGGAAGTTTCTTTTAAAATGCAAACATTTTGCTATTGCGTTGCAAAAATTTACCTAAAGATGTAATTTTCAGCTAGCCTTGCTTTTCAATAATGTTTCAATTAGGTTTATGTTATGATGTGTAGGGTACTCTGTGGATGAACTGGAAAGAGGTAGGAGCATCTCACAAGCACAAGAAACAAAATTTTAACCATAGATTAAAAACCATTAAAAATGGGATTTTGAAGGGCAGATAATAATTTTTAGGAAGGACACAATAGGTAGGAGTTAGTTCCTCATTAAGTTTGTAACATGCAAAAAGGTTGGGCTAATATAAGAATCATGTATTAATGGATTTTATTATCATACCATGGACAGAGGCAAAAAAGGTGATCATTTCAGTAGAACATAAGGTGTATAAATAATATTAGATGACCAGTTTTCTGAATGAAGGTATTATTTCAAGAACATTTATTTCCTTGTTTCATGAGAAAGAGCATTCTAAAAGCAGTATAGCCAGCCTACAATCACAATGCTGTAGAACATTGAATAAGCAGGAGCTTTTTTTTAAAAAAAAAAAAAAATAATAACAGGACAGAAAATAGTATGGCAAATGGTTAAACTTGTGAAATAGAGTCCAACAAAGTAGGGATCCTGTGTTGGCTTCCACCATGGGGTTATCTTTGTGGCAGGCTACTCATGATGTTAATTTTAACAAAGGATTGGAAAATGTTTTAGTTGAGATTGGTAATTTTCACATACTTGTTTTGGTAAACTGCTACTATCTTAACAAATCCTAATATTTCCATAAATCATCATGGTGCTTCAATTTTAGATTGTTAAGGAACTTATTTAATGTGATAGATTGAATAGCTGCAGATATATCACAAAGAATTGTTGTGAAGGAAATGTGCTATGCCTTTGAAAAATGTGATTTTAATTCTTCAACTTTACTATGTCATAGGTGTCAATTCAAAGAAAAACAAAAACTGTACTGAAACTCTACAGACTTCCAGTAAATGCAAAAATGGAAGAATGGGCAGATGGGTGGATAGATAAAGGGTCTTAAAACTCTATCCATTCAAACTGGTGAGGAAATAATTTCTAGTGGGAGCTAAGGCCTACACTCTAAAATGAAATATCACAATGTTTTATTCCTGATAGTCTAATACTAGTAAATATCTTATTGAAGCAGCTGAAACAATAATCACTTATTTATATTCTTATATGCATAAGAAACCTTAGGCTCACAAAAATATACATGTTTTAAAACAGAAATCTAAGGCACACAAAACACTAAAACAAGTCAATGAGTTACCCTATTTTACATATTTATGAAGCAGACATCTACTACTCGTGTAAGATGAAGGTTTATCAACGGACATTTTATTATTTACAATCCCTTCATATTCTTTTACTTGGATTAGTCAAAAGCTTGAAACTGATACTTTGCACCATATATTATTTTAATATAAGTTACAAGTTTTTCTTTAGAGAGCTTGATGGAACTTTTTGATTTTGCACCAGAAGTGTGAGTATTAGCGGTTGTGGGCTTCCTATGGCGTTTCCAAGGGAGAAGCACCATTAGGTTTTCCGTACTCCCAAGGAATCTGACACTTTGAATGTAATAGCACCTCTGCATTTTAACAGAATCAAGTATTTCACTGAAAGTTCTTGTTCTAAACATTTTAGTTGGGCAATTCCTCTAGTTTTGCTTTGAGTCAATAAAGTAATGGAGAAACACACGAGGACTAAAATAACAGGAATGCCTATTTTTCTGTTACCTAGAACATGGGAAATTATCAGAGACGAATTATTTTACCAAAACAAATATACTTGCATAAACTACTTTGGATTAGCTCTTAGTGAACAAAACCATACGTATAATATCATTTCTACTGTTTGTTTTGGGTTTGGGATAATAGGGAGTTTCTGTTCAAAAATTTGTTTTTAGGAAGTTTATTCTGTTCCAAAATGACTTTCAGAACAAATAAGGCAATTTGGGATGGGTAGATTTCTTGCTACTTAATTTTAAAATTTTATCACCACAAAACATTAGAAGCATTTGACTCTTCTGAATCCTATTATGTCCATCACCTTTTGGAAACATCTTTCATGGATTATATTGAGAAAGCTGGGATGAGAGTAAATTGGGATAACTGTTGCTCAATGAATCAGAAGAGACCACTCTTACTTCCAAAGAAAATGTTAATCAACACTGTTGATAGGCTTTCTAATTTGAATTTTAGAGACAGTTAACAATTTTTGCATGATCTAACTATCTTATATAAGTAGCTAATATTTGAACGAGAAGGGACACATTAAAAAACACAAACCATATACATGATTAGAATACATACTGCTGATAAGATGGAACTCTACACAGCAAGAATAAATGATTTCTCTTGTATGCAAATATGCACAAACAATAGACAATAGGATTCTTATACTATACTATTTCAAGTTACTTTTAAAAATAGAAAGTGCTTTTAAAATATATATTTACAATTTATGAACAGCCTCCAACCATTACTAACAACAATGAAATTATTTTATACAGGAGTGACATTGTAAGAGAGAAAACATTTCATTGGTTTATTTCAAAGGAATATGCCGATTTCCTAGCAATGATTGGAAGATGTTGGAACAATGGCACCATGAAATAATAATTCAGCTTATTTTTAACTGTGTCGATGTGGTTAAGCACCAGGAGCTGTGTAGAGTTAACACTGTGTGTCTTGATTTTACATCATAGAACCTGAACCAGTTAAAATCCTCTAAAAATGACTCTTGTTTCATAGTAAACAGACTTAATTTAAAGCACCAAACTGAGTGAGTCTATCAAGGTTAACATCTAACCAAAACATTTCTTTATGTATTTAAAACTATAAAAGCTTTATTTTTGCTTAAAATGTGCACCTTCTACCAATTGTCAAAATATAGTCACAGTTAAGAAATACCCACCCCATTTCTGTTTTTTACCTCAGCCTTCAAATGGGTGAGATGAAGATATAGTAAACGACAAAAATGACTTTCTTTTAACAGCACCTTGAAAAAATACACTGAACTAGCAAAGGCATTAAAAGGGGAAAAAAGCCTTCAGACCCAATGGTTATAGGGCCCTGCAACATGTGTGAGAGCATAAGGGGACACAGTGACAACATTGTCATGGGTTAATGTTAATGCTTTATGAGAAGGAATTTGGTTCAACTCATTAACTTCAGGGGATAGTTCAGGACCCTCACTAGCTGCCTGGTCTTTCTGCTCTGAGGCCTTAGTTTTCTTATTTTTAGCTTCTTTAGCCTCATATTTAATCTTGTTTAGTTCAAAACCATGTTGGGGCTTATTCAGGTTTTTGTGCTGGTAGAAAACAAGGGAGAGGCGTGTGGGATGATTGCGGTTTGGATGCTCGACGGGAGTCGTAGCGTGAAGCTCTCGCCGAGCACACTCAATCAAAATGGAGCCATGAGCAGGTGCTATTGCCACCCCGCCAATATTGGCATCTAAGAAGATGTGCTCACTGTCTGACCAATACTCATCAATGTGGGGTAGTTTGTCCTCAGCAGGCGAGAGGGGGTCATCTGATAGGGCATCATCTGATAGAGGCTCATCTCCTTCTGAATGCTGCTCATCTTCCACCAGAGAGGAAGCAAGTTCATGAGAAGAGTTGATGAATGGGGGCTGTTGGCTTGGTTGTTTAGAAATCAGCTGCTCCGATGGACCTGTGGGAGACTCAGAATAAAGCAGGGAATTGGTCACTGGAGAAGAAAAGGTGGGGGGAGGAACCACTTCACCAGACTGCACAATTCCAGTGCGCTCCCCAGCAGCTGCGTTAGCACCACTGTGTCTCGCAGAAGGCATTGTGCAGTGGGGATTGCTACTTCTTTCAGAAAACCCGTACGAAGCTGTTGCATCGTTCTTAAAAGGAACCGCTGTGGTTGAAGCAGTCTTAGGGGACCAGGAGAAGTCTGGAGACAAGTTTGCCTCTTTCATTGAGTGAGGAATGGATGGGGTCAGTGAGTAGGTTTTAGTGTTGTCCGAACCTTTGAAGATAAACTGGGGTTCAGTTTCACTTTTTATTTCAGGTTGCAAGGTTTCAGTTTTATTTCCTAAACAGAGAAAAGAAGACCAAATTCAAAGGTAAGTACAAAGTACATTTGATAACTGTCTTTAAGAAGTATCTTAGCACATTCCCTGTGACTCAGGTTGCTGAGATGGCTGGGTTGAAGACTATGTAAAGTCCAGGGACCCTTTACTAGGGTCTGGGGCAGGGGGATGGGGTGGGGAGATGACCACCAAAATAAGCAGTTCATTAAATAAAAATGTTTCTTTATGTGCCCTGGTGAAGTAGTGGTTAGGTTCGTTGCCTCTGGCCAGCAGAGTATACAAACATCCCAAGGACCTGGACTCACGTCCTGGGGCCTAGGGCCAACAACCAAGATGAACAACTAAGTAAAATTAATAAAATGCTTCTTCCTCTTTTCGTCCTGCCTACCTGTTCCTTAAAAATTAAAATAAATAAATAAATAAATAAAGCTTCTTCCTCCTCTGTTCCTTTAAAAGAAAATATGTTCAAAAGGAGCACAAAGAATAATGTAACAAAAAATTGATGTTGGCCAATTTTGGCCTATTTACCTCTCTTACAAATAGAAAAACCAAAGACATTAAGAAATAACATGATTCAGTTTGATTAATATAAATTCATGGTGTTCTTTTTTCTTTAGGCTCCTTGGAGAAATGGCTGATTTTAGATATGGGGCTGCATTATGAAAATGATGCTGGAACATCTTGTTGAACCAGAAGTTAATAAAACTATCAAAGGCAATTAGGATCATGACAAGATAATCTGAATGGTTTCTAACGAATTGAAATTGAGAACATTTGAACATTTTCTTCTTTTTAAAGGAAAGGTGCAGGCAGGAATAAAGGCAAGTAGTTAGGCAGGTAGGAAGAGAGAGGAGGAAGCATTTAGTTATTTTATTTAGTTGTTCATCTTGGTTGTTAACTACAGCCCCTGGTTGGGAACCTTGGGATAAAATGTGGATGGTGCTGGCCAGAGGCTATGGACTTAATAACTAAGGCACCAGGGTGTGCCAAATTGAGCATTTAAAAATAATTTTCAAATATAGGTGAAGAAAAAACCCAAAACCTTAACATGCATTGAAATATAAATTATGTTAAAAATCATGAGATCAAAATGACACTACATTTGAAAAAAAACTGATCATACTAGAAGATGCTTGGAAACTAATTTGTATTCTATAAACTGGTGAATAAAGGCAATAGCTAAATAGCTGCATGTTTATTCTGATTTCACTGCATGAAACATACCTCAAAATTAACACGTTATTATACAAGTTATTTCTTTTTCGTTTATATTTTTATTCACCTTCATTCCTGCCTGTACCTTTCCTTTAAAAAAATAAAAAATTGAAGCTAAATGACAGTGTTTCTATTATAATGAACAAAAGACAGATAAACAGCAAGCTTTAAATTAAAAAATTAATTAGGAGATGAATGGAGCAATTTGAACACTGGTTATTAAGGCATCATTTGATATTGTGTTGTTTTAGGTATTCTGGTTATAAAAATTTCTTATCTTTTAGTGATAAGTCAATGAAGAGCATAACTTCTGCAATTTGTTTCAAAATAATCAAAGGAGTAGACCTAAATAAATGTATAGATGATGTAAGAATGGCTACAAATTGGAAATTTTTAAACTGAGAAGTGTAATTCACTTATTTTGTACATTTCTTAAAAGTGCAATTAAAAATACCTCCAACCTCTCAACCCTATTAGGTTCACTGCATTCAAATGATCTCCTTGATAGCCAAACATAAGAATCTCTCCCATTCCTGTCCCATTTCACCATAAATCTTCATTCATTTTCACCACCATTCTATGGAATCTATACTAACTGGATCATCAATATCCTTCATGTAAAACGATGAAACGTGTCTTCATTTCACTTGACCCAGAGGTTAGCAGTTAACATGGCTAACCACTCTCTCCTTGAAATACTTCATATCCTCGAGTTTTCACTCCTACCTTACCAGACCATTAAGTCATTCTGGCTGCTGCTTCCTTATCTTTGAAGGCTCTACAGATGATGAACTCCTAAGATTTATTCTTGATCAAATGTCTTTTCTCTCTCCTTCAAATGTTTCTTTAAATTCTATCTTTATGTAGTTGACTTCTTAAGTTTTATCTCCAGGACTGCTCTTGTGCCTCATTGGTCAAGTGTGTGAGTCTGGCCTGCCTACCAACCTACTTGTCTTCATTCCTGCCTACACCTTTCCTTAATTTTATCTCCAGCCTGAACTTCTTCTGTGAACTACATTCTTATTTAACTGCTTACATAACAACTAGACTCACTGACATGTTGTATTCCCAAAGTGTACATCTAATCTTCCTGTCTTTCCAAATCTGTTACTCTCTCCACATTTATCAGGAGAGTTGGTGGTTTCTCCTTTCTTCCAGCTCCTTTAGGCCAATAACATCAGGATAATCTTTGACACATTTCATTGTCTTCTCTCCAGATTCAATCTTTTAGAAATCTTATTAACTCTAAATTCAAAGCATAACCAGAATCAGACATTTATCGCATTCTCCTCATTTGCAACTCTGGTTCAACCTCCCATCATCTCTATCTTGCATTAAAGGTGCCTTTTTACTTAGTTTTAGTCCAGTAATTAGAATGCTAGAATTGAGTCAGATCATAACCTATGCTGAAATCTGCAGCGAACTTCTTCTCATTTAAAACAAAGGTCAAAGTCTTTATGGCAATCTACAAAGCCTGAGATGTTTTGTTCAGACACCCTCCCTACCTCTCTCATCCCATCTCCTACTATTGTCCCATTACAAACTCTGTTGCAGCCACAAAGACCTCAATTATTCAAGGTAAATTTCTGCCTCCCGATTTTGCAATAGCCTGCTGTACTATTTCTCCAAATAAAAATCATTGCTGGTGACTTAGGTGTTAAGCCCATGTCTGGGGAACAGTCTACATATAGCTCAAGGACCTGGGTTCACAACCCAGTTAAAGGGAGGAACAACTAAAATGAACAACAACTAAATAAATAAAAACATTTTTTCTTCCATTCTCTTCCTTCCCCTTAAATATATAGAGAGAGAAGAAAGCACTGCTGACAATCATTTCCTTTAGGTCATTTACACAAATGTCTTATTTGCAGCAAAACTTTCTCTAACAATCTTTTTCAAATGGAAATCGTTTCACTATACTATTTCTACTTTATTTTCACTGCTATATTTTCAACACCAACAACAGTTCAAGATGGTGCTTAGCAATATTTGATTATTTTAATTGATGCTAAAAGTGACCAAGGAAAATTTTAAGGAAGTGGAATCATTTCATCTATACCAAGGAGACATTAAGCTGGTCTTTCTTTTTGTGTATTTTCATCAGTTAAAATAAGGGGGAAAATCTCAAAAAATAAAAGAATGAATAGGACTCATCAGCAGGTGGAGAATAAACAATGACTTGTTTGGTAAACGCAGGTGACCTCGCAGATAAAGCCACCTGACTTAGCACACATAGATCCCAAGGATACAGGTTTGATAACTGGGGTGTGGGGAGGTGGGGAACAACCAAGATGAACAATTAAGTAAAATAAATATTTCTTCCTTCTCTCTCTTTTTGTCTGCTTGCATCTTTCCTTAAAAAAACCAAAAAACTTGTTTAGAAACTACCCAACAGGTGTGTCGTGGTAGAACAGTGGTTTGGTGAATTGCGCTCAGCCGAAGCACAGGCCACATACATACTAAGGACTGGGTTAGTACCCAGGCTGAGGAGAACAGGCAAGAAGTACAACTAAGTAACAAAGTGCTTCTTCCTTCTCTATCCTCCTGCCTGCCTGTCTACTCACCTTATTCCTGTCCTCACCTTTCCTCTAAAAAAAACAGAACAAAATAAGGCACGCCCCGGGGGAGCCACTGCTAGGTCAATTGCCTGGGAGGGATGCAGGCCACATACCCCTGGGTTCAAGACCCAGGCCTGGGGAAACAACCAGTGTGAATGACTAAATGAAAAATAAAGTGCTTCTTCCTCCTCTCTTGCCAGCCTGCTAGCCTATTACTGCCTTCATTCCTTCATTCCTGCCTTCACCTTTCCTTTAAAAAAAATAAATAAATAAAACAAAAAACTTTCGAAACAACAATATTTAAAACTCTTATGAGATACAAGAACATTAGCAACTCACTTGTTAACCATTCTAAATTTTTTTTCCCCCATAAAGCCTTACCCATAAGAGGGCAGCAAAGATAAAGCAGAAGAAAAATAAAGACAAAGCCCAAACTCTTGCCAATGAGATATCGTGAGCAGAAAATTAGTAGGGTCTACAGGCCTCACCTAACAGCGGCAGCGATGAAGCCTTACTGTTACTTGTCATGGAGTTATTCTTCCGTTTGATTCGAGGGATGAATTTCTTTTCCACAGCTCTTATCTTATGTGCAAGAACCTCAGTCATCATCGCAGCCCTCTTCTTCCCTGAACGAGGAACTGGCTGAGTAAAACATTTTCTTTTTTTGCGGCGGGGTGCAAGGACTTCAATGGCCCCAGATTTTATTTTGGCTTCCATTCCTTCCCTTGAGCCAAACTCATCTGTCTCTAGAAGTTTATAAAGGGGTAGCACATGCAGCTGCTCATCTTGAGGTATAACGCCCAGTGCACGGTTATCTTCTCGTGTTAAAGTACAAACCTGATAGGAAGAAAACATGGGAACTATGGATCCCGTACACTCATTGCAGTTATTCCTACCTTAGTATCATGAAAGGAATTTGTATTCTCACTTTATTTTCAATTGGTTACTGTTGGTTTATAAAATTTACATAAATATATATCAAGCCACCCCTCACTATTTAATTCTAATAGTATAGCAATAGTCTTTAAGGAGACCAGAATAATTGAGGTGATTTTATAAGTAAAATATATATTTTACATACTTGTCTATTTATATTATGTATTTAATATCTTAAATATTAAACTTTTGAGTTACATTTCCATCCTGCCTCATTGCTTATGTTAAGGAATGGTTACTATTTCTTGATTGCCTATATTTTAAATATTAACCATTATAGATATTATTTTAGCTTATACAATAAGAATCTATTCCTTAAGATCTGAATGTCATATATCTTTGAGTAGATAGGGATTTATCGTGAATTTTCTAAATTTGCTGTTTTCCTCTAGAAATTTTTTCATTTTTGCCTTTTTAAGTGAGATTTATCTAATTTCTTTTTCGCTCTCCCTGGCAGATTTATTTTCTTTTCTAAATGCACTGACAGATATTTACAAAGCCAAAGAAGCACTAGAAATTTCTCTTTCTAGCAGGACTTAAATTCTAGCTTGCTTTTTTTTTTTTTCTTAAAGAGGAAAGAAACAGGTAGGAATATAGACCAATAGGCAGATAAAGGAGGAAGAAATTTTTTTTTATTAATTTTAGTTAATTAATTAATTAGCTCATTTTGGTTGTTCATCCTGGCCTAGGTGGTAAACCTGGATCCTTGGGAGGTATGTGGACTATAACTGGCTGGAGGTGGTGAACCTAACTACTACTCCACTTGGGGAAGTCAGTTGTAATACTTTAAAAAAATTAACCAAAATCTTTTATCTTGATAGATTTTCTCTTTCTGCTCCATTTTTCTTCTAGTCAGAAGCTATATTATTAATTATATTAATATATAATAGTTATATTAATACCAATAACAATTATATAACAATAATTATAAAAATAGTAATAATTTTGCCTGATTTTCTTTTTGATGTGAAAGAATATTTTAGGAAATTCTCTCTTTAACATAACCTACTTCATCCCTTCTCACTACTTCAGAGAAATGAAAAAACTTGGCCCGCCTTGGTGGCTCAGAAGCTAAGCCAGTAGCTGCAGCACGGACCACATAAAGCCCAAGAATGAGGTTTCATGTGACTTCAGGCCAGGAGTAACAACCAAAAATGAACAAATAAACAAAAATGCTTCCTTTTCCCTCTTCTGTACCACTTCTTTCCTTCTCTAAATATTTCTTCCTATTTAATAGAAATAAAATTTCAAATGTCACTAAATACCCATCAAAAATATATATACAGGGTACACCCTGGTGGCTTAGAGGTCTAGTACACCTGGGAACAGTCCCACATACATCCCAAGGTACTGGGTTCAAGACCCGGCACTAGGTGGAAACAGCTAATGTCAACAAGTAAATAAAAAAATAAATAGAGCTCTTCCTTTCTCTTCCTGCCTATACATTTCCTTTAAAAAAAAAAAAAAGCGCATTTTTCCTAAACAGCTGATTCATAGAGAACAGGAGTATAGAATGCTAAGAAATGAAATCATCAGAATGAATGTTCACATTTTATATAACTTCATGGATAGAGATGGTAAAGTAAGGTAAACTATAATATTTTAGAATCTCACTGATTTTTAAATATCAGTAGTCATATATACCAGCTAAGTATGAAGTAGTACTGAACTCTTCTGAGTGAATTGGTTGATCATTTAAAGATAATATTAAAATTGTAATCTTACACCAGTAAATGTTTATACCAATCAATTTATTTGTAACCCACAGGAGACTAAAAAGGGGACACAAGATATGAGAAGTAGACTTAGAAAGCTGAGAGAAAAACATGGTGGTAAGAGTGTTGGCATAGAATTTTAAGGGTTCAGGTTTTAGAGATGGGGAAATTTGGAGTTACCATTACATGAATAACCAGAGCCGTAGAATAAGAACAAATACTAAATAATACACAAGAGAAGTATAAAAGAAGAGCCATAACTTACTTTGACTCTGAACCTAGTATAGCCTGAACATAGATATTCTATAATGAGGCAATTCAGAAAAAACATACTTGTCAAGTGATGATGGCTAAGCTTTATCTGGATGGATTTATATAATTTCGGTATTTGGAAATTACATTGGTCTCAAAGACTACAGTCAACATCAGTAGAGAGAGATGATATGCAACAAATTATTTTAACTCTTAAACTATTACTGATAAACTAGTAAAGTTGCCGTCGATGGCTCAAATTATACACTTCCAGTCACACTCTAATAGGCTATCACTATGTCTTAATGAAGGTTTCAAAATTATGGGGGAAACTGCTGTAGTGAAAAAATAGAGGCAGACTCATTTCGCATTCCATTGGACTACTGCATAATTTTCTCCAGGGTCTTACATGTAATTTAGGTATTAAGTAACTCTAGAAGTATCTCTCAATTTACTTTAGGGTAAGGGGGTATTGACTTTTTTCATTGTAAACATAGTATACACAACTAAATGCAAATATGGGTATAATTTATAGTTATTAAAACCAAATGCATAAAAGAGATGATAAATTTCAGTTTCCTCAACCAAACCAGAGGTAAGGTAACAAAAATGAACATTACGTAACTTGCTTAACTACCTACCTACATGTTTGATAGCACAGAATGGTTGCTTTGAATAATCATGTATGATGTCCTCACAGGCAAACATAATACAAACACAACTGAATATATAACTCAAGACTTTCAACAAAATATTTGCTTAAGTCAAATTCTGTACTGTTTTGGAAGTACTTAGATTATAAGCTTAAAAAATGTCACCAATATAAGCAAAACAGAACATACATCGAGCAGAACATAAGATGATTAAAACATTTGTATTTAAGGACCTCAGCCTAATCAGATAGCAACAGAGCTTTTAGAATTGAAAGCCCTCAGTACCTACCACAGTACTTCCATTATTCATGTTGTGAATGTCCCTGTGGGGATGGGCACAGAAGTCTAAGCAAGCAGTGACCCCAGAGAAGGGTCGACCTTCTTTACTACCAAGCCGGCATTCCCGAGCAACATGTTCATATTCCACCTAAAAGGAAGACAGAGTTTTAAGAGGCAGAAAGTATTATCTCCAATGTTTTCAGAGAAAAAAAAAATCAATTTTCTCACAAGATTCTTAAATCAGTAACACTTTGTAAATTTCAGCGACTTCTGAAACCATAGTGTATTATGGTAACAAACGTGTTGTTTAGAAATGTTCAGGATAAAAAGAGAACATTCGGAGCAAAATGACAATCACTGACTTAGGAGTAAAGGCAGGGGTGAAGAAGGCAGTAATTCCTACTGGAGGTGAATAAACAAGCACAATATCAAAAATTGCATTAGGAAGAGAGACTAATACAGTGCATTAATCACACAGGCAGAGCTTCAAAGTCTACAAAGTTTAAAAAAAAATATGGGCTGCGGTCATGTTTAAAATAGAAAAATATTTACACTTATTTCTACTTTACCTGAGAAATGATTTGCAAACATTTTCTCCCGTTCTTGGCTGTAACTAACTATATTCACCAGCTGGGCATTAGATTCCCAGATCTAAATTATCTCATAACTGTGAACTGGTACTTTTTCAGCGACATCTCATTTCCTTTCCTTTTTTTTTCAAAGGAACAGTGCAGGCAGAAATAAAAGCAAGCAGATGAACAGACGCAGGAGACAGTAAGGAGGAGAGATGAGGAAGACGCATTTATTTGTTTTATTTAGTTGCTCATCTTGGTTGTTCCCACCGGCCACAGGACCCTGGGACCTTGGGATGTATGTGGACTGCCTCCAACACCTACTCCGCCAGGGGGCACCTCATTGCCTTTCTTAATGATTCATGAAGCAGTTTTAAATTTTAATGATTAATTTTTTCAAACTTAATGTTTGGCTTGCTACTGTTTAGAAATTCGATTTTTGCATATTGATATTACATCCTGAAACCCTGTTGAACTCAGAGTCATGCCATTGGTTGGTAGAGATTAATTTTATTTCTTCGTATTCAGTCTGGAATACTCTGATTTATCTAATTGCCTTGACTAGAATGTCCAGTGAAATGTATAATACAAGTAGCAAAAGAAGACCTTATCTTGTTCCAAAATTAAATAAATTGTTTTTCCTGACTTCATTCCTATTTGTACCTTCCCTTAAAAAAAAAAAGCATGCACCTACAGGTGAGGTCCACATATACTCTGAACACCAGGGTTTGTGGGCAGAGCCCGGCAGGGCAACTGAAAAATTAACACTAAATAAACAAAATGTTTTTTCTTCCTCACTCTTCTTTCCTTTTTAAAAAAAAGTTTCTTTCTCTTTTTCCTTTCCCAAGAGCTTTTAAAACAATAGGTATGCCCTGGTGGAGCAATTCTCAGAAAGAGCAAGTCACACACCCCTGGGTTCCTTTCTCGGGTCCTGGGGTAGACAGTGTGAACAACCAAATACAAGTAAAATAAAACACTTCTTCCTCTATTCTCTTCCTGACTGCCTGACTACTTGCCGTCATTCCTCCCTGCACCTTTTATTCCTTTAAGACCAAAACAATAACAACAAAAATCCCAATTAGGTGGGCACCGGTGATTTAGTTGATAAGACCACTGTCTCTCATCAGCACAAGCCACATACATCCATACATCCCAGGGACCTGAGTCCAAATCCTGGGGAGCAGGGAAAGGGAAGGAAACAACCAAGATGAGTTAAATAAAATGAGATGCCTTTCTCCTCTCTCTTCCTGCTTACAGGCCTACTCACCTTCATTCCTGCCTGCACCATTCCTTTAAAAACCAAAACAAAACCAAAAAACTCCAAACTAGATAAATTAAAAAACTGTCTAATAAAATTAGACATCTATTAAAGTCCAACTTTGAGGTGTGCCCTGATAGAGCAGCAGTTAGATTAATTGCCTCCGAAGAAGCATGTCACATACCCCTGGGTTCAAGTCCCAGGTACAGAGAAAACTACCAGTATGAACAACTAAATAAAAATAAAGATGCTTCTTCATGCTAAATAAATAAATAAATAAACAATTTTAAAAGGATTCAAGTTTGAAAGGTTTCCTAATACCAATTATTTTATTTATATAAAAATTTCAACCATGTTTAAAAGTGAATTATATAGTACTCAGACTTACCTGATTTTGGTAAGCAACTGGGGCATACTGCTTATAAATTGGAGCTAATTGTGTAGCCAAACTCTGTAAATTATCTTCAAGGTTTTTTTCCTATAGGAAAAGACAGTCCATAAAAGCTGTTTTATACCATCACAAATTAATGCTGATGTGTGGTTGATGTCCAATTCATACTTACCCTGAATAAAGAGAAACCTTGAAAAATAACATAGGCTGCTATTCTAAAAATCTAAACTATTAGTCATTTTTCAGCTTTAGTCTTTTGAAATAAAAATTCTATGCTATAAGTCAATTAGAAATATAAATGGTGTTAGAGGTAAGTTACAAAACTACTCATGTTACTAAAGCTGAGAACTATGTTTTATATTTATTCAATAGTACTGGGCACTGAAGTTCATCAAGAGAAGGGGAAAGTCAAGAATTCTGAAACAGTACAAAAGTTTCTGTAACAGAGACGAGACCAACAGACACGAGTCTCTATTTAAAAGTTCACTAATAATAGTCTGCGTTATGAAAGAGAGAAAGGTGACTTTGAGAACAATTGCTGAAAACCACTGTGATAGTTTGTCAGAGATGATATATACTACACCTAGTCAGAAACTTGATAAATGATCAGTCACATTTAAGCAAACAGTTGAATGGGAACTGAGCAAGTATGAAGGAGGTGCTTCCGAGGGTTTGAGACTTCTGCCTCATTTGAGATTGGTGGATGGAGATGTTAATAGAAAAAGGATCTTCATTTAACTTCTAGTATACATCAGCTTATAAAAGTTAAAGTCACACAGCAATACGAAGGAAGTTAATTCTTGAGTGCTTTTAACAAGACTTAACATTGGTAACTGTAAAATATTACTGATAAACTTTCTGGTTGCCTACTGGCTTATGCTTTTATTGAGCAAGAAATTATATATATATACACACACACACGTATAATAAATATATACCTATATAGTTTAGGATCTATATCTAGATTATTCTATTGCTCTGCATAATTATGTATCTGTAGCTGTGTAACTATATAATTAGGTAACATTACATTGTCTAGTTATAGTCACCATTATTCTGCATAGTCAGGTAAAAGTTTATCATTATGATTTAAAATCTATTTTAAAGATTTTTATTATGCTTTCTAATACTTGGACTATTGAGTGGAATGGGATAATTGTCTTTCACAGCTAGTTGAATATTATTAACCATTCAGGGTTGCAAACTGATTAAACTGATCAAACTGTCATGAAATATCTCACTGTGCAAAAATGTTGAAATAAAGCAAGCAAGTAGAAACAAACCAAATAAGGTTTATATATTTAAGACTATT
Organism: Solenodon paradoxus; assembly: GCA_004363575.1. Lineage (NCBI taxonomy): Eukaryota > Metazoa > Chordata > Mammalia > Eulipotyphla > Solenodontidae > Solenodon > Solenodon paradoxus. Next base: position 46,656 of record RJWH01003043.1, on the reverse strand, counting down.
AGTATTATTTTACTAATTTAAATTTCATTATATCATAAAATTCCTGACTTTCATTAACATGAATATTTATGTCAGATATATTAGTTTTTTTCTTATCAGAATTTTTACCTGTGGGCTCAAGCCTATACCCCTCTACTCTTCTCACCTTACATCGATCTCGAGGACTGTCATTGCTACACTCATGATTAGAATTACCACAAATCATCCCTTAAGCTCCAGATTACTAGTGACCTGACATCCTGCTTAGATTTCCCTTGGGATTCTCTAATACAATGTGTCCAAACTATTCATGATGTGCCCTGCACAAATCTGGTCCTTTTTCAGTGTATCCTGCTGTCAAAAAAATAACACTATCATCTAAGTTTTAAAACCTTTCCAGATGAAACACTGTTCACCAGTTCTCCTATCACAACCAGTTTAGGAGAGGCCTCTATGGTCCCATGCTGGGACAATTCTCATAACTAGCTCAACCTACTAAGCTCACACTTGGCCAAATCCAATTCAGTATTCAAAGAGTGGCCAGAGAAATTTCTTTAAAAGACAAGTGTAATTATATCATTCACTTCCTTAAAACTCTTCCATGATCTCAGCAAATTCTTGATGAAACTTACAAGGCTGCTGCATGCACTTTCCCTTTCCTGCAGAGCGTCATCATTTTCTATCAGTTCCCGGGATGAGGAATGTGTCTCTGTATTGTAAGCACTATATAAATATTACTCATTATCATTAAGAAATTCAGTAAAAGCTGATTTCATATTCAGTAATCATATAATTGTATTATTGTTATAAAACAAAAAATTAAGTGTCAACATTATTAGTATTATAGCTCACATAATATGCAGAAAGAAAATGTAACTGGTTACTTTAAGGGAGAACTAACATATTAACATGTGTTTGATCTTTGAACTATCCATTATCAGGTATTTTATATGTCCTTTACCAATTGAGTAAGTTTTATAGTTTTCTCCATAAACGTCTTATATACTTCTTGTTACACTTCATTTATCATAATTTATTTGCAAATGACCCACTCACTCAAGTCATTTCCTTACTTTATTGCAGTGGCTGGGGAACTCTAGCAAATAATAATTTTGATTACCTCTTTAAAGAGATCTTTATCATGATTTTTTTGGGAAATATTGTATATTCATTGTATACAAAGTTGAATTAACTCCTGCTGCCTTATTTTGTGCTTATTATTTATCCTATATACTAATGATTTTTCAAACACCTTTGCTTAGTTATAGATTCTTTTCTATTTAAAAAAAATTCCCAACTAGTTCAAAAGCTACAAATCCCATTTTTGTTCATCAAAAAAGATTTCAACATACACTTTCTCAAATATGTTTTTTTCCCGATAACATCTAGATTAGTGTTTTCCAAGCTGTGGGTCATGACTCATTGATGGGCCTTGGTATCAGTTTAGTAGGTCACAAGAGATGTTTATAAATAACACTATACTGCATTATAGAGAGCCTTAACAATAATCATACCATATTTTAACTTTTTAATATTATCTTTGTTACATATAATAAGGCTAATTCTTACTTTCCGATAGTTTTAATTATTTACCAGTACAATATGTATCTGCATAGTGCCTTTGAATATAAAATGTTTTTTTCACTCTTGGTCATAGCTCAAAGTTAGAAAAACACTGATCTTAGAGTTAATCAATATCTAAATTCTCCCCACTCCAAACAAAGCATAAAACAACACCACGCTCAGTCCCTAGAGGTGCCCCACCCCCTCCCAATGCCTGCCCGCCACTATGTTGTTAAGACTATGGAATTATAGGTTATTATTTAATTAAAAATGTAAGTACTCAGCTTATGGAAACTTAATAGTAAGGTGGACTAATTTCTTTGCTCACCATGGCCTCTTGTCCCGGACAGATTCGTTCCGGTTTCATATATCTTCTTTCTGGATTACGTCCTTTAGTAATTCTTTCATAGTAGCTCTGTGGGTAGTAAACTTTCTGAGTCTTTGAAATGTTGGCAAATGGCTTTATTTATTGGTTGGGTATAAAATCCTAGGTTTTTAAATAATGATTCTTTCTAGGGAAGGGGAGGCAATGGAGGGAGCCAGGGACAACTGGAATTTGAGTTGACAGCTGAAGATTTTACCTAATTTTATTTAGAATTTTAAACTAGTTACTTACATATCTGTATCTCTTTTATCACTACTTTTAATAGTTAAAATTTTACTATTTAAAAATTCCAAAGAATGTACTTATGTATTCATTCTGTAATTCAAAAATAAAAAAGGGCACTTACGTGTAAGGGAGAACTTGGATCAATTCTAAATCTTCTAGGGCTTGGGCTTCTACCAAATTTGCAGCCATTGAAATACATAGACCATGAACAGCCAAAAGAGAATGAAGCCCCACAGGTCTCTGGATCAATGCCTTGACATGTGCAAGTTCGACTGTAAGATGGTAATTACAAGGGAATAAGTGGATAGAGAAGGACATTGTCTCACAGAATGTTTCAGAAGCATATAAATTTAGAAGGATACTGCTTATCAAAAGTAGAGTTAAGGCGTGCCCAGGTGGAGTACTGGTTAGGTTAGGTTAGGTTAGCTGCATCCTACCCAGAGTGCTGTTCGCATACTTCCCAATTGTGTCCCAGATGGGAGAAATGACCAGGATGTACCAAATAAATAAAATAAAAATAAATAAATAAAAATAAAATACTTCTTTCTCTCTTTTCCTACTTGCCTGCCTATTCACTTTCAGTCCTACACCTTTCCTTTCAAAATAATAGTGTTAAAATTAATAACACAAAAATAAATACTTGACTATAAGTATACTTTTTAAAACTAAAATGTTTGTTGAAGATTATAGATCTGGTTGGGCCCTCGTGGAGTAGCAAATAGGTCACCTCCTAAGGAGTATAGTTGACTTACACCCCAATGACCCAGAATTTAATCGGGATGGGGTGGTGGTAAAGAATGTGTGCAACTAAATAAAAATAATATAAAATTCTTCTTCCTCCTCACTCTTCCTGATTGCTTGCCTGCTTTCCTTTAGGGTAAAACAAGGAAAAAAGATAACATCGGTGCACCCTGGCAGCCTAGTGGATAAATCTGGCTGGCTAGTCTAAATACAGCCCAAGGACTCAGGTTCATGACTTGGGACCAATCAAGATGAACCACTAAATAAAAAATGTTTAATTCTTCTTCCTCCTCTATCTTTTTGCCTACCTGCCTAATTGTCTTCATTCCTCCCTGCAACCTTTCCTTTAGAAAAAGAAATAAAGGATTATAAGTGCAACTAAATGGCAGTAACTATATAAATCTGAAATATCCCAACTTGGAGATATCTGAAGGGAATCTCTTTCAACTCTTTCAAGCTCTTTCAACTATAAGGTAACAATGATAGAATGCTCCAAGGACTGATAAAGGATAGTATGTGAAACTATTCTGTCAGTTTTAAAGAAAGCTTTTATGAATATTACATGAGAAAAAATTATTAGAAAGCCTATTTCATTTAGGAACTTAGTAATTGTATAAATTACAGAGATGGGAAACCAAGAAGTAATACAAATTCTTTATTTTTTTTTTTTAAAGGAATGGTTCAGGAATGAAGGTGAGTAGTCAAGCAGGCAGGAAAAGACAGGAGGAAAAAACACTTTTTAAATTAAGTTGTACATCTTGTTTCTTGTTCTCCCTGGCCCAGGACGCAAACCCAGGTCCCTGGGATGTATGTGGATGAAACCACCTAGGAAGCACCTAACATGCATTCCTGTGGTTCACGTGTGCATAAAGTTTGAAACTTTTAATAGTATATACATTGTACTCTTGCAATTTTAAAATAAAACCGTGACTAAAGTATGGAAAATTGAGATCAAAATCATTAGTATTTCAATTGTTTAAGTCAGAAAACAGCTAATACGAAAGATAACATTGAGTACAAAAATGGATATAAAAAGGATTATTTATGATACTATGAAGAAAAAAGGGAGAGAAAAATATAATTCAAATATTCTAACTAGCCCCTAACTTTACAAAGATGAAGATATTTTTAAAGCAGCAAAAATTATAATAACTTGATAAGGAAGTATAATGGATACAAATGTCATCAAAGGAATTAAAATGAAATTGCAGCAGGAAATGAAAATTGCCAAATAAAGAGGAAAATAACCACTGTCTTCTGGATTGGAGAACTACATATTTAAATTAATGACAGTTATTTGAAAAATTAAACACACAGAAAAAGTGAAAGAATGTGAGACCTTAAAGAGCTTCTGGAGAATGTATTAAAGAGTCAACATTATCAATAACAGGACAAATTGAATTAAAATAGCTGCTCAGGTGTTAAAGACTGTGCCCAGGGTACAGTCCACATTATAGCCCAAGGACCTGAGTTTGAAAGTTAGGACCGGGGGAAAAAATGAAATAAAATGCTTCTACCCCTCTCTTTTCTTTCATGCCTGCAACCTGCCTTCCTCATAAAACAAACAAAAAATAGTTGCTAATATGATAACAGGGAGTATTCCTGCCAAAAATTCCTAAGATGAATTGGACCAGGAAGAAACAATCAGATAAACGAGAACTGAAGAAACATTCTACAGAACTAGCCAGGACCTTTAGTCAGTGCTACTAAAGACAGATTCATAATAAAGGCTTAAGCAATGATGCACACCTTAAAACTATGGATCATGTAATGTTACTTTAATAAAATTGGAAAAATAAACATAAAGACAAAAAGACCTAAAATAGAGATGAAATAACTTAATTAATTGAATCTTGGATAGGGAAAATTTTACTATATATTATGGGAAATGGATTATAATTGAATATGAACCACTGAAGTTTTTATGTGATCAAATTCCAGTTTTCTGATTTTGATCCAAGTACAAGGGCTATATAGAAGAATGTTCTCATTCTTAAGAAATACCCTCATAAGTATTATTGAGGAAAATGTACAGAGTCTGTAACTAGTTCACATATAATCTAGAAAGAAAAAAACAATATTAATGTTTGTGTATATGTGGGACTATATAAAAATGCAAATGTGAAAAAAGTTAACAATTGTGGAATTTAGGCAAGAGGTATATAATGATTCATTGAAATATTCCTTCATATTTTTTGTATATATGAAATTTTTAAAAAGTGTTACATTAGATGTGTATTAGTGAAATAGAATTAAAACATCTGCTATTGAATTTGGGGGAAACATGTACACTTCACAGCAGTGTCTTCACACAAGCTATATTATTGCTGTGTACACACATAACAGAATCATTAGCAGACATTAAAAATGATGCAATATAAACTAGAAATAAAATATAGTGAAATATGGTATCAGCATAAAGAAATATTTGAGAGGGTATATACATTAATCCTCTGTAGGGATTAAATATGGGATGATATGCAGTACATAAAATAATATTTCTTTAAAAAATCTAAATAATGAAAATTACAAAACACTCGATGGATATGAAAATTTTAAAAAATTTAAAGGAAAGGTGCAGGCAAAAATAAAGACATTTAGGCAGGCGAGAAGGAAACGCGAGAAGGAAGAAGCATTTATGTATTTTATGTAGCTGTTCATCTTGGTTGTCCCCTAGGCTCCAGCTCATGAAGCCACATCCTTTCAGTATATGTGAGCCTCACTGGTCAGAAATGGCAGATCTATTACTTGGCCACCCTCATGCTCTTAAAGAAATGCTCATTCTCTTGCAGTTCCACAATATAAAAAATCCTGTTGGCCTATATACTACGCTTAGATGGTAGTTAATTATCAATTTAACATTCTAGAAAGAGGTCTGAATGGCAAAGCAGTACAAAACAATTTGATTACTTTTCATTCAGAGTGCATCTTCGGTCTGTGGGGTGGCCATTGTAAGACTTTAGATTTTCAGTAAGCTCTGTGTACAATCTGTCAGCCATCGGGAGAGGAATGCCGTCCCAAACCATGATGAGAACCACCATGACAGCTGTTGGACAGTGGTGGCCAGTACGCTGCCGAACCAAACAAAGAACTTTCTCTTCATTGCTGCTTCTTCTTAAAACCTGTAAAAGCAGAATTCATGTATTTATGGAAAACAAGAAACCTAAGAGATGAAATGCTATGCCTTTCAAAGCTCTATAAGATTATTTACTTTTTTTAATTGACCATTTCTCAAAGGATTGAAGACTCTAAGACCTTCAGTTGTCAGACTAACTGCCTCCACACAACTCATCAGAGTATCCTTGGTTACATGACTAACAAACACAATGGAAAGAATAGAAATTTGTGGTATGTGTTTACTATCTGTAAAAGATCAAAACAGGCTGCATTTTATTTCACTATTCATACAATACTGCAAAGCAGACGACAGAGGATCCACTGGGATAGTCAAACTAACTGCTCTGCTGGTCTGCAAGTGTAACAACAGTATAATGGAGCTGGATGGAAAATAGGCACGGACTTCCAACATTAAAAATAAAAATAAACTTGGGATTTTAAATTAATATTTGAGGAAAGTTAGATTTTTCCCCAAGTGAGTGATTTTACTATCTAGAATTATTAATATATAAAACAATGTTCCTGCAATTTCTAAGACTTTTTTCATGTTATCAGAACAATAAATTATATTCATTCATAAGATTAAGGTGGTTTGACTGCCTCCATAAATGCCGAATACAATAATTAAAAAGACTTCAGAATTATTTAAGATACGGTTCAGTGGTCCTAGTGTTTGCTGTTGTTTCTTTAAATTATGTAGAAGTGCTGACACCCAACAAAACCATCCAACTCTGTTTAAAACTCATCCATATATCACAGTTTTGCATAGTAGAGACTGATCACATTAATTAATACATAATCAGTAAATGATAAAACTGCCCACCTGTGTGACCAAAATGGAGCAACCAATAGCATAATTAATATTCCATTTGTGTTGCTATAATATTATTAAATAAACTTGAGACGAAACTTCTTAGGATGTTAGTCACCCATTATCACTTTCTTCTGTCACTCCAGATGGTTAACAATCATTGCTACCAAGGCATCCCTTGAGTAGAGTTGGCTTTAGAACCTTCCCCCTAAACACAATTATTTATATTAAAATTTTTTCCTATATTTGAATGTCCTTTTACAGCCAAATAAGAACACATTGTTTTCACACAAGATCAAGTACAAACGATACATATTGTATCAAACAAAATTATACCAGATAATTTTCAAATTCTCAAACCAACAAGTTATATTGACCTAATCTTTGTTATATGCTAAAGTACTGATATATTCATAGCATGTGTGCTTTATTCAGATTTTCCAAATATCCTTTTGTTAACAATAGACAATTAAAGCACAAGAGTAGTTCAAACTCTAAATCCAGATTTGATTCAATAAACTGTTTAAGTATTTCTACGGTATGAATATCTATGTCCACCCCAAACTCATATATTAAATACTGTATCTTACTATAATGTATGAGGAGGTAGGGTCTTTTGGGAGGGAATTTGGTAATGAAGGCAAAGCACTCAAAAGTGGGATTAATGTTCCTCTAAAAGTGATGTCATAGAGCTCCCTAGCTCCTTTGACTATGTGAAGACAAAAAGAAGAGGACAGGACCTTCACCCAACTAGGCTGGTACATTGATCTCAGATCCCCAGGTTCCAGAATTGTGAGGAATACACTTGGTTTTATAAGCCACTCAGTCCAGGGTTTTCTCATAGCAGCCTAAGTGCACTAAGAATTAAACCTCTGTAAGACTTCTGAAAACTATAACAAATATTGAAAGAAACTAATTAAGACCTAAATATATCGAGAGATACCATATACATGGAACAGTCATTATTATGACAATTTTCTCTGGATTTCTACATTTGATGCAATCCCAGTTAAAATCTGTTAGAATTAGTTTGGTTTTGCATGAAAATTGGTAGACTTGTTTCAAAGTTTATATGAAAATGCAAAGAATGAAGCACAATCCAAACAAAGAAAAAAAGACTGAAAAAGTGACTTACCAAATATCAAGATCTAATATAAAGCTACAGTCATATATATAGTCTAATATTGGTATAATGACAAATAGCAATCGATGGAAGAATACAGGGCAGGCAATCCATGTAAATATGGTCACCTGACTGATGAAGGTAACATTGAAGTGCCATGCAAAAAGTAATAATTGTAATAAGTAAATGTAACAAATGGTAAAATAAATGTAGTTATCCACAAGGGAAAAAAATGAATCTGGATTTGTACTTCACATAAGTAATGAGTTATAATGTAGATCTAAACATGAAAGATAAAACAATGTTTTTAGAAGAGAACATTTAGAAAAAAAATCTATGGAAAATTAGAAGGAAAAACATTAAAAAGTTTACCAAATTTACTAACTAAAAGGAAAAAGTTAAGAAACTAGGTTATATTAAAATCAAGAACTTCTGTTATCCAAAACATCCAGCAAAAGATTAAGTATAAAGGCAACCAATATGGTGGGAGAACTATTTGCAATATATACAATTGACAAACTATTCATACCCAAATTAAAGAAATAATCCAATGAGTAATAAAAGCACCATAGGAAATTGGCCAAAAAACACTGAATAAACACAAGAGAATAAAAAATAAAATGGAAGTTCTTTAAAAAAAAAGCAATCCCATTTCTGAGTAAATATCCAAAAGTATTGAAAACATGATCTTGAATATCTCTGCATGTCCATGTTCTTAAGAGCATTATTCACAATAGCCAAGAAGACAGAAGCAAACCAAATGTCTATTGACAGATAAGTGGATAAACAAAATGCAGTACATATACAAATGAAATATTACTCAGATTTTGAAAACTTGTCACAAGGTACAACATGGATGAATCTTGAGCTAAATGAAATAAGCAAGTCCCAAAAAGATAAATACAATGACTCTTCATGTAAGAGTCATCCCTTGAGAAGTCCCTGAAATAGTCAAAATCAGAGAAACAAAACAGAACAGTGGTTACAAGGGTCTTGGAAAATGGCGAGTGTTATTTTGTTTCTGTTTTGAAAGGAAAGGTGCTGGTAGAAATGAAGGCGAGCATAGTCAGGCAAGAAGAGAGAGGAAGAGGTATTTTATTTTATGTAGTGACTCATCTTGATTGCTCTCTGCAGCCCTCACAAACTCAGGTCCTAGGCATACATGTGGACTACAATGGCCAGAAGCAGCAGACTTATCCATTAAACCACCAGATTTTTGTTATTGTTAAAGATGAAAAGAGAGGAAGTGTTTTTATTTATTTACTTTTCCAATTTTGGTTGTTCTCAGCCTTGACCACTTGCCTGGTTCTCTTAAGCTATATGGGGTTTAACACCAGCCCTAACAGCCAATTTAGCACCCACGTCACCAAGGCAGAATCTGAAATAGTATTGAGTTGCAGGTGTACAAGGTGAAATAGTTCCGGAGATCTGTTTCACAGCAATTTGAATATATCTAACGCTGCATGAAAGAAGACAGAACCAAAGACTACCTACTTTGAGACTGAATTTTGTATAACGTTAGAATTAGGCAAGACTAGTCAATAATCTTAGGAAGGAAAGAAAAGTGGTTACTTTGGTGGGAGACTAGTTACTTCTGGGATGCTAGTAATATTTGGTCTGGTTACAAGAATGTGCTCACCAATTTTTTTTTTTTTTTTTTTTTTTTAAGAGGAAGGCATGTAGGAAAAGAGGATGAAGCATTATGCATGCATTTATGTATGTGTTCATTTTGGTTGGTACATCCCACTCTTTGGGTCTCAAACCTGGGAACATATGCTTTACAGGGAGTAAGTCCCAGATGCTGGCTTAATGCCTGCACCACCAAATTATACCAGGAGTGTGTTCGCTTTAGAAAACTTCTGCAAACAGTATTTCTGCAGTTTTCTGGACATATATTATTTCTTAAAAGTATAATGTAAACTGAATTAAAAATAAAATCAGATACTGCTTAGTCATTTAGTGGCTCAGGACATTTTAGCAAATTTCTTAATCTTTCCATAATAGCACAGAATTAGGATCTAATAAGCATTGGCCACTATTTTATGTCTGTTTGCTTTATTATTACATACTTGGCTCCTGCACACTGAACTCAGCTCGTGGGAGACTCCTCAAATATTTGTTGAATGCATGGTTAAAACCACAAAAACCCAATGTGGTTGAGTTTCAATCAAAATTTTAAACCAAAAGTTATACTACTAAAAAGAAGGAAAGTCATTTCATAACATATTATAAATGACACAAACATCTTAAGTGTAAAAACTTCTGTCAAGAATTACATTACTTTGTAACTGGAAGAATATATTAATTTGGAAGCTATTTCCAAATTTCCTCGAGTAATGCTCCTTACTATTATCCCTTCATTTAAAAATTTTCATTCTTGTATTACATATTTTGAAATGTTGTATTCTGAGATAGCATTCATTTAGTACCTGTGCTAAAAACATGACCCTGTTGAATATTGCAATAAAAATGTAAAAAATTCCCTTCATAAATATAATCTACTTGTCTTTTGATATCAGCATTACTGAAATATAATTTGAATTCATAAAATTCATCTTTTAAAGATATACAATTGGTAATTAGTATATTTATAGTTGAGCAACAATCATAACTATGTAATTGTAGAACATTTCATTTCCCCAAAAGAAACCCCAGTCAGTCCACATTTCTCCTTTTTCTCAGGCCCTTTCACCCACTAATCTTTCTAATCTCTATGTATTTTAACAACTTTGGACCTTACAAATAGGCCATTTTTGGATCACTTCTATTAATTAGCATAATGTCCATTCATGTTTGTAGCACTCAACAGTATTTAATTTCTCCTTATTACTAAATAATACTGCATTGCAAAATACAACAAGTTTATGTCTATCCATTCACTGCTAATGTCCATCTGGATTGTTTCGCTTTTGCTATTCTAACCGATGATGTGATGAACCTTCATGCACAAGTTTTTTTTGTTTTTTTGGTTTTATTTTGTAGCATACATTTTTATTTCTCTTGGGACTATACCTATGAGTGAAGTTGCTTGGTTATATGGTAGTTGTATGTTGATCCTTTCAAGGAGCTTCCAGACTGTTTACCAAAACGGAAGGACCATTTTACATCCACACTAGGAATGTACAAGGGTTCCAGCTTCACTACACCCTCTTCAGCATTTGTTATTGTCTTTACTTTTAGTTAGTTATCCTGGTATAATGTGGTTTTCTCATGGTGATTTTTTATTTTTTAAAGGAAAGGTGCAGGCAGGAATGACGGCCTACCTGCCTAGGTAGGCAGGAGAGAGAGGAGGAAGCACTTTATTTTTATTTAGTTGCACATCTTGGTTGCTCTTGCCAGCCTGCGACTCGAATCCAGGTCCTCGGGATGTATGTGGCCTGCGTTTCAGCTGGAGACAGCTGACCAAACCGCCAGTGCACCAGAGCATGCCTTCATTGTGATTTTTGCTGGTATTTCCATAATAACTAGTGATGTGAGAAGGTCTGTTCAAAACATTGACCATTTTCTTTTCAGGTAAGCTTGTCCTTTTATTGTTGAGATATATGAATTTTTTAATATACCATATAGAAGACCTTTCAGATATATTATAGGAAATATTTTCTTTCATTCAAAGTTTTCTTTTCCCCTTTTTATAAAGTCCTTTGAAGTACAGAAGTTTTAGTTTGATCAACTCCCATTTATCTTTTTTCTTTTGTCATTATGGCACTGGGGTACTTTAAGACACAATTGTCTCATCCAATGTCATAAAGATTTACACCTATACTTTTAAGAATTTTATCATTTTATCCCTGATGTTTGGATCTATGATTCAATTGGAGTCAATTTTTTAAGTGGTGTGTTGCGAGGGTACGACTTCATTCTTTAGTATGTAAATATCCAGTTGTCTAATTATGATGTGCTACAAATTATAATCAATTAGAGAAGCTTTTATTGAAAAGTTCATTATTTAGTCAAGGAATGGTCCTAGAAACCTCGTTGAAAATAAATTGACTGGCGAGACCTGGTGTGACAGTGCTTAGGTCGATTGCCTCCAAAGGAGGGCAGAACACATACCCCTAGGTTCAAGGGCGAGTGGGTGGGGGGCAAGGAAACACTCTACGTTAACTAAATAGAGTGCTTTTTCCTTTTTCCTCCTTTCTTTTCCAGCCTGCTTGCCTACTCATCTTCATTCCTGCCAGTAGCTTTCCTTAAAAAAAAAAAAAAGAAAGAAAGAAAGAAATGTGCCATAAATATGAAGGCTTATTTCCCAATGTTCGACACTGATCTATGTATCTAGACTTATGCCAGTATCATGTTTCTGTAATTACTGTAACTTCCTAGTACATTTTAAAATTTGCGAAACTATCAAAACTATCTTTGCTATTCTAACATTGTTCACTGAAGAAAGAACACATTCCAATTCTCTGGATCCTAGAAAAAATGAGGCAGAATTTCAACAACAGAAAATAAATCATTCTCATTAACACAGTAAAAATAAATTTTCTGATTAAATATTCTTTTTAAAAATCCTTTGTATTGCTAGTATTTTATCATGTCTATTTCTTTCCTACTTGTAAATTCTGCAGTGTTCTATTTTTACTCAATCATTTAAGTTTATTAAACAAGAGTTCTGGGTAGGTGTGCCCCAGTGGCTTAGTAGTTAAGTTTGCAGCCTCTGGCCCGATTAGTCCACATACATCTGAGAGATCTGGGTTTGCAACCTGGTCGGGGGTGGGAGGGTGAGAGGAATGAACAACTTGAACAAGTAAATAAAGGTAAATAAATGCTTCTTCCTCCTCTCCTTGCCTTTCTACTTGCTTTCGTTCTTTCCTGTACTTTTGCTTTAAAAAAAAAAAAAAAGTTCTGGGTAGATAGAACAGAGTAATGTCTAATTGTATTTTCCTCCTGTAACTTCCAGAGAAATGTACAAAAAAGCAAACATCAGGAAAAAATACAGAGGCAACCAAATTTGGAGATTTTATAGTCTCAATATTGAATAGAAGCTGATAATGAACAAAGTCAAAAGACTAATCTGAGCCCAAACTGAAGAGAAGAAGCAAAACCGTTCACAGAAAAGTCTTATGTTCTATGCATAATGAAAACCTTTCTAGTATCACGAGTACTGATTATGAAAAATGAAATAAATAAGCAGGATTACTTCCACTGAATCTTAAAATGATGTATATATTATATATATGGAAAGTAGATACCAAAAAACTCATCAGTATTAACTACTTCCATGTGTCAGAAACTAATGTTTGCACATTTCACATATATGTGCACATTGCACATGTATCAACACATTTCATTCTATGTTAATTCAGTAAGTTAAGGAAAGAAAAACAAACAAACAAAACTATGACTGCCTAAAATGAAACCTGTTTACTGAACAATAACTCATTAAGGTACCTAAACATTTGATGACAACTTACCTCACTGCAAAGCTTTTTTTTTTTTTTTAAAAACTTTTTGCTTTGGATCTCAAACGCAGATCCACAGGCATTACATGGACTGTATATTTACTGTGGGAGCCACAGGGGTGTGTTTCATTATAAAGTTTGAATTAAAAAATGTGTCACATTGTAACCATATGGAAACAAGTGATCCTGGATAGGATTCTGAATCAGGAGAAATTTTCTTTTCTTTTTTTTTTGAAAGATACAGGCAGGAATGAAGGGGAGTAGGCAGGAAGAGAGAGAGAAGAATTTTAAGTTGTTCTTGGTTGTGGGTCCATTTCCCCCTATCCCCCGAGGCTCCGCGCCTGATAAAAACCATGATCCCTGGCGTGTATCTCAGCTGCACTGGGCTGGAGGCAGTGGAACTGCTACTCCACCAGGGCACACCTGTTTTTCCTTTTTCTATCAAGGATGCTATTGGATGTAAGACTTAAAAGATAATAATCATATCAGCATTAATAATTGTATTGAGCTTATTTGAGATTTTCATAATTGGCTATGCTCTGGTGGAGTAGCAGTTAGGTCAATTGCCTCTGAAGGAGCACAGGTCATATACCTTTGGGTTAGAGTGGGTGTCTGGAGGTGGGAGAAACAGCTAGGGTGAACAACAAAATAAAAATAAAATGCTTCTTCCTCCTCTCTCTGACTGCTTGCCTGCTCTGAAAGAAATTGTTTTCACAATTGGATTGTGGTTGTATAAAACAATGTTCCTGTTTTTATGAAAAAACACATGAATGTATTTGGGCTGAAGGGCATCATGTTTACAAATTACTGTAAAAGTGTTCAGGAAAAAATAGAGACGTGGGAGGGTCAAAGGAGAGCAAAGGATAAAGCATATTAATGTGGTAAAAAGTTACATTAAGGAAATGTAAGTGATGAGTAAACACGAATTCTCTTCTATTCCTGCAACTTTTCAGTATATCTGACATTACAAAATAGCAAGTTAAAAACTATTTCTGGGCATGCTCTTGTGGCTCAGGTGCTGAGACAGCTGGGATGTGAACCAGGTGTAAAGCCCAAGCGGTGGTGGGTGCGGTATAGAGCAAGCCCCAGGGCAGGGCCGTTAGAGGGTTGGTGATGGTGCTGGAGATGATGACAACCAAAATGAATAGTAAAAACAAACAAGAAAACCACAAAACTTCTTCCTCTCTTCCTTCCTGCGCCCACAGGGAATGGAAGGGCAGGGGAGGGAGGGGTGTCCCTGTGTCTCAGCAGCTAAGGTAAAAGCCATGCAAAGCCCAAGAATGTGGCTTTCAGACCCAGGGGGAGGGAAAAAGAAAACGGTTAATTTAGATAAAGCAATTAACAGCCAAATTTGAAATACTGTCAGGTTAGCAAGAAGGGATTCTGTCTAATAATAATATGCTGCAAATTATAATTACCTGGAAACAGAACAAATAATATACGTGAAAAGCTACAAAGGCAAAAAACAATGCGCAGTATTATTTCTACAAAGGGTGAAAATATCAACATTTTTCTACTATAATATTGTTAGAGAGGAATATAAAACATTTGTAAGGTGTTTGTATGACTAAGAATACTATAGAGTCTGGCTCTGGAGAGAGTCGGATAGGCCTGAGAGAGAAGGCACTTTTTTTTAAAGGAAGGAATTGAGCAGGAAGGAAGGCAAGTAAGCAGGTAGGGAGGGGAGTAAAAATGTTGATTTATTTAGTTGTTCACCTTGGTTGTTCTCTCAGGCTCTGGGTCCTGAACTGGGATCCTTGGGTTTTACCTGGATTGTGCTATCCAGACACCACCTTAATGTCTGAGCCAGCAAGGCATGCTGAGGAGGCACTTCTTGAAGGATGAAAAAACTAGAATTTTCAACCAGTGAAAAGATAACATGGCACATCTGTGGCTCAGGTGACTGAGATGCAGCCAATGTAAAAGTCCAAGGGCCCAGGTTTGTGACCCTGGCTCGGGGGAGGAAACAACAAAACAAAAAAAGATAGTACAAAGATAATTCTAGGATTTGTGGAAAACAATCCTACATGGTAAGGCTATTATTTAAGAAAGAATTCTGCCCATTGTGTTGATATTAACTTCTGTTATTATAAAATTCTCATTGTTATATTATCATATGCAGCTGGTTCTATTTCTAGGTTCGCTGACATAAGAGATAATGCTTGCTGTTTTCAAGATGTTATTCAAGGGGCAATACCTACACAGAATCTGCCCTGGACACTAGCCTCAGAATGCTTTTCTTGGATCCCTTTCTGCTCTCTTTATATAGCATATCAATCAGGTAAGGGGTAAGATTTCTTTGAAAGTAGGACATTGGTGACTGATAAGGTGTGATCTTGAATAAGCTCATCCCTGGGGTTTGAGTCCCGGATCCAGGGGGAAACAACCATTGTGAACAACTAAATAAAAATAATTCAACAGTCTTTGTGTCAAAGTATAATATGCTCACCTTTAATTATTTTTCCACAATAATCACTAATTTTCCTTACTGGTACATAGACTTCATAATTGTTCTTTTAGAAACATTGTATTTTTATTTTTTGGATCAGAATTACTATTTTGACATTTGCTTGTAGAGACAGTGGAATCACAGCAGCTAATCAAATAACTGCTTTTGAATGGTAGGGTTAAAGGTGAGAATTTAGACTCAACAGGTTATGTGATTTAAAAATAATTTAAATGAGAGTAATACTAAGATTGAAAGATACAGTTATTATTTAGAGATATGATAGTTGTTCTAGAAAATTCAAGAGAATCTAAGGGAAGTCTATTAGATTTTAAAAAGATTTTTAAAAGGTAAATCAGGGGTCTCATTATAAAGACTGAAAAGTCAACAACTTTAGTATATTTTAACAAGAAACATTACACACACACACACAGAGCTCTTACAGATTTGGGTAAAAATGTTTGCATTTGGCATGTCCCAGCAGTTGGGGCACAGACTATGTCAAAGTCCATGGATCTGGGTTCTTATCCATGGCCAAGGGGGGAACAACCAAAGATAAATCAAAACAATAAATAAAAGTTCGCTTTATTTATTTGTTTGTTTATTTATTTAAAGGGAAGCACAGACAGAAATGAAGATGAGTAGGTAGGCAGGCAGCAAGGAGGAGGAAGAAGCATTTTATTTTATTTCAGTTGTATGAGAATCTGGCTTCTTGGGATGTATGTGGACTGCACTTGGCCAGAGGAGGTGGACCTAACTGCTACTCCACCAGGTTGTGCTGAAGTTTGCTTAATTAAAGTTTCAATTAAATGTATAGCAGTATGGATCAAATTAACGATGACATATTGACATACATTTTAATAAATCTGTTTGAAGAGAAAGATGCAAGGTATGTATATAGCCTCTTTTTAAGTTTCACAAGGAAGAGTAAATGAGCATTGTATCCGGAAAAAAACTTTTTAAAGGAAAGGTGCAGGCAGGAATTAAGGTGAGTAGGCTGGCGGGGTGAGGCAGGAGAAGCACTTTTTTTTTTTTAAATTTGGTTGATCACATTGGTTGCTCTCTCTGGCCCCAGGTCTAGAACCAGGGACCTCAGGATGTATTTGGGATTGCTCCCAGGACTGCTCCTAGTACAAGACTACTAGGCCAGCAGGATGCACCCAAGAAGATAAGTTTTAAACAAACAAGAAGGAATTTCTCATCCAAATTTAAAACCTTTCAAAAAGCTATAGAAAACAGTGCACCAATTCTAATAGGTTAATGAACAATATCAAGAAAAACGGACATGTATAAATTAAAATGGAATTTTAAACCAAAGAAAAAAAATTTAAATTAACTATTGAATCTATACATAAAACAAAATTATAAAAACACAGGGGAATACTATTTTTAAATTAGGGTGGGACATATTTCTTTAGCAAGATGGAAAACTTCAAAGCCATGAGCAACAGATTGATCTGTTCAGAAATTTGATCTTTTGCACAAAGCCAAATGCTAAGATGAAAAGAAAACCTAGCATTAAACAATAGCAAACTATATGATACAAGTCATATTTACAAAAGGAGAAGATAACCAAAATAAAAATGGTTATGAAAGGTGAATTCATGGAAGATATACAAATGGATAAGAAAAATATCCAAATTCAATTAAGATAACTATTTTTACCTATTATGTTTACAATGATGAAATAGATCTCACCATTAGATTAGTATCTTTTCTACTTAACTACAAAAAGACTTATTGTTAACCCAATATCATAAATTTAAAAAAAATGTTTTTAAAGGAAAGGTACAGGGAGGAATGAAGACAAGGGTGGGACAGGCAGGAAGAGAGAGAGGAGGGAAAAGCACTTTATTTTTTATTTTCACTTTAGTCGTTCACCCCAATCCAGGACTCAAACTCAGGAGTATGTGGCTGGGCTCCTTCTGAGGCGACTGCCCTACTATACCAGGAAACGCCTACATTTAAAATCTTTAGAGTTTATCTTTTGACTTTTTTGTTACATTAAGCCTTTTTTAAAAAAAAATCATTTCTAATATTGGATCCAAACCATTCATATTACATTTCAGTATGCAATGAGGAGCAGAAAGTTCTTTATTACTAGTAGTATTGACCCTTTCACTCTCAGCATGCTTTAGCAGTTGTTTCTCACTTTTAACTGAAAGTTTTAGCTCTTAATTTGGGTATACTTAAAATCGCTGACGTCATTGTGTAGGAGGTAAAATTAAGATGGATTTCTAAATTTGAAATAGATTATTATTTTTTTGCTTTTAATTTAGAACTTTAATTTTCCATTTGTATACTTTAGCTTAGTTTAATTTTGAATTTAATTTTAGCTAAAATTAAATTTTAATTTAATAATCCCATAGACATTTTACAACTATATTACTTAAAAAAAAAAGAGCTAACAAAACTGTCCTTGAAATATCTCTGTTGTAAAGATCTCAGGTGACTGGGGGGCTACATCAATTTCATAAAAGTTCTAGAACCCTAAGGACTAGGTTGGAATCGTAGCTAGGAACAATTCATATCAAGTGAAATAAAGAGAAACAGAGAAAGGAATTAGCAAAATAAGATGAAAACTGCTAACCCTTACACATGAAAACAGAACTGAGGCTACCAGAAAGGAAGGAGATAGGAGGGGTGGGTTCAAAGGGCATTGAGGGTCCATTGGACAGTAGTGGAGGACTGAAAAGTTTCCTTAAAAAACGAACTCTTTAAGTAACCTAACATAAAAGCAGTTATAATGGTACGTTCACAGTCAACAGACTTAATTGAGGAAAACCACGATTTAAAATAAGACAGTGAAAATGTCATTGAACAGCAATTGACAGTAATAACCTAATGGCTTTTGCCTAATTTTGGTAACTGAAGTACAGAATGATTTTCTCACTATAGCTATGTATAAATAAGAAGTCCAGAACACCAAATATTCCCTTTATTATGCTAACATAATAAACATAGAGGTGCCTGATGTGGGCTCTAGAGTAAGCAGCAAGCAGAACAGCCCAAAGACAACCAAGGTAGACAACCAGGCAAAACCCTGGAACAATGGAATCATCAAAGGAAGATTATATAGGTGCATACACTCCAGCAAGGCGGTTTGAAAATTTGTGGATACTTAGCTTGTTTACATCTCACGCCAAAACTAGATACAGCGGACCAAAGAACACGCACTTGCATTCATTCACCACCATTCCTGTTCTACTGACAATTCTATAGATGGGAACCCATGGACTATGCCTGGGATGAACTAAGACACTGGCGCTTTCTGAGCCGTCCTGACATTCCACTAAAAACTCAGTTGGGGAGAAAGAGGTAGCAGAACCAAAAATGAATAGAACCTATTACATCCAAGAAACTACACACCTTTATATGAAAATCCAGTGAATAACAAGATAACTAGTATCTGAGAAGATCCAAAGTGACAGCAGAGAAAAGAGTCAAACATCTGCCAAAGGCTTGCAATTATGTGGGAGAGTTAATGACCACCTGGCAAGGAAACATTTCAAGGTAAGAATTGTGTTGAGTAAAAGCAAAACAATGCAAGAACACTCAGAAAATTGTACTGTCCAGTTAGAATTTGTTGTTAGGTTTTTATGTGATCATTAAAATGAGAAGCAATAAACGGCTGCTTCAAGAAAAGGAGGCAAGCACAATAAAAATAGGATAGAATTCGACCACTACCAACAAAGTCTGCAGAGATAAAAAAAAACAAACAAAAAAACAACACTGCATAAAATCACACAATTTTTATTTAAGTTAATGTTTTTATGAAAAACATTTTGGGAAAGAATGTATTTCAAAATTTTACAACAGCATGATTCTATAATACCTATAAAGTAATATTTCCTACCACAATCTCAGCCTATCCCCAGATACTGACTGTTTGTCAAGCTTCTTCCAATTCTACGTTTATCACTTTTCTACAAATATCATACATCTTGTCTCTCCTCATCATGTGCAGTTTTCATCTTATATCTCTATTACCATAGAAATATGTTCTAATTTTAAATTAGATATGTTCTAATTTTAAGTGCAAGACTGATTGGATGGTGGATCATGTAATTTGGAAAAACTTCTCTTTCTGATTTTCCCTTTGATAAAATGGACTACATATTGTAGGATTCTTTTAATTTAATGATTCTACCACTAAAGGAAATTGGATACATTGACAATTCTATTATTTTACTACCTATGCATTTTCCTTACATGCTAATTTAAGATTAAAGAAAAAAATATAGAGCACGTCTCATGACGTGGCTCAGGTTATGAAAGCTATGGGTCAGAATTTGAGACTCAGGGCTGAGGAAGAAATAGAAAATGCTTCATGAATTTGCATGCCATGCCTTGTAGGGACCATGTTAATCTGTATTGTTCTAATTTTATGTAATATGCTTTGAAGGGAGCAGTAGGTCCATCTGCAATATCAAATACACTATGCAAGATGAAAAGTAAATTTGGAGCCATGCAATCCACTAGCTGAATGTTTACTAGATTCTTTAGCTTAAAATGATTGATCTAAATCCTCTCTCCCCTTCCTTTTACTTCATTCCTGCAGAAAGCATCCATAATTAAACATTTAATTGTTTTAGTGTCATTCAAAATAATCTGTTTGCAAAGTCTTAACAACTTATAGAGAAATCTAATCTTTTCGCTCCATTTTTCATTTAACCTCCATCAAAGAGTCTAGTTTGGAGTAAACCAGCAGATTCTAACATCCTCATGCTTTGGGAAAGAGGCAATAATGAATATCACTGCAATACTATTTTAAGATACTAGCTCAAATTCAAAAAATGCAAATTTTAAGTTTTATTTGGGCTTCATATTCATTCATCAACAAAAACTTACCGAGTGCTGACTATATGTTGGGTATTGCTCCAGGACTAGCAGTGAACAAATATACTTTAAACAAAATGGAAAGTTTGTTTAAAAAATGTTTTGATGAAAATTATTTTTTTTTGAAATATTTATGAGACATATTGCTTTCTTTTTCAAAAATGTGCACAATGAATTTTTGGCTTTCTTTTCAAGATTTCTGAATTGTCATTATTAGATAACAAATTTTCAGTATGTTGCCTAGCAACTGTGCTTTATTTCATTCCTTATCTCTGAACTGTATGTGAAAAATGTCAGCTATCTATCACTACATATCAAAATTTTCTATTTATTTTAAAACAACTATTGTAAAGGGTAAAGTTAAAAGTAATTTTGCTATAGTCACTTTATGGAAAATGCTAAATAGTCACTCTTTGTACCTAAGAACCCTAGAAGAGGACCTAAGCCAATAATAGGACTTCAGCAGAAAGCGACTGCTGAAATATTGAGCTGTAGGTATCAAATATCTATCTTCATTTAAAAAAGTATTCAAAGTCTATCAATGTAATTATGACTAAGAGAAAGTACGAGAGGCAGGAAGAAAGAAACAAAATTCCACCACTCAGGTTACACCCTGATGGCCTAGCAGACTAGTACACCTGGGAGCAGTCCACATACATCCCAGGGTCCTGGATTCAAGACTGAGGGCTGGGGGAACAATGAGAACAACTAAATAAAAATAAATAACGTGCTTATTTACTTCTGTCTTTCTCCCTGCCTACTTGCCTTCATTTCTATTACTTTCCTTAAAAAAAAAAAAATCCACTCAGACCAGCTACCTTGCTCTTTGACCACTTAGTCTAGGAGAAAGTCAGCTGCCATTTCCTGAGGCTATTTTTACCCTTTGCTACTTAATAGGGAAAGGAGTAATGAATTAGGACTTTTGTTTTCTAAAGGAAAAATGCAGGCATGAATGAAAGCAAGTAGACAGGTAGGCAGGAAGAGAGAGGAGGAAGAAGCATTCTTATTTTATGCTACTTTTATTTAGCTGTTCACAATGGTTGTTTCCCCTGGACCCAGGACTTGAACCTAGGAGTATGTGGCCTGTGCTCCTTTGGAGGCAATGACTTGACCACTACTCCATAAGGGTGCACCACCCAAAAAATAACAGATATAGATTAATGTACTTATGTCAGCTATTAGTGGCAGATAATGGAAAACAACTCTTGCTTCATTCCTGACTGCACCTTTCCTTTAAAAAACAAAAAGCATAAAAAGTAAAGTCATCAAGGAACTTCCAAGTGACATAGAAGTGGACCCTCCAGCATCACCCACACCCGAATTTTCAGAGGACTGCAACCTCACAAGATTTTCTGCCAGGAGCAGATGGGTATACTACTTTCATATTCCTGATCACAGAGTTGTATGAAATAATAATTGTTCAAATCTACTAAATGTCGGCATGATTCACTATGCAACAATGATAACTAATAGCAATTTTATTAGTGTTCTTTATAAAACATAAACCAGATAACATATCTTTAATTTAAATACTTAAAAGTCTCAATAGTCCTATGAGTTACAAATTAAATAATTCACTATGATTTATACAACTATTCCAAGTCAAGTTTCTGATCATGGCTTCTGACTAACTATTCATTCTTCCCTGGTGTCTTTCTCTGATCTCCTCAACTACACTAGACTACTTTAAGATTATGAAAGAATGTAACCTCCTCCATTATCTAAGACCTTTGTACTTGCTATTTTCCCTATTTGGGACTGTACTTCCCTGAATTCTCAGGGGTATGCTTTGCATACCTGGCACCTCTGTCAAGCAGTTTTTGGCTTAAATGTTCCCTCCCCAAGAGGCTTTCCTTGATGACTCATTTATAATGGGATAACCTAGAAGATTCCTATTTTTTGAGAGAGAGGACAAAGAGGCCATATTCACCAAAGCAATATAAAGTTGGAGTTAAGTCTCTTATTTTTATTTTAAAGGAAAGTTACTGCAGGAATGAAGGTGAATAGACAGGCAGGTAGGAAGAGAGAGGAGGGAGAGTCTGTCTGTCTGTCTGTCTGTCTGTCTGTCTGTCTGTAGCCTGGGTTCTTGGAATGTATGTGGACTATGCCAGACTGAAGCAGCAGACCCAACCAATATACCAGGCACACCAAGTGAAATCTTTTAGACTAATTGTACTAACAAAATAAATTAGTATATAATTTGTAAAGGAGACCAACAATTTGTTGCTAAAGTCTATATAAACTGTACACTGGAGATTCAAAAGAGAAATAAATCAGAAAACAGCATGTGAACTCTAGAATCTAGGGAACAAAACTTCAAACACCCCTGAAGGACAAAAAGGCAGTAGCAAATGGAAAGGCATAATATATAGGACTATATATAGGGAAGCTAACATCAAAAAGATGTAAATTCTCCAAACTCTTTGTGCATTATGATTCCAATAAAATAACGAAATTTCATTTTCATAATTAGCAAGGTGATTAAAAAATCATATAGAAAAATAAGCAAGACAAGAATAGTTACTAAATTCTGAAAAATTAAAAGGCGAAATTAACTGTCAAAATATTTTATAAAACCTAAATAACGAGAGTAATCTGATGGTGATACAGGAGGGATATAATATTGAGGTAATAGAATAGAATATCTAAGAAGGGAAGACAAATCAGTAGGGAAAAGGCAAGTGGAGCTTAATAATTATGTGGTCATCTGGATACATTTAAGTTGTGCTTAACACTAAATACGAAGTCGATAAAAATAGTGGCTAAGGTATAGACCATGTGAAAACAAGGACCAGGGTTTGTGATCTGGGGAAGGCAGAGGGAGGGAATAAAAGTAGATAAAATAGTAGAAAAATTTAAGTTGTGCTAATACTCTAAACAAGTGTCAGTAAGTCTAGTCTCAAAACATATTTTGACTATGGACCAGTTTCTTAATATCTATCCAGTAAGTAACTGGTAAATCTTAATTCATGTTTGTATCTGGCCAGAGCTTAGCAATAGAAAGAAAGACCTTCACTCATTCTCATTCTATAATATTCTTCCTTCCAAAATTCACCCACATTGTAACAAACTGAAGGCAGTCATCATAGTTGGAACTTGATTCTACTGCAGATAACAAAACCCCCTAAAATAACAGGGTTTAAACAAGTTTAAAATTTTTCTCATGCTGAAGAAACCCAGAAGAAGACCTAGGGGCAGTAGGACAGACCTACTGGTATCATGAGGGACTCAAAGACTCCTATCTTGATCTTCTACTATCAGGTCGATGTGTGATTCCAGATGATTGCTAGAGT
The DNA here is from genome assembly GCA_004363575.1 of Solenodon paradoxus. Classification (NCBI taxonomy): domain Eukaryota; kingdom Metazoa; phylum Chordata; class Mammalia; order Eulipotyphla; family Solenodontidae; genus Solenodon; species Solenodon paradoxus. Next base: position 22,735 of record RJWH01003043.1, on the reverse strand, counting down.
TCCAAGTATTACATTCATGTTTTATCAAGACTGAGTAGATATTAAGTGATCTAGTTAAAACTTTTACAGTGAAAAAGGTTAAAATATTGGTCATCCTTATGCATAACTATTAAGTATGAGAGGCCATAAGGGAGCCCTCTGGGACGCCAGAATTCTTTACATATCATTATCTAGTTAGTGTTTTACCTATTAAGAACATATTATATCCACGAAGGATTTGTGTACTTTACTGTAGGTAAGATAATTAAGCAAGGCACATCCCAGATCTCTGAGCTCATCTGTTTTCACAAGACTATGGACTCCATATTGATTGAAGAAACGAAAGCATTCTAAAGCATTCAGTGTTCAGTGTCTAGCTCTTGAGCTCATCCCTGTCACATTCCAAAGATTGAAAAGTATCCAAGATACACAGTCTGTTAGAGCAGCTAGGGCTGTGGCAAGTGTCTTGCTTGAGGAACCTCTGGGTTCAAAATCCTATCCCCATTTTGCATTTAATGTTGTTAATTTCATTGAAAGACATATAGAAATGACTTTTACCTTTTCCAGTATCATGATAAAATGCCACTGTGGGGACTGATGAGGTGGCATATATCAAGGGCCTAACATAAGGGCCCAATATATAATAAATGGTAGTTAATTGCTATTATTTTGTTATCATTATCATAATAATCATTATTAACAAATGATAGCACAATTAACACAAGTGATTCTATGGTTAATAATTCCAAATAAGCTGATGAATTTCCTTCAGAATATACTAAAAATATACATTTGGCTATGAACCCATTTTTCAGTTGAGGACATCCTAAAGCAGCTGAATTCAGTATTTATTTCTAGTAGCTATACATTCTTCCAAAACTCAAGAAAAGTACACATGGGAACAAAATCTTGGCAAGAGATTATAAAAAATGCATTTTGCTTTCAATATTGTGTAATTCTCATTGAGGTGGCCCTGTGAATAGTGAATTGGAATGTCAAAATACAATAACTGATAAGATACAAGGTGTATTGTGTAACACCATTTGTTTATATTATTTTATTATGAATGCACTGACTGATTTCTAAAAGTACATAGGAAATTGGCAAGGGTTGGTCTTGAGGAAGAAAAAAAGATCACTGTGTAATAACTGGGAAGGCTTGCCATTTTATTCATTTCACATACATATACTACATGTGTCTAAACATTCTAAAGGTTTGCTCCTGCCACTCTGGTCCAAAGCCCAGGAAAAGAGTGTCCTTGTTATTTGCCCTGAGAATAATATATGTGGATATTTTTCAAGTTCATATTTTCATGGAAAAAAATTCATCTTTTATGTATGAAATAAACTCATTTGAAAAAAATGTATAAATACAAAATGCTTACCCACTTAGCAATTGGACACCCATGAGAGCTTTTTCCTTCTTTTCCAGTATATACTACTATTTCTATCCTTATTGCATTTCCTTTTTGACCATACCTGAGAACAAAACACAGTGAAGGGAAAATAATTGCAATAAAAAATTTGTCACCTTTTTACATCTTACTGTGAATAACATGTAGATTCACAGAAGTGTAAAAATCAATCATTCCTCATGAATTTACTTTCATGAGACATATTTTTTATTCTATCCTGCTGTTTACTTAAACATGTCTTTTTAAATGACCAAGCTCCAAGACAAGCAAAAGGAATGTGAATGCAATGTTGAAAGTACTGATGTTAACTATTTCTACCATAATATCATCATATAAAAACAATTAGTTCTGAATTTAATAAAGACAGCTTGTTTTGTTACTTAGTGTCTTCTTGAATATCCAACAATGTCCAACAATGGTGAGTGATTCCAGAAGGTTTTCCATTCACCTCGTGCTATACCCAGAGAGATTTCTCGGCATTGAGTAAGGTCCACAATGATAAATCATCTTAACAGGGAAGCATATTTCCTCACCTATTCTCCATGATTTCCCTGACAGCAGCAACACTTGGTCCTGCCCCAAGGTGTGTATAATATGGGCCTTTTTCTTTTTGTATAACTCGATCTGTGGAAAGAATAAGATTATTAGAATCAAAGCTTCACAGAATTGCATAGGGGCAAGGAGGAATATTTTTACTGATTTTTTTTTTAAATTTAGAACACTCTTGACAAGGATTCCATAAGCTTTAATAAAGTCTAGGTCAGAGGCCTTGAGATTTAACATGATTCTTTCTTTCTGCTCCTAATTAATGCACTCTTCCCCTAAGAATCAGGAGGAAAAAAATACTTTAAGATATGTATCATACTTCTTTTCCTACCTCCTGCTTTAAAAAAAAAATAACCCCAAAACTTGGCATGCCCTGCTGGCCTAGGGCATAAGTCTGCTGCAGTGCAGTTCACGTTCATCCTAAGATTCTCGTCTTGGCCCAGGAGGAACAAGCAAGATGAACAATTAAATTAAATAAGCTGTTTCTTCCTCCTTTCTTCCTGACTACCTGCCTGCTCACCTTTATTCCTGCTTGCACATTTCCTTTAGAAAAAAACCCAAAAAACCCCAAACTGGCACTCCCTGGTGGAGCATCGGTTAGGTCAATTGCCTCCAAAGGATGAAAGCCACATACCCCGGGGTTTGAGTCCTGGGTGTGGGGTGGGGAGTAACCAGTGTGAACAACTCAATCAAAAATAAACTGCTTCTTCCTCTTTTCTCTCTCTCCCTGCTTGCCTACTTGCCTTCATTCCTGCTTTACCTTTCCTTTAAAAAAAAAAAGTTAAAAATCTAATAAATTTAGGTTCAAAGTTAAGAAGGCATTGTTACAAAAAAGGATGTTTTAAAGGTCTAAATTTTATAAAATTGGAAACAGTTAAAATTAATAATTTCAATTCTTATAGAAAAACTGTAGCAGATTTTATCTTTAGAGAATGGGGTTATAAGATGTAAGATGCATCATATTTCTGTATCATTTAACTTTTGTGTATAAAGTTTATTTTTCTGAGCAAATAAAACTTTTAACTTAGCCTCTTAGAATGTCTAACTAGAACTAGTAGAGAATGCGTTTCTGGCCTATATCAAAAGGTCGTTATAATCCAAGTATTTGATTAGACAGCAAATACAATATAGGGTTACTTCTGACTCCTTAAGCCAGAATATTGAATAGTTTAATTTATTTTTATTGATCTAGAGCAATGATTCTTAAACAGGAGTGTTCCTGAGGGAACACTGACACTATTTTTGATTGTGGCAACCGAAGAGGTGTGCATATGGGAAAGGGTACTAAGCAGGGTGGTGTGTTTTATTGGCATCGAGTGAGTAGAGGATAGGAATGTGATTTAACGGACTACAATAAAAAGACAATCACCCCGTGACAAAAAAAACCTAATTTAAACATTAATTACTCTTATTTTGCTAGAACATAATATCTCCTTGGAAGTGTTTTACTCTTAAGATATGCTGGCTCCACTTGGAGTGATTACTGGGCAAGCTGGGTTTTTTCCTTTCTCTTCTTTTAACTTACCCTAGTGCCAATGTAGAAAGCAGTTCCATACCTCCTGTAGAAATTTAATAAACCTTGGGGACTATCTCAACTCCTACACTGAACTAGTTACTTTATAAAACAATGAGTCTTGAAAAAGGACAACTATACTGTTGAAACATGCACATAGTAAAATTAGACTAAGCTAGATATTTAAATTTTAATGGCTTAAAAAATAAAAAGAATGGTGCAGGCAGGCAGGCAGGAAGAGAGGAAAGGAAGCATTTTATTTTTATTTAGTTTATTACATCGATTGTTCCTCCCGGACCCAGGATAGGAACCTGGGTCCTTGGGATGTACGTGGACTGCACTACTTTGGAGACAGCTGACCTAACTGCAACTCCACCAGGGCACAACTTAATGGCATTTAAAAAAATCAGAAATATTGTTTTTCATTTGTAATAATTTTCAGAAAAGTAGCATCCCTTTTTTGCTTCAATTTTTGAAGCAATAGAGAATGGAGTTTACAAACACAGGCTCTGGAGATGAGACTATTTCTGAATCTCAGGTTAGTTATTTACAGCTCTGAACTCTGCCTCAGTGTTTTCATTAGTAAAATGGATTTAATAATAAGCTTTCCCTTTGTAGGGTTATTGTGATTACGACAAGTCAAGAGCATGGCAGACTATCAGATTCACAGTAAAAGATTTCTAATAGCAATCACTGTCATGATTATTATAGTCTTCTATCCTTGGTCCAAGAAACTCTCAGTCTCCCAGTTCAATTCCACTATGCATCATTCCCCTTTCCTGACTGTGACATCCTCCTCAAAAAAGTCCATCCTTGATGCCGGGGACATGAAGGCTCCCAAAACTTGTGTTGAATGATGAGCACAGAAATAGAAAAACATCATTTTAGGATATCATATATACCTTAAATAACTGAGAACTAAATATCATTGCTATATTTCACTGTTATTTCTACTGTAGCTTTAAAAATAAACTAACAGAATAATATATACTTTATCCTTCCAAACAATCCTTTAACTACCTCTCCTGGAATGCTTTAATGTAAAAAAGAAAAACTGCCTCTGTTTAAGGCAAATCTTGATTCTGTGATTTGGGGCTATATTTAAAATAAGACTTACTGTTTTTTTTTGTTTTGAAGAGGAAGGCAGTCAGGCAGGAATAAAGGCAGAAAGAAGCAGCATTTTATTTACTTGTTCATTCTGATTCTACCTGACCCTAAAAACCTGGGGCCTTAGGCTTATGTGGAGTGCTCCCCAGGGCTGGGCTGAACACCCATGCCACCAGGGTGTGCCAAAGACAGACAACAGTTTCATGATGAAGACTATTTGGGTTCAAATTAGATTATTTCAAAAATTCTGTCTTATCCTGGGTTACAAAATAGATGGAATTATAATGGAGCTTCAAGCAGGCTAACCAACATTAATTAACAACACAATTTGATGTCCCCATTTTTTACAGCTATTAAATAAATTTCTTATATTTGAGCATTTAGATGAAATCTGAACATAGGGAATAACAGAATTCAAATCAAGTTTTCATGTATTTTAAATACTGATCAAATTTCCATTAGGCCTTCCTGATGATCTTTATTTTAGCAAGATTTTCTCAGGGCTTTTAACACACTAGTAAAATTTATAATTAGTTTCTGGGTTTTCTTTCTTTCTTTCTGCTTTTCTTTTTTAATTGTTAAGTTTCTGAATATTCTTTTTCAATGACTCGTAAGGTACAAAATATATAAATACATTAGTTAAAAATAAGTCCATAACTCAGCTATTAGCACAAACCTTGCTGATTTTTTCAAAAATAATTTTATTTATGTTGTGAAACAAAAAAGCACTTGGCACTGAAAAAGAAAAACCAGTTCCAGTTCTTGACTGGGGTGACAATCACACAGGTATTTTTTTATTTAAAAAACAAAAAAAATTTTAAAGACAGGTACAGGCAAGAATGCAAGCGAGGAGACAGGTAGATAGGAAGAAAGAGGAAGAAGCAGCATTATATTTTTTTATTTCTATTTAGGTGGTCACCCTGGTTGTTTTCCCCAGACCCAGGACTCAAATCTAGGGGTATGTGGTTTGCTCCTTTGGAGGTTACTGACTTAATCACTGCTCCACCAGGGTGTAGCCACACATATTTTTTTTCCTAGCTGTTGGTAAACTTGTATATATTTTACAATCTCTGCATACATGCTATATCTTACAATAAAAATGTTTTTTAAAGGGAAGCCTTACAGGTTGACAATCCCTTGAATATAAGAATAAGTAAATAAACGCTAAAGGGAATTAATTCCTATGATATTGTATGATAAACAACTTGAGATACTTTTAACCTTCAGAAAAAAAATCAGCAAATTTTCTACTTGAGAACATTTCTGAATTATGAGTTGAATTTCCCATTTATATGAGCAGAATCAATAAAAGCTCTCTCAGAAAAATGGGTATAAAATTACTCTGTCCCAGTTAGAATTGAGCAAATTATGTATATCCAAAACTGATTTAGTCATGACAAGGTAATTTATATGGATAAATAAATACACTTACCAGAACAGCTGCAGTTTGGCAACTCAGAGTCTTTTGTTGTAGACACCAGGTTTTTTGTAGGGTTAGTAAGGAAGTTCATGGCATAATCATTAAAACTTTTCTGTGCACTGTCTACTGAGGACAATTCTGATGCTCCAACACTAGATGAACAGACTTCCTCATCACTTTTGGTAGAAACCACTGTAATTCCACCTGAACATACTACATTTACATTCCTGAGAATTTGTGCTGGGTCTGGTAAGGAGGTCTCGAGAGAGATACCAGGCAATGTTGGCAATCTCTGATGCATGAGTTGGTCTTTAACATCCTGCTGGAACTGTGTTTGGTCATTGCCAGCCATCACGTTAGCATGCTGGTTAGTCGGAGAGGAGGGCGGGGGTAAAGGATATGTTTTCTGATTGACATTCACTGTTGGTTGTACCTGAGAATTATAAACTTGTTCTGCAAATGCCTGCCCATTGGATTCTGTTTTTAACTGGGATATAGGGAGAATATTCAATGGTTCAACTTTCACCATTTTTCCTTCATCAGGATATCGCTTGATTTTTATCTGGGTAATTGGAGGAAATAATTTTTTGTGTTCTAATGCTGTTTGTGTTTGAGTCAGTGGTTTCCATACTTTGGTGACAGGAGAAATTTTTCCCAACAAAATAGGAAAAGCATGTGGGCCAAATTGACCAAATCTTTGAAATTTAGATGCTATCCAAATATCATGTAACTTACTATACTCATATGACAGCTGTTCCTGCTTTTTCTGCTCATTTTCTTGACAGCTTAGGACTGTGGGTTTCTTTTTCCGCCTCTCTCTTGATGGGGCAGATTTTATCTTCTTCTGTATTGTGTGCTTTTGTTTCGTTAATGATGAGCCGTGATTATTTTGTACACTTGAAGGTGGCTTCTGTTGTACTGTGCCCTTCTCCTGGCTATATTTTTGTTGTATATTACATGCAACAAGGCTTGTTGGTGTACTTTCAAGTTTTTTGTCCTCTGGTTTCATATAATTGAACTTAATTATTGATGCAAGCTGTGTCAACTGTGTTGCAACATCTTCCTCTATTTTACTATGAACTGTATCTTGACAAGATGGATCATCCTTTGAATTCAACTTTTTACTGTTGTCGAGTGGCTGGTTACAATACCCTAATTTGTTACTTTTTGGAGACAACTGAATCAAATTCTTGGAACAACTACCTTGAGCTACATTTTTACTGGCATCAATTTTAGAAGAAGTCGAATTAGGTATAATAAGGGATACTGAATCTGTGAACTTTGAACGTTCCTGTGATTTTGTGGTTGCTTGAATAGTAGCTGAATTACTGTGTGACTTAGATGTCGTATTTTGGCCATTGAACACCACTATGTTGCAGGAACTTTGCTTTTCCAAAGACGGACAATGATGAAGGCTTTGTGGTTCCCCTTGCAAGTTGGGGTCTTGGAGGTCTTTTCTTACAGAATAGAGGATAGCTTTACAGCTATTAAGTAAACTAGCGGTTCTCTGTTCTGTTTCTTCATCTTTCTCTGATTTGGATGGTGAAGAATTCTCAGACGTAGCTTCTGAAAGCTGTGTCAGAGCTTCTATGGCCACCACTTGCTCCAGGGTTAATCTCCTATCTTTCATTAGAGATAGAAGACTTGGCTGCACTGGAGATCCATCTTTTGGGTCTTTACTTGGTATAGTCTCTGGAGTTTTTGGTTGATCACTTTCATTGTGTGTACTAGTATGACTATTTGTGTTGAAGTTTGCAGGATCTGGAAAAGACTTGCAGTTAAAGCCAGGCTTCTGGAAGACTAAAGCATTACTTCTCCCCTTGAGATGATCACAGCTCGCATTAGTAGCAATGGAGCTCATGGCATTGTTATTGTTTGCTGTGTCTTTTAGGAATTTATAGGAATTGTCAATTGCTTTGCCAAATTCTTCAAAATTGCATTTTTTAATTGACACCTCTGTTTCGCTTGGTAAATAGTGTATATTTTTAATACCATTTTTTACACTTTGTACGAACAATTTTTGAGGTTCAAGGATGTCAGTAAGTAGGACTTTCTTTCTGTCATCTTCAGAATTTTTCAAACTTTCAGCTTCTGTCCCAATTGCCTTAAACTCTCCTTTCACATGATCAGTTTTATGAGATTTACTCTTTTGCGTCCACTTCCCCACCTCAATACCGGTATGACATTCTTCATTTTTAGTTACATTTTCAAGAGTGTGTGGGTTCAATTCCAATCTTCGTTCTTCCCCATGACCACATCTACTGTATTCCATGGATTCTGTCTTGGGGCCATTTACTGGTTTGTTGTCAAGAGCTGCCTGTAAAATAAACACAAAATTTACTCATATTGTCTACTTAAATATCTGAAGGAAAGGACAGGAAAAAAGAAAAGGAAAAGGAAAAGGGAAGGAAGGAAGGAAGGAAGGGAGGGAGGGAGGATACTGATTTAGTTTATCCTGGTTCCTCTCCAGCCCCTAGGTTGTAAATATGTGTCCTTGGACTACATCTAGTCCAAACCCCAGCTATCTCAGCTGCTTGAGACACAAGGGTGTGTCCAGAATTTTTGTTAATTTGATAGCAACTAAATATGAAGCCCCTGAAAAAGTTTTTTTTCTCACATGTTCAGAGAAGAGATGAAATGATGATATAGGTTATGTAAGAAAAGAGCAAAAAAGAGGGACAATAACTACCATAATTCTATGCCAGTTAATAATTTAGAATGTTCATTTGTTTTTCCAAATAATTTTTTTTTTTAAAGGAAGGAAGGAAGCAGACAGGAATAAAGAGAAGTAGGCAGGCAGGCAGGAAGAGAGAGAAGGAAGAAACATTTTCTATTTATGTAAATGTTCATTTTGGTGGTTCCCCTTGGTACTGGGGCAAGGCTTTATGGGTCCTTGGGCTTTATGTGGATCACGCCATAGCCTAAATCTGAATGCTTAATTCATCAGGCACCAGGGCATGCCAGTATCTATTACTTTAATGCACACTGCACTCAAGCAGAACACACACATAGAGCAATCAATAAATCATAAATACATAACTGACTGAATTTTCGCAAAACTTACACTATTACTCTCTTCCCAACCAAGAAATTCCACTGTGAACGCCTCACTCCACTGGCCAAGAATAACCACTGCTTTGAACTTTAATATCATAGATATCTTTTGCTTATTTCCAAACTTTATATAACTGACTACCTTTCATACAAAATAAACTTGTGCGATTCATCCATGTTAAGCATACCTGAAATCTCTTGATTCTTACTGATGTATAGTAATACATTTGTTGAAGGTACTATAAGGTGTCTATTCTACTGTAAGTGGATATTTGAGCTATTTTTATTTTTTTGGCTAATAAGTGTACTGCTATCATATATTGTTATCTTTTGGTGAGCCCATACACACACTGGATGGAGAAGTGACGGGTCATAGACTGTCTATATATGGGTCCTAGAGTCTACATCTCTATCAGAAAGGCCAAAGAATTTCCTAAAGTGGTTATCAATATACACTCCCACCATAATTATGAGATCCAATTGTTCCATATTCTCATTAACAATATTTTCTGTCTTTTCTCTGTAGTCATTCTGATGAGTGAGTGGTGATACAATTCTTATTTCTAAAATAAAATTCACATAAAATGAAATTCATCATTTTACCATTTAAAATGATAAATTCAGTGGTTTTTACTATATACATAATGTTGTATAATCATTCTCTCTATATAATTCTAGAATATTTTCATCAACCCTAAGATAAACCTGTACCCATTAAACAATCACTCCCCCCATCCCTATTTTTAAAATCTTTCAAGCAATTCATTTAAAAATACACAGCAGCAATTGAAATAATAGGGGCATTTCTATTGATGTCAAGCACAAATAAAAAGATAGCCTTTATACTACTAATAGTGAACTGGCTCTAGATGGTCTAGTCAATGCCTCAAAGAGAAAAGTACATACTATTAATATAAAAAATTGGTGTTGTATCCCTGGGGCTCAGGCAGCTGGGGTGTGGACCATACAAAACCCAAGGACTGGGGTATGAGACTGGGGACCTAGGGGAAAACACAAAATAAAAATAATAAAGCAATCAATCAATGCTCCTTCCTCTTCTCCCTTCTTTCTTCTCTAAAAATATTTGGGAAACTTCTTGTTAAGTGAAGATGATACAAATGATTTCATTGGAAAACTAGTACTATTGACTGAAATGAAAAGGGCTCACCCTTAGGGCTCAGGAGACTGAGACTGCTAAGGAACAGAGCATCTAATGCCCAAGGACACGGGAACCCAGGGCCAAGGGTAAAAAAGATAAACAAAATAAATCAGAATTCAGAAGGGTCACTGTTATTTAAGATATAAAACATGTAAGCATTACCCAATAGTAAAAACATTTCAAAATCTTAGCAGAAATAGGCTATATCTAACTTTTTGATCAGGGTAAGGTTACATAGACAAGTTTAATTTGTCAAACTTCATCACAATATACAATTATCACAGATAAATTTTCTGTGGTATACATATTTCAATAACTTAAAAAAATAAACCTTTATAAAAAAAAATTGGCCAAAAGATTTTTATTAATAATTTTTAAAATACAAGGTAGGGAAAACAGATTGAGTAAATAATATCTGATACGTTGTTATCAAAATAATGACATTTCTGAGCAAGGAAGAAATACCAATTTCTTAATGACCAAAGAGAATTTTATCCCTATCTCATAACATGCAACAAAATTCCAAATATATTAATTTAAATATAATAATATATGTAATAAGACAGTCCTAAGAAAAGATGAAATCCTGTCATTTGAAATAAAATGAATAGAACTAGAGGGCGTTTTTCTAAGTGAAATAAGTTCAAGGAAGAAAGACAAAAATTACAACACTCATATGTGGAATATAAAGAAACAAGGCAAAGGAACAGACTACACAAAAAACAACCCTTGAACATTAATTAGCAATAGAACTGAGGTTACCAGTAGGGAATGGGGCTGCGGTTGGGGACAAATGATGGTGGGTCCAATGGATAACAGTGAAAATTTTTGCTAATTTGGTGGTGGGCAGGGTGTGTTGTTATATATCTGAAGAATGGGGAACCTACACATATGGGTTTATATTATTTTGTAAATCAAATTTACATCAATAAATGTCAAATTAATTAAAAATATATGTAATAAGGAAATAAAGTAGAGAAAATATTCCAAAGCATGAGCCAAATGTGAGAAAAGATAGGTTTATTTGACTACATATTATACTAACTTTTTTTTTTAAGGAAAGGCATAGGCAGAAACGAAGGCAACGAGGCAAGTTGGCAAGGAGATAGGAAGAAGCATTTTATATATTTTTATTTTGGTTGTTCATCTTCATTGCTCCCCTATCCCTGCCACAGGATGAGAACCTTGGTCCTTGGGATGTCTGTGGGCTGCAGTCAATCAGAGGCAGTGTACCAAACTACTACCATATCAGCACATGCCAATATTGACATTAAAGACAAAGACACTATAATACATTGCTTTTCAGATTGCCAATCACAATACATGTGTCCCAAAGTCAATTTAGTGATCTGTGGAATAGTAGAGGAAAAATGAGTACACCATTATTTAGTAAAAGATATGTAAAGTTTTATGTATGTATCTGCACTGAATCATGATATAAAATCTATTTCTTGATCAGTAGAGCTATCAAAGTATGAGCTTATGAACATAAGCAGAAAATCAAATTACAGACTGGGAAAATGTTCACAATACAAGTAAAGGAGTTACCACTTGGGTGCACTCGGTGGCCTAAGTACACCCTGGGAGCAATCCCATACACAACCCAAAATCGTGGGTTCAAGACCTGGGGCTGGGAGAGGAGCAACCAAGGCGGTCTTCATCTGCTTTTCTCTGTGCCTATTTGCCTTCATTCTCGCCTACACCTTTCCAGTTTTTTTGCAGGGAGGAATGAAAGCCAGTAGGCAGGCAGAGAGAGGAGAAAGAAACTTTCATTTATTTTATTTAGTTGTTCATCTTGGTTAGACCCCTCAGCCCCAGGTCTCAAACCTGGGTCCTTGGAATATATGTGGACTAAGTCTGGAGGCCATCAGGGCACTCCAGGAGTTACCATTCTTAATGAATAAAGGTTCCACAAATTAAGAGGAAAAGGAAAATGACTCAATAGAATCATGAAGAAAGGACAGAAATGTGTAATTCACTTAAGTGGAAATACAAAGGATCAAAGCTGTTTGACTTTGCTAGAGGACAAGCAAATGAAAATATATGCAACCTTTACATCTATCCAAATGGCAAAAAAATATAAAAAACAGCAGAAATGTGTAAGAACAAATTAAAATGCAATATAACATTTGTAAAAACTGAAACAAACTCTGTGCTCACACTGTGAAATAATGAGTGACCAGAATCCTGTCTATCAATCTAGTCATTGCATGGCAAGATATCCATAATACATCAACCAAAACAAACAACTGCAGTCATTTAAAACATACAAACATTTGTCAGCACAGACAAAAAGCTGGCATGATAAACCTAAAATGTTAATAGCTATTATCACTGGGAAACAGAAGTGGGGGAAAGGGTTTTCTTATATGTCTGCTTGATGCTTTTAATTTTATAGGCATGTATATCCTAGTACCTGGGGACCTCGATGTATACATTCCTCTACAGAGAGGATCATCACATCATTTTAACATTTATGTACCTAAAGCACAACATATTCTCATTAATTGATGAGCTTAACTAAAAACAACGGACCTTTATTAGTTATAGCTCATAACACTGGGCACCACATGTCTGTAAACACATGAAAACATGCTCTAACACACTACACTGCCAATTAGCCCTCAAGAAAACACTTTAATGGATTAGAAGTCAGTAGGAGGTAGTAAGAGTTTCTCTGTTCTGTGTCCTTAGAAGTCACTCCGGAACTCCTGCAAGAATCCTAGTAAATGTCATGTTCGTGTACACTAGTATACACGTTCAGAAAGCGGTCACTCTGGTTTAGCTACTTACCCTTCACAGTATCAGCAGCCTGAAGCAAACAGATTTACCACACGTGATAAGAAAAACCCATCTGGCAAGCCGCTCAGAAGTGAATCAGGGCACGCCCTGGTGGCTCAGGCGCCAGGTCCGCAGTGTAGACGACCACGAAAAGCCCAGGGACCAGACCCAAGGGCCAGTGGGACAACTAGAACGTGCTTGTGGGAGTAACAAAATAATGCAACCTCTAAGGAGGGCGATCTGGCAATAACGATCAAAATTTTAAATGCGATTTACCCTTTGACATAGCAATCTCACTTCTGGAAATTTGTCCTAGTTCTACCTGAACATAATTACATGTTTTCAGTTTTGTATACATATTGGCCGCCTGGCCATGGATCTCAAATCTGGGTCCATGGATTTTATAACCTGTGCCTTAGCTACCTCAGCCACTGGGAGGGGGTTAACCTTTGTATATTTTAACAGATTACTGAAAATAGCCAAATTACCATCTGTAACAGATTAATTCAATGATCATATATCCACATAATAACAAGTAGCTATAAAAAAAAGGAAAAAATCCCATTCCCACTAGGGAAAGTTGTCCAGGATATATTAACCAGGAAAAGGGGCGATCTAAAACCTGTATGTACAAAGAGTATAGGAAACAACACATACTCAAACTTGTATAAATTCTGGAAAGATGCAACAGAAATGATACAAATGGCAGCAGCAAGAGGTGAAGAGCAGCAGTTAACAACAGACAACAGAAGAGGCTTGGGAACTACCAAAATCAGACCTCACTAAATACTTTTTTGATTTTTAAATGTAATTTCCTTAAACTTAAACCAAAATTAACAAAATTCTCTACAGAATGTTTTCTCAGGTATAATAAGTGAAAAAAAAAACCCTAAATATATAATATTTATTAACATCTATCTCTAAGGAGAAATCAGTTCTCAGAAGGAAGCAAAGTGCTTTAAAACTATTGAAATGTGACTGCTTTACTTCCTCAAGTTCCAAGTACCTTCTGGGGATACCCAACTTATGCCACCTGAACACCTCTGTCTTTTGTCCGCTTTACCCTCCTTCAATCTTCTTCCAATTCCCCTCCACCATCCCCAAGGACTCAGAGTTTAAAAGACAGTTAACTGATTCAGCATTGCCTAGTTCTCTGACTTCCATTCTACACCCATCCCAAGACTATCAGTTGACCCGGCCCCTCCTATCCAAAAAGGAATGACAGAACCCCTTAGATAAGGTTGGGTCTGATAGCTCTGCGTCCCCTCTATTTTCTCACTTCTCCACATTCCCACCTAGGTGATACCTTAAAATTTTTAGTTAACAATAATTTAAAATTATGCTTAATAAACATTTGGTGGTCAAATTTCTCCATTATCTCAAATGCAGCATAAAAAATAAATAACTTCAAATTAGGATCCATGCAACATTCATATATTGTATTTGATTCCTTTTTATCTGTCTCTCTCTCTTTAAGGAAAGATGCAGGCAGGAGGAAGCATTTTCTTTTACTTAGGTGTTCACACTGGTTCACTGCTTGTTCCCCGTTCCCCAACTCAAATCAGGGGTTGTGTGGCCTGCATTCCTTTGGAGACAATTAACCTAACTACTATTTCACCAGGGTGCCTTAAGTCCCCTGAACTCCCCTATTGAAGCTCCCCTGTTCTTTATGATACCATTTATGCATTTGTAGAAGAAACCATATTATTCGTCCTGTTGTTTTCCACAATTAGGATTTTGCTGTTTATGTTTCTTCCCATTATGCCTTTTAATGTTTCTCTGCTCCCTGCATTTCTAATATATTGGTAGTTATTTCTAGAAGTTTGATCAGATGTTTTTTTAAAGTAGAGATTTAGAGACAATAGAATCTAAATTCAGTGTAAAAATTAACTGAACTTCCTGACTGCCAAGGCAAAGAAATCAAAAGACATTACTTGGTATTTACTCTGCAGTAACAGGAAGTATAGCAGAGCCCTAGGTTTTTCAGTGTTAATCTGAAAATAATGTTTGAAGCAGAAATTCAAAATGACACTGAAAAAATAAATTTTGTATCTCTAATAGCTCACTCTACCAAAAGATGCAGAAATTTGTATTTCCGCCACCTCTGGCACCAACCATCTGTTCTCTGTATTGTAATACCCTTTTTTTTTTTTTTTTTGAAGAAATGTGCAGAGAGGAATGAAGGAAAGGAGAGGAAGCAGGCAGGCAGGAAAAGAGGAGGAAGAAGCATTTTGTTTATTTTATTTAGTTGTTCATTGTGGTTGTCCCCCCGGCCCCAGATCTTGAATAAATTGGCCCTTGAGATGTGAACTGTGCCAGCCAGAAGCTTTGAACTTAACCACTAAGCAGGGAACATCTGCATTGTGATATTCTTAAATGCACTGTTGAAGGAGCCCAAATGGCATTAGGTTAAGAGGTGTCTTATTCTGGACTAACTCTGCCCTTTGGACAGAATCTGATTGTATCCCCTCTCAATACACACTCAGATTACATACATGCTATATTTTCTGTATCAAGAAATAGGCATTCCAATAACACGGAAAAATAAAGTCTTTCAAAGCATTTTCAAAGACATGGCCCAACAGAACCTTTACTACAGGTAGACACGTTTCTCAACTTGTTTTTCGTTTTTATCACCCCCACCCTGTTCTTTTTAACCTTTTCCTCTACTAGCCCTCCCCATGAAATTATTATAGTACTTATAGATGCATAGTGTGTAACTGTTAATGTACTGTGGCCCCACTGTAACATCTAAGAGTTTTTTTAATACCCTTTTCCCCTCATGAACCAATTTCTTAAAAGCCATTTTAAAAACTAGCATGCAGGCATGCCCTGGTGGAGCAGTGGTTAGGTTAATTGCCTCCGAAGCTTACAGGCTACATACCTCTGGGTTTGAGTCCCAGGTCCAGGAGTAAAACAACCAGTGTAAACATTGAAATAAAATAAAATGCTTCTTTTTCCTCTCTTCCTGTCTGTCTGCCTACTTGTCTTCATTCCTGCATGTACCTTTCCTTAAAAAAAAAAATAAAACAACAACAAAAACTAGCATGTAGGCATGCCCTGGTGGACTAGAGATTGGTGCAGTTCATGTCCCAGGACTGGCAGGACCAACCAAGATGAACAAATAAAATGCTACTTCCTCCTCTCTCTGCCTGCCTGCTTGCCCGTGCTTGCCTTCATTCCTGCCTGCACCTTTCCTTAAAAAAAAAAAAAAAAAATCAAAACAAAACAAACATGTAGAACACTAGGAGCAGTCTACAAAGTATGCTTAAACCACACCAGTAGACTATATTCTCAACCTGAAAATGTTCAGAAAGAACCACTGGTGCCTCTATTAATGTGACATAATCAAACCTCACACTGTATGTTACTTCCACCCTCCCAATAAGAAGCATGAAGGTCAGCCCTGTTCTTCAATTAACAGCCTTATTACTCTCACCAAGACTGCTTGAGAACAAAATGAAATTTAATAAAAAGGAAAGATAAACTCACCGAAGATCTACCTAAAGGAGATCCTAAAATAAATATTAAATACACGACACACAAAAAAATTCTTCAAAGAGGACCACCAAAACAGATATACTATTTTCTTAAAGCAACAAAATTGAATCCTCCAGAATTTGACATTATATTTCTCTTTTTTTAAATAATAAAAAGGAAACACTCACCCTACCAAGTTTTGCAGCCCTAATATTCTTTTGTTTTGCCTCTGATCTGTTTCTCCAGGAGTTCAAAGGCCACAGAAAGGCAGGAAGGGTTACCCGGAGAGGGAAGCGGGGTATCTACAGGACTGAATCTGCACTGTCCTCTCTACCATACCTTGGTGTCATAGGGCCGTATGGTTCTTCCACGCCTCCGCCGGGTTGGAGCCATCATAGAGAACTTGAAAGTTTCCCAATTCTCTCCACCAAATCCAGACTTCTTCTGTTTAATTTTTTTAACTTTACATCCCCAAAGCAAACCCCACCCTCATTTGGCCAAAGGGTCTGGATATCCAAAGTAAATCCTTTAACTTAAGGGTGGGGCAAAGAAGAAAAGGAAGCATGTTACTTAATAGGGAGGGACAATTCTATTTAATCAAAAACCTGTGAATTTGAATTGAAGATTGGTTCCAAGTGTATAAAACCACCAGTGACCCAAGAGCTAAACCTCTCTAGTCACAGTGTCCTTGTTTCTGATTTCTTCAACACTTTCCTCTGGATCTATAAGCCAGTACAATTTATTTCCAGTCAAAAAGACTGAAAACCTTTCAAGACCATACATCTGCCTCAAGCTATCATCCTATCAAATTCCCTCTTCAGTATCTTATATGGCAATCCCTAAAGTTATGAGTTCTCCATAGCCAATTCCAATCATTCCTTCAATACCACAGACTTCACTAGCTCTTTTGTAGACCCCCAAAGAGATTTTCAACTGAGATCTAAAATCTAGGCCTCCCCTAGAGCCTCTATAGCATGTCTCCAGCCTGTACCCTTGGCTACAGGAACGTCCCCCTGAGCCTAATTTCCAGAGGATTCTAAAGTGAAACTGCCTTTTCACTCTTTATACTTCTATTAACAATCCTATGTATACTTAAAGTTAATAACCAACTCTGATATTTAATTTACTATTCTCTCCATATTTTGTGTATGCTATTTCATATATTTTTTGACAAAGTAGGTTTTACTGGAAAGCAGAAAAATTCTCTCCCAACCATGCAGCCTAGAGCAAAACTTTGCTCTCTGGAGTCTCTTTGAGCCTCAATTTCCTTAAGATAAATCAGGGCTAGTAACAGACTCACTTGACAGGTTTATTTTAAGGATTAAATTAAAAAATATATATATAGTTGGACCTTAATATGTTGGGAAAAGAATGACAGGATAAAACTTAGTAAGCCCAGTCTGAAACCCACAATTAAGAATATTTATTAGTGTCTGTAATTTATATACTGAGCATTTACTACTTGCCAGGCATCATTTTGAGCACTTTATATGAATTCTTTCATTTGTTTTTCCTACTGAGATAAGAAGCATTAACACCTCCTTTCCTTTGGTAAGTTTAGTGACTAGCCAAAGTCAGATGAATAGTCTCAGAGCCAGGATTCAAACCAGAGTTTTCTCTAACAAACTTCTAGTTTTCAACCTTAAGGTACTGTTGTATAAGTGATTTCAACAATAAAAAGTATCAACAGTTATAATGAATTACTATATTTTGCCGTGTACAGTGTGTTTTTTGGGGCCCAAATTTGTGGGAGAAAAATAAGGATGCACATTATACATGGGTAGTACTAATTCCATATCTACATAAATGTTTTAATGATTTTTCTTGTTCCTATTCTTGTGTTTTGCAATTATTTTTTTACCTAAAATTTCTCATACCATGTTAAAAAATAAATGCTGAAATTACTTTATAATGCAAAAAACAAGTAACTAAATATAAACAAATAAAATTTTGAATTAAAAATTAAAAACGAAATTTTTTTCTCAAACTTTGGGCCAAAAATGTGGGTGCACATTACACATGGGAGCACATTATACACAGCAAAATATGGCACATTAGTTACTAATGTTTGCTGATCTAACATTATCATAAATGCTTAGCACTGAAAAGAATAATATAGTTACTATGATAAAGTCTTTTCTTAGATTGTAGGAATTATCTTTCTGAACCCATAAACTTTTTTTTATTCATCTGTTTGTGAGTTATAGTAGTATAGCTTTGCTTTTCAAAATAGTTTTAACTTATGTACAAATTCAGTATATGATTCTGAGCTCATATCAAGTTATTATGGAAAGCAGGTGAAATCAGAACCCAATTTAAAATTCTTGAGGTCAAATACCATTGTCTACTTTCCCTCCAAATGTTCCTTGGTATAATCTCCTTATTTCCAGATATGTTTTACCATTCACCTCAAAAACTTTAATTTTATAAAATCAGGAGTCTAGGATGCCCTTGTGGAGTAGCGGTTACATCTACTGCCTCTGGCTGAAAGCTCCATCCATGTAGAATCCCAAGCACCTGGGTTCATGTCCTGGGTTGGGGGGAAAACCAAGACGAACAACTAAATAAAAATGAAATGAAATGCTCCTTCCTCTCTCTTCCTGCCTATCTGCCTGCCTGCTCACCTTCATTCTTTCCTGCACCTTTCCCTTAAAAAAGGTTGAGGAGAGACTAAATTCTGAGAAAATTTAGTTATTAAATAATGTCCCAAAATAAATGACATGTTAATTAAAAAGCAATTAAGAGACAAACATACACATATTACAGATTAATTTAACTCAATCAGACAAGTTTTAATCACACCAATTTTACAAATGAAGTCTATATACACTCATATTGTCAAAGCATATGATACAAGGCAGATGCCAAGTCTCTCTCTGTTAAGTGAAAGGTACAGGCAAGAATGAAGGTGAGTAGGTAAGCAGGCAAGAAGGGAGAGGAACCAGGGACCTCGGGATATACACAAATTGTGCCTAGTGTACAAAATCACAATGCCACCAGGGTGTGACCAATTATCACAGTTTTTAAAAAACAGCATTTCAAAACTACTTAAGATTTCAAGAGACTTGTCCTAAGATAAGTTCTGTTTTCTAGTAGGGCTTAGCCTCTATCAAATCATCCTGCCTGGAATTTTCCCTCTAGATCAGAGATAATATTTAAGGACCTAGCTTCACCAAACTCCACCCAGAAGGCTATCAGATAACTAGTTAATTCAAGATCCTACAAGGCGCCAAAAAGGTTTCAACTATTAGTTCTTTCCACATTGCCCCTGTGTCCTTGAGTCCTTAATCCATTCCTCCAATGCAACTTCTTGGAAAAAAAAGTCTATTTCTGTCTAGCCTTCTAAGAACATAAGCGCCAAGAATACTGAGTATTTATTCAGCACTTAACTAGTGATGATATGTAGAGAGTTATTTACACATTCCTAACAGAAAAATCAGAGAGCATTCTGGAGCCAAAGTTTCAACATCTGTAAATCCTTCCCTCTGGCTCCTTCCCCACAAGCTATAACAAACTCAAATATTTTCTATCTTAAGTTAAAACCTTCCAGAAGTATATAGGTTCTACCTTAACTCATATCACCATTTTATAAAGAACAGCCTTCAAATAACTGTCTGCAATCACAGTCTATCATGCACTCAACACATTATAATGATGCTTTAGCTCTTACCGTCTCACTGAAACTGCTCAGGATTCACCAGTGTAGTAGCAATTGCCAAATTCAATGGACTTCCATCATTTCTTTTGATACTATTGCTCACTTCTCTAAGAACCTCCATTCAAATCTTCACCCATCATTTTTGCCTCCTTTACTGGCTTCTCTGCCCAAAGATAAATGACAGTGTTCACTTAGCCTCCTCTCCAGTCTCCCCCATACTTGACTTTAGCCTACACTTATTTACTAACGACTCCTACATCAAGACAAGATATCTTTCCTGCACTTCAAATTTAGTCATCCACCAACTAGACATCTTCAGTGGGGAATAAAAACTCAACAGGGTCTAAAAGCTAATGAGCTACTTCTTCTTCAACCTTGATTTAGCCCCCAAAGTCTTCTCAGAAGCCTCCAAGACACAAATTCAGTCACTAGGCTCAGCAAAGTCTATCTACATATAAACCCCCTCTGTTCATCCTGTATGTCCTCCATCCCTTCAGCTTCTACCTCAATGAATCCATTCAAAAAAAAAAAAAAAAAATCGAATTACCCATAACATCCTCGAAGCATGGTTGACAGGAGAGAAAAGACACTACTTCTTAAGGAGATCATATTCTAATGGTTGTTAGGCAATGAAAGTTTTCAGAACCTAATCTTTCACCATGTCAATCAATTGGGATCAGTGTCCAGTATAACTCTAAGAAAACACTGTCCAATAGAAAATAATGTAAGCTACAAAATTAATTTTAAAGCTTTCAGGTTTTTAAAGAGAAAAAGGTGATATAAATTAATAATATATTCCTATTTAGTTAATGTAGCAAAGCTATTCGACATATAACTAACATAAAGCAATTCACATAAAGAGATATTTTGTATGAAGTATAGAATATTCAGTGTATAATTTACATCTCAATTCAATGCTAAATTTCCAGTGGTTAAAGGAAAATGCAGTGGTGCTAAAATCGAGTTGTGTTTAATGGGAAAATATTTCACTTAGTTTCAGTTAAAAAATTTAAATTAAAATAAAATAAAATCACAAAGTCCATTTCTTAGGCACACAATCCAAATTTCAAGTATTAGACAATGCAGTTATTTAAGGAGTTCATTTAAAATGCAAATTTCATTGCTTTAGGCTGTACTGCACACACACCTGGCTAAACATTGACAGCATCCCAGGGCAGATTTAGAAAACCACAGATTCTAAAGTAAACTAGCCCCTGTGGTTTCCTTTTAGGTCTGAAGAGGGGAATGCATCAAGATTCAAAGAGCAGGTTGGTAAGGGAAGCTGTGAACCACTAATCCCCAGCACAAACTCCATTTTTCTGTACAGCAAGCAAGCCCTCCAGTTACATTATGTCTCTTGTGACCACTGTATCCCACAGCAGCACCACCCCCCCGCCCAGCTGCTTCAACTTAGAAGGTCCTTTGGTCATACTTCACTCACCCAAGCAAACGGCCTACCCCACCCTGCCAAAAAAATCCCCCAAACCAAAAACCAAACAAAACTCTACTATTCATCTCTCCAGAATTGTAAGAAAAATGACCTGAAGAATCAAATATTTCTTTATCATCCCCCAGCTGGTAAAATCCATTATTTCTTTTCCCCAGCCTCAATCAGATAAAACAAACACAGCTTCCTTCCCTATCTCTGCATAGATATTTTCCATATCAATTGATTGCACTTAATTGTTTGCAAAGCTCCCTCCTCACCCAGGACTTTAGTTTCCAGAGGACAGATCTTGGTGGTTGTTCCTTAGGCTCAAAATGTGTTTTATTTTGGAGACAACTGAGAAAATCTAGCTACAGACTAGCTATCATAATATTAGGGAATATAAAAATGGCATGGTTGTGAAGAATACTATTAGTAACAGATTCAACCTTAAGGATGATACCTATAACTCTCCAACAGTGCACATACATACAAAAAGGTAATTATTAAGTCAAGAAAATGTGTATCATGTTCATTGCATTATCCCCTGAACTTGCCTTATGCTTGAAAATGTTCATGAATGTTCATCTTAAAACAAACAAGCAAACAAAAACAAATATGATTTTAAAAGATAAAAGAAACCCTGGTCTTTCCATGGTGGTTTAATACACTGAGCTTTTACAACTCTGCCTATATTTAAACAAATATTATGTTAGAATAAAGGAAGAGTCTTTTCCATTCTATATGTCACTCTTTCCAATAATTGTTTTCAGATTTTTCTTCTGGAACCAGATACTTTAAATAGTACAACTGATTAGGAAAGTTATCTTACTATTTTCTTCTTTTTTCTCTCCCATTTTATCTGTTTTCCGTAATTTTATTGAAGTAACATTGCATTATAACATGAAGCCCTTAACCAGAGCTCTGGTCTTTTTTTTTAAACTTCTCTTTTAATGCATAGCTCAATCTTGGCAAATCAGGTGTAGGAGCCGGATCACGGCCATGACAGGCTCCAGACAGAAATAGCTATAGGCCTGAGTTACGCTTCCTGAAATAAGAACCCCGTTTCTTTCTGGCCCTGAAACTAGAAATTCCTTAGAGAAGACATACCCGAAACCTGGGGCCAAAAGATACTAAATATGTGAATGCTTCAAGGTCTGGAATTGTAACTTTCCTTAGAGATGACATACCCGAAACC
>RJWH01003042.1:126317-182991 GCA_004363575.1 Solenodon paradoxus | reverse complement strand
TGGTGCCCGCTGCCCACACCCCACTGCCCAACTGGAGTCCTTCACCCTTCCCTGTGGACTCCTCCAGCTCCAGAGCCAGAGCCAGGCCCAGTGAAGAAGAACAGG
Organism: Solenodon paradoxus; assembly: GCA_004363575.1. NCBI lineage: Eukaryota > Metazoa > Chordata > Mammalia > Eulipotyphla > Solenodontidae > Solenodon > Solenodon paradoxus. The sequence continues at coordinate 182,886 of RJWH01003042.1, read as the reverse complement.
GAGGCAGGCAGGCGGGCGGGCAGGCAGGCAGGCAGCACTGGACAGGGGTGAAGGCAGGAGGAAGGGGAGACAGGTAGGCCGGAGCCCAGAGGGCCTTCCTCCAGAACAGAGGCGGCAGAGGCAGTGGGAGGGGGAGATTACTGGGGCTCCAGATTCATTATTCATGAGCCCGCAGCAACGACTCCAATTTAAATGCTAATGTGGGGGGGCCTGACTCAGCTGCCCCACGTACCCCACCCCCAGCCCAGGCACAAGCGGAGTCCGTGCTGGCTCCAAGGTTCACCAGGGTTTATTAGGGCGTGGAGAGGGAGGCCTGGAGTCCCCGGCCACCCACGTCGCTCCCAGTGTGAGAAGATCCTGCCTGGTTCCCTCCAGTCCTTTGTGGACAGAGGCTGGCCTCGCAGGCTACAGCCTGGAGGACAGTGGGTGGAGTTGGAGCGGGGTGTGGCCGCCCCCAGGCTCAGAGGATGATCTGGTTGGTGAAGCTGCGGCCCAGCTCCTTGTGTGGCAGAACAATTGAGTTCAGGATGAGAACCTCTGCAGGAATCCGGACACGGCAGCCTGCAGCGAGGAGGAGGGCACCCGGGGAGGCCATGGAGCTGGGGGCCACTGCCGCAGGGAGGGAGCCCTCCCTGCCCATCTGTGCCCAGGCCTCACGCCCCCAGCGACTCGGGGCGACTGGCTCACACCGGGCCTGGCACACAGCAGGGGCTCGGTAAACGTTTGCTAAAGGAATACACAGAGAGACACAGACATGCATAGACACACAGACACACACAGACACACAGATGCTCCCACGGGCCTGGCCATCACCAAACTGCTTCTCACAGCCCCGGGTCCCCTGGGAAGCCGTACCCAGGATGGTGATGGCAGGCAGCAGCTTCCCATCCTTGAAGAGGCTCTCACTGTCCATGTGGGCTCGGGGGTCGTTGGGATTGGGGTCATTGGGGGTACCCTCCACTCGGGCCCAGCGCCCCACAGTGCTTCCCCAGCCCACGATGCTGTGCAGGACACACGTGTGCTCCTGCCAAACAGGAGGGCATGAGGTGAAAGGGGGACCAGAGGTGGGGCTCGGCCTCCCCTCCGCCTCCTGGGATGCCGGGCGCTGCCACATGTGCTTGGTGCCTACCTGCAGTGTGGCTCCATGGAGGACGATGGTCTCTCGCAGTCGCACACCCTCGCCCACAGTCACCCCCTCCCCAATGGAGACATTGGGGCCCAGCTGTGGGGAGGCGCACACACAGTGAGGCGTGGAGGGGTCTGGAGGACCCACACCCTACCCTCCCACCGAACAGCTGTGGGAGAAGGGACCTGTTGGGGGTCACACAACAGGAGACCACAAGGTGGGATCGCTCAGGAGGTCTCTGTTCCCCCACCCAGCCCACCCGCCTCTCAGGCACTGCTCCCACTCACCACAGCCGAAGGGGCCACCTTAGCCGTTGGGTGGATGTAAACACTCCCTAGAAGCAGAAGAGAGGACCTGGGGGCAAACGCCCAAACCACATCTGGTTCAGGGAGGGCAAGGGTGACACTGTCTCTAGATCTGCGGTCCAGAGTCAGGGCTCAGAGGGGACAGGAGGCTGGGGAGGGGGCAAAAGTTAGGGATGGGGGGTGTACCTCGGATCCATGGTCCCCCGGGGGTATGCTTGGCCAGCCGTTCAGGGTGAGTCAGCTGGTACTGGCCCAGGTAGAGGCGGGAGGCATAGAGGGCTGAGCTGGGGGTCGCAGAGCAGAGCAGAGGCTTGGGGGCCGGCAGGGCCTGTGTCTACCACTCTAAGTGTCAACTGGCAGGCACCCAGCCACCCCAGTAGAAGCCGTCCCATACCCTGCGGACTTGATCTGGCTCCAGATCCCCTCAGTGAGGTGCACGTAGATCTGGCCCTGCCCGGCCAGGGCTGAGAACACATCCTGTTCCAGGCGGATGGTACCTGCCCCCGGCCACAGGCCTGAGGAGTCCTCCCTGGCAGAGAGAAGGGAGAAGGATGTCAGTCCCCGAGGTGTGCCCCACTGGGGGGTGGATGGTACTGTCTGTCAGCGAGTCCCATCACTCCAGGTCTGCTCAGTCCTCTCCACAGGAAGGCTCACGTGCCCGGAGGCTTTCCCACCACCCACACACATCACTCCTTCACTGCCCCAGCTTGGGAGCCCCAGGCACAGACCTACGCCTGCCCCACATCCAGCCCCACTTCCAGGAGCAGGACCAGACCTGGCTTCCCTCCATTTTCATTTGTACACTCTCCTCCCCTTCCACTCCTGAAACCCCGTCTGCCGGCACCCTCCCTCGCACTGGATGGAATGAAACACAGACTCACCCCAAAGGAAGGCAGCTGGTGAGGGCAGAGACAGTCACAGAAAGAGGAAGAGAGAGATGGTAGAGATGCCAGCTCAGCAGAAACAGACAGAGAGGCCAGGCGAGATGGAGAGAGAAGCAGAGATATGGGCGGGAGTGAGAAGCTGGCTTTGAGTGAATGAGGCATGAGACATGAGACAGGGACATGGGCGAGGGAGGAGGGGGTGCTGGCAGGGCATCCCTAGGAAGGGACGGGGTCCAGGCTGAGGACGACTGGGACTGTGGTGTGTGGTAAGCCGTGCTCTGGGCGCTCTGCTCCCAGGGGAGCCTCGGGCTGAGAGTGAGTGAGTGAGTGTGTGTGTGTGTGTGTGTCTGTACCCGAGCGTGTGCGCCCAAGTGTGTGAGTTACCGTCTGTTCTGAAAGACATCTCTGGGACACTCAGGGCTGGAAAGAAATGGACCAGAAGGGGAGCGGACAGGCAGCGACAGAGGAGGAACTGGGATGAATAAGGAAGAGGGACAGAATGAGGTTAGAAGGGGAGGGACAGGGAGGCTCGCTGGCGATGATGAGTGGAACGGAGAGGAGGAGGAAGATGAGAAGGTTGAGATGGAGTCTGCGGAGAGCGGGGCTGGGGGGTGTCTGAGACTGGGGGTACTTGGGGGTAGAGGCCTGGGCCCCGCCTCACAGTTGCCTGTCCTGCTGATTACGCTGGAAGACATCCCGGAGGGGCTTCAGGGCTTCTGGGGAAAAGAGGTAGATGCCGCAGTTGATGACGTCACTAACGAAGGTGCTGGGCTTTTCCACGTAGTGCAGGACCTGAGGGCAGAGCGGGTTGGCTTCAAGAGGGCAGGGCCACTGCCCCCACCTTGCGCCCTCCTGTCTCCAGCCCTCCTAGCAGCCAGGGGTCATCCTAAAATGCCCAATGACATAAATCCCAACCACAGGCTCTTCCCCTGCAGATCGGCCCCCTCCCAGCACTCCGAGAACTGCACTCCACGCCTGTGCATGCTGGTACCCGGAATGCTGTTTCCTATCTCTTCATCTGGAAAACTCTGCTTTCAAAACCCAGTTGATATGTCATGTCCTCCATGAGTCCCCAGTTAGCCCCTTGGGCCTGGGCACTGGCTTCTGGCTGCGCTGCATCTGAGGCACTAGGGTCATGTGCCAGTGGTTACTTAGTTTGTGACTTTTTCTCTCACTAGACTGAGGGTTCTGGGGGGCAAGGATAGTGCTTTTTAGTTTCTCTCACATCTAATTAGCTAATTAGACATTAGCTAATGCCTAGCGCAAAACTTAAAAGAAAAATCTGTGTATGTGTGTGTGTGTGTGTTTTGTTTTGGTTTTGAAGAAGGAAGGCAGGCAGGGAAAGAGGAGAAAGAAGCATTTATTAACTTTGTTGGTTATTTTAGTTGTTTCCCCCAGGCCCCAGTCCCTGGGGCTGCACGTGGACGGCACCCCTGGCACAGGCTTAACCGCTGAGTCGCCAGGACGCACCGATGTGCACATATTTTTGATATGAACGCTTGAACAAATAAATGGTTGTGCATGAGTCACTTAGGCTCAGGGGCAGGAGGAGTTTCACAGACAGGGACAGACAAGCTCTGCCTTGCCTCTGATGCTCCAACCCTTGTAACTTGGGAGGCAGGAGGCTGTTTCCTCCCTCCGTGCCTTTGCATATACTGTTCCCACCACCTGTAATACTTTCCTGTCTCCTTTATCTTCAGCTCAGAACTCGCCTCCACCAGGGAGCCCTCCCTGAACCCACCCAGGCAAGGGTGCGCTGAGCCCCCTTGTGTCCCCATAGCAGCCTGTGCAAGCATCTATCAGAGCAGCACACCCCTGGAAAGGAACTGTCACCCCTTTGCCCTCATTGGTCCCTCTAAAAGGGATATAAGATGAACAACCCGGGTGGGTCCCCACACTTGAAAGACGGGGGCCCACCCCAGTGCTCCAACATTCTCTACAGGCAGGGTGTGTGGGGTTGATGAGACAAAGAGGAGCCAGTCAGTCGGCACCCCCCTCACCTCGTGCGTCTGTGGATTCTCTACAATGCAGCCGTAGTTGAGCGATTGCGTCCTGTTAGCCTGAAAGACAGACACGCTGAGAGATGCTGACCCGCCTGCTCCAGGGCAGCAGGGTCTGTTTTCTTTTCCTTTCCTTCCGTCCCCTCTAGCACCTGGCATGCAGCTCCACCACTGACAGGCCTTCAACAGGGGCGAGAGCTGACAGCTGCCCTCCCCCTCCCTGCTTCTGAGCAGCCACAGGGCAAGTGCATCTCCCTCCTGATGCCCGCTCCCACTCCCTGGGGTGCCCCGGCCTCGGCACCCTGCACTCCAGGAGCCCCTCCACATCACCCACTCCATACCCTCCTGGCCCCTTCTCACCGTGGTGCCAAGGAGCAAGAAAGGGCGAGGTTGGCGTCTGTGGGCATCCAACATAGCGTTCAAGGGGAAGTCAGAGCAGACATCAGCGTTGAGCACAAAGAAGGCCTCGGGGCCACCAGCCAGGATCTGGTCGCGGAAATGGTAAAGACCACCCCCTGTGCCTAGCGGGGCAAATTCCTGCAGGTACCTGTCCCCAAGGACCCCAGGGCTAGCTCAGTGAGATCAGAGGAGACAGATCCCATGCATCCAGGCATCTGACCCCCTCCTGCTCCCAAGAGTACACCTGGCTGAGGTCCAGAGAACAGCGGAATATATCCAGGGATGCAGAGATACCCAAATAAGAACCTTCTTATTGTGTGAGGATGCAGTCTGGCAAGTGCTAACTCACCCCACTTCCAGAGAACTCAGAGGCCTAGGGCACGGCTCCCCCACCCCCATAAAGTACGCTTGCGCAAACACCTGACTGGAAGGTTAAACTTCTGTTGGGCAGCTTCTAGGAACCGGGTAAGGGGTTCATCTGGTTGGTAGAAGCCAATGAGTAGAATCTCCTGCATCCCGGGGACCTGAGGACAGGGAAGAGGTTGGTGGGCGAGGGTGGGGGGGGGGATATCTGCTAGGGGGGAACGCTGGAGAATCCCTAGATGGGTCCAGAAGTCCAGAGGTCACAGATTCAGGCTGGGTTATGGAAGCCCTGGGTATCCACTATACCACTCTGGCCTGCTTTTGCTTCTAGATAACGAGAAGCTGGAGGAAGTCTCAGTCCCTAATGCTTCAGTCTTTTAGATTCTATTATTCCCCACCCCCCACATCTGCAGGGAGGCTCATCCTAGGATACATCTGCTCACCTAAAGCTGCATTGAAGACTAACCCCTTCATTTCCCCATATTTACTATCTTTCCATCTGTGCTTGTGATTAGCATGAGATTAGGGTACTACTCATCGAGTGCCTACATTGGACTAGGCACTTTTTAAATGTGGGCTCTAAGCTTTGTATCCCGCAAAGTAGGTCTAATCACCCTATTTTACAAATTAGAAAATTAAAGCTCAGAAAGGTTGAAAAATTCGCTCAAGTCCTTACAGGGAGGCAGAGGCTGGATTCAAACGGAACCTTGCCTGCCCCAAGTACCAAAAGCAATAAAGTAATTAGCGCCATAGTGAGCAAGGCTCTGAGTTCCATGTTTTGCTATCTATTAAAGTTCCCTATGTTACAACTTTAAACTCTCTGGAGGATTCCTGCCTGATCTCACATGCTGTGTTTAATGACAGGAGTAAAATCGAAGCAAGAGGCTGAGATGAGGGACTAAGTTAGGGGAGGAGAGCAGGACAGCTGAAGCACACAACCCCAGGGCGACATTCACACTGGTTTTTGTAAATGGTGGTCCCCATAGTTATGCTTGGAGAGAAGAGGTCGTGGCTGGGAAAGTGGGAAGTACAGCATGAAGATGAGTAGGGAATAGAGGGGAGCCGCTGAGATTACCTGGGCACAGGCCTCGATGTGGTGTTGGATCATAGGGACCCCCGCCACGGGAAACAGGGGCTTGGGCACCTCAAACGACAGAGGCCTGAAGCGGGTCCCTGAGAGGACAGAGAAGAACACTTCAGCGCCCTACCTTCCTCTGTTCCTACCCCACCAATCACTCCAGTTGTATCCCTTGATTTCTCACCCTTTTGAGGGCCTCCAATCAGGATCACAGCCTTCAGCATGATGGTGACTGACTGCTATCCAAACCACAAATCCCAAGAGAAACCAAGCTCAGCTCTCACACCCCAGTCTGGGAACTCCATCCTAGCCCAACCAAGTCGCAAATAGCAACACTCAGCCCTCTCCCAGGATCTAAAACCCAAGTTCAATACAGTCTGAACACCACACTTGCCAAATCTCACATCTCACATCCCACTCTGGTTTCCAGTGGGCCCTCAAACTCCACAGTGATTCCTTCAAACTCTGAAATCCACACCCTGCAACTGGATCCATAAGAGATTTCCCTCTGGCCAGAAGCAATTTCAGCAACTCAGAAACTCAGCAATAGATTCAGAACCAGCCTCCAGACTCAAAATAACAAAGTCCATTGAAACCCAGTGATGCATTCTTACTAAGCTAGATGTTAGGAGTCCTGAATCCTAAAAGTGAACCCTGAATACTGAACGTCAAATCCGAAATATTTCACTACAATCCTCAGTGAATCCTGAGTATTGAACTAACGCTGATCCGCATCTGACAAATCCCAAATCTTAGCAAAAGCCCTCTCGATGCTCAGCTCGAATCTTAAAAGTAACCTCTAGGTGATGAACCCCAAATGAAAAGACAGGTCCCCTTGGCATCCTGAACACCGAACCTACCAGTCTCCTGAAGCCCAATACGGATTCGGACGATTGCTGGCCCTGCGGACCCCACAACTGATACTAATAAAGCCCTAACTTCGTGAAGCCCGGGGTCGTGGAACCCACACAAGAGCAGCCCTGCGGAGAGACAGGCCCAAATTCTGAGCCTGCCCTTTCTTTAAGGGCCGTCCTCTGCCATTTACCCCTTCCGCCACCCCTCCATCAGCTCCTTTTACCACTAGTCCCTGTGTTCCAGCTCTGGCGCCCGCTATTGCTAGCTGCTTCCGCGCACGTGTCTTCTCGCAACTCGCGAGAACTCCTTCGCAGAGTCTGCCGGGAATTGTAGTTCTACGCTCCTCTTTTCAAACTGCGGGGAGAGAGGTGGGACCAATGGTAGGGTGGGGGCGTGGCCAAGGGCTCGAGGGGGCAGGCCTAAATGAGAATTGGGAACTTTCGGCAGAGGCTGGAATCTTAAAATTAGGACCCGGAGCTGTCTCGGAATGAGCCCAGGAGTAAAAGCCAAATCAGGGAACTACTATAAAGTGGAGGTCACCAGGAGAAGCAGGGTTAGAAACAAGAGGTGGGTGTAGCCAGCTCTAACACGGGCGGGGCCAGGGTGCACCCTCCCTATCTCCCTAGCCGAGGCTTGAGAGACACAAAACAAGAGAGGCTTGATCAGAGACTGCTACCCGCCCGCTGGGAAGTGAAGGAACTCCCGACCGTTTCTTTCTTTTGGAGAGAAAGCTGATCTCCGATTTACTGTCCGTAAAATAAAGCAGCAGACGAGACACTCTCCAAACATTCCGGGACCTTGGTGTGCGGGTCTGGAATAAGTTTGGGTGCGGAGGAGAGGAAATAGTGCCTCCAAAGAACAGAACAGACGCGGGGGTTCGCAGAGAGAAACTTTATTAAGCAAGGTGGAGGCTCGTTGGCGGCACCCACGTCCGGCCTTGGAGGGGCCCTTTCAGGCCACGTCCACGCGGGCGAAGCTCTGGTCCATGCCCAGACTGTTCTCCACGAACACCTCGTACTTGCCGCTGTCCGCGGGCGTGGCCCGGCGGATGGTCAGCGTGGTGTTGGTGCTGCCGATCTCGAAGAACACTCTGGGGGCGGGGTTTGGAGGCGGGTCAGTTGACTGGCGTCCGGAGCGCGGCTAATTAGCCCGGTTCTACCTCCCAGTCCTTTCTCAAAGCGCCGTCCCATTCCTGCCGGCTTTCTGGGCCCGGCCCCGCCCAGGCTCCCGCTCCAGGCCCTACCCGGGCGGCGGGTCCCCGCTCTTGCCTGTCATCCTCTTCGATGTCCTTCCCGTCCTTGGTCCAGCCCACGTCGGGCGCAGGCTCACCCATGATCAACGCAGTCAGCGTCACTGTGGTGCCTTTGCGCGCCTTAGTGTTATCGGGTCCCTTTTGAATCTTCGCTGGGACTAAAAAATGGGAAAGGGAACGTGACCCAGTAAAAGACCAGGAGGTGAGGCCGGGCGGAGGCATCACCTCCCCAGCTAATACCGACCCTAAACACCAGAGGGGTGACGTTTAACTTGAAGTTTAACAGGATGTTAAAGTCTTGGGTCAAGACTTGGGTAAGACTTGGGTGTGCCAAGTCTTGGGTAAATCTTTAGCCTCGGAGAGGCGTCGCCTGCTCAGCGGTTGAAAGGGACTAATCGCTGCCCCGCCTACTTCGCGAGGTTGAATGGAGAATCAAAAGGGATACTATAGGGTCAAAAGAGGGGCTTGTTCGCACATCTCCCGGTGTCTTAGCTCTAAGCAGTGGGAATTGCCCTTGGTGGGAGCCAGAAGACCAGGGCTCTAACCCTGGCGCAGCCTCGGCTTGCAGTGACCTTGGGGCCCTGGAATCCAGTGACTGAAGCCCACAGCGGGTGGGAGAGGATCCAGAGGAAGGCCAAATCCAGCCAGCGTGGTGCTATGCCCTGGTCTGCGGCCCAGGCTGTGACAGGGGCTGGAGTGGCCATGACCCTATCCAGACCTGGCCAGGCCCAGAGGTAAACGAGGGCAGCTGCACGCAAGCTGCGGGCGCCCGCGGGGCGGGGCTGGGCTGCGCGGCGGCCCAGCGCCCAGGGCGCACGTACCTTCCACCAGGATGCGAGCCGAGTCGGAACATTGGCCGAAGGGGTTGGTTACGTTGATGCTGTACTGGCCCAGGTCTGCCAGTTCGCCGTCACGCACCACCAGTGCCACTACGTCAGGGTCCTCGAATATGTAGCGGTACTTAGGTCCGTCGCGCAGCTCCTTGCCGTCCTTGCTCCAGCGAATGAAGGGATCCGGGAAAGCCGAAATGCGGCAAGTCAGCTTGGCCGCGCTGCCCTCGATCAGCACCACGTCCTTCAGCGGCTCCAGCACTCGCGGCGGCCCCTTCTCGCGCAACTCCTTCCGGGACCTACCCGCGGATTGGGTCAGGACCCGGAGCTCCCCCACGAGGCTCCAGGCCGTCCGCAGCTCTGTCCATAGCACCCCATGCCCTGCGGGTCCCTCGGCCCACTAAACCCTTAAACATAGGGGTGGGTAAGGAGGGCTGCTCCTGAGCTGTTAGCCTGATAAAATGCGTTCTCCCGTTGGCCACCCCTCCACACCTCGGTGACCTCTCCCCTAAATCCAGTGACTCCAGAGGTTCATTACGCGGTGCTCAGCACCCCACACCCCATTCAGGAATGCGCTTTATGAAGTTCCAGAGCCCTTCCTCCCCGGAGATCCAGGGCTCCCGCTCACCTGTGGCCCCGGTAAGAAGCCTGGATGCGAATGGCGGCGCTTTGGACCTGGGGGTCATTTATATCCAGGGTACATCCTGGAGGCGGGGGTGCAGGCCCTGGTTTTTTGGCGGAAGCTGCTTTGGACATCTGGGGACCGCAAAACAAAAAAAGGCGAGGAGGCGATCTAGTCTGATACAGACACTCCGACCATTAGCCTCTTCCCTGCCAATTCAGATCACCGCTCTGGGTGGAAGTGGAGTGGGTGTCAAGATCCAGACTCACCTTGGGGTGGGCTGGGGGGGTCGACTTCGGAACTTGGGTCTCAGGCGCACGGAGCCCTTCTGAATGGCACAGTAGGGGCGCGGGCAGGTGCTCAGCTCCTGGCCCTGGTTTTATACATCGCTCCCCTCCTTGCCTTGTTTGGCGTGGTTGCCCCAAGCCCCCCGGGACCCCAGCCCCCGCCCCCTGACCCAAGCAGCCTCCTTATTTAGCCCGAGGATGCCTGGGATGCTGGCTCAGCCGCTGGGACAGGCCCCGGGGGGGGAAACCCGAGCAGCTCTGGGGTGCGCTTCATGTCAGCACCCGGACAGCTGGACAGCTGAACTCAACCTCATCCCGTCTCAGGGTTGGGGCTACCCAGGGGATATCCTGGAAGGACCAGCTCTCTACTGGGACAGCTTTACACTCAGGTCAGTCCCCAAGCAATCAGACAGCGTGATGTCCCCATCAGTTAAGGGGTGCAAGTGTTTATGAGGGTGTCCCCAAGGAAGCCAAAGTAGGCGATTTTACTGTTCATCCAGCCAATTATGAGAGGGCCACGTGGCTGTTAGGACCAATGGGGAAGTGCCTTACTCCCGTCGATAGGGGGAAGCTAGGTTGTCATTTTCTCACTGTGCCCCCTGGCGGTAAACTGAGGTAAACCTAGCGGGAACGGAAAAGATTGAGAACGACATTCCCTCCTGCCACCCCATACTGACTCCTCTCCATGCGACATGCAGGGTCACACGATCCCTGAGAAATGGCACAAGTACAGACTCCCCGACTCCTTTTCAGATCTGGTGCTTAGGGACATCAGACCACCTGGGGTGCAGCGGTTCTGTTTCCCCTCTGGGACTTGCCTTGGAGTTTAGTCTTTCCAGGCCAGTGTGTCAGGTAGAACGTTGCTTCCAATCATTGTAACTGCCCGCTCAGGTGTGGAGCGTTGTCAGCTTTTGATCAGAGCGATTTTGACACTGCTCTGCTGACATAAATTACCTGTGCTCCTCCGGGTTTGGAACTGGTACTTCACATGCCATTTCCAATGGATATGGGAAGGAAGCTCAAGATCAGAGGGGGACAGGAGAGGAATTTTACCATTTGTCAAGATATGAGTTCAGGCACCTCATTTTTATATGAAAACACGTGCGGTGAGTAGGGGATGAGAGATGCTCACAGGCAAACTGTATATCTTCATCGCTAAAATGACAGGTGGGCAAGGTGTCTCTCTGGTCCCTTCCAGCTGGTTTGAACATTGTTATTTTATGATGATGGGGCTTGCCTCGTCCCTGGGGTGTTGAGAAGCCAGAGAGGCTGGGCTGCTCTGAGAAGAGAATTGCTTGGGTTCTAGCCAAGGAGCCCTCAACCTCCATCAGTACACATCAGGACCAGCTAGCGCTCTCTACGCGTGGCAGGAGGTTTTATTCCCTTCACGTGGCCAGGAACGGTTCCCAAGGCAAAGGAGGGGAGGAAAGCAGCCCCTCTGGACACAAGGAGAATGGGTCCTCCCTGCCCTCATCTCAGGGGAGGGCAATTCTAAGACTCAGTGACCACTCAGTGGTTAGAGTCAAATGCCTCGAGCACCCAACAGACCCCTCAGCTTGCCATGGCGATGAAAAGGTACAGGTTGATGTGTCTCTGGGTCCAAAGAAAATGCTCACTGTGTGCCGGCACCACAGACACTCTGATCAGAGTGCTCACCGCTGCCCCAAGCAGCCGGTGCTCTAACACGGAGTGTGGGCGTGACCTGGTCCCCTGAAGCTCTTCACACCACGTACTCTCTCCAGTCACCACTGGAAACCCCTCTGCTCTGGTCACAACCGGAGCTGGCCTGACTCCTGGGCAGAATGAAGGAGGCTGAGCCCAGCTGCCTCCAGGCTGTGTGGATGGGACAGGTGAAAGCGGTGGGGGCCTCAGGAGCCTGGTTAGAGGGTGTTGCTGGGGATTCTGCCATCCTGCCAGGATTCCAGAAACCTCACTGGAGCAGCAAACCGAAAGTCCCTTCTCTAGGACTAAGGGAGAGGAGAGGGAGGTCCTGGGGGCCAGCTGGTGTTCCTTGACTCACTGGCTCGGAGCAGGCTGACGTGGTCCTGTCCCAGTACCCCTCCCATCAACCACACAGAGGTCTTGCTGCTTGCCATTTTTATTTTCCTGTGACAGACAGACAGCTGCGCAGACAGCTGGACGGCTGGGGGTGATGGTCAGGAAGACACGGGCAATGGGGATTGGATGGAAGGGAAACTTCACAAAAGTCAATAAATAAATAAATATGAATGGAGAGGGCAAAGACCACAGAGGGGTGGTGGGGACATCCTCGGGCCAGCACAGGTGCCGAGAGCGCCAGATGAGTGACCACTGCCTCCAGCCCTCCATGTTTCTCCCTGGGGATGCTGGCAGCTGGCTGGCCCCCACCTCCGCCTCCTCTCCAACCCCTACTTCGCTGCCCTCTCTCACATGCTGGCTCTGGCACTGCCTCCATGCCCTGTCTTTGCTTCACTGACACTCGCTCCCAGTCCTTGACCCTGACACCAGCTCCTCCTTGTTCCTCCTCTCCAGCTGCTCACATACTCCACTCCTCGGCTGTTCACCCCAGATACACCCTCTCTGCCCCCAGAAGACTACCCCTCCTCTTGGTTTCTTCTCTTTCTCACTTCCTCCCTCTCTTCTTGCCCTTCTTCCTGTGCCCATCACTGCCCAGCCTGGCCAACGGTCCCAGCTCTGGCTCTGGCCAGGTGGCATCAGCCAAAGTCCAGGCCTGTGTCCCCAAAGGTCCGTGAGGTAATAGCCCGGCTGGATGTCGCTGCTGGTGGTGTCCAAGCCCCGGGCCCACCGGGCTCAGGTGGACCCTGGAATGTCCCGCGCACCAGCGGGAAGCCTGAGGCTGTGGCCTGAGCTGCTAGGGGCTGCCTGGGTAGGAGCGGAGCAGCACTTTGTGGCGTGTGGCTGCCTCGGTCCGGCGACGTCGCTGCTCTGCCAAGAACTCCTTGAGCCGACTGGTGGTAAAGGTGAGCGTCTGGCGGCGCAGCTTCATCAGGTAGGCGTCCTGCAGCCACGGGTGGGCCAGGCAGTCCGGCAGGGAGGGCCGGCTCCTACAGGTGAGTAGGGCCGTGAATCTGGACAGAGAGCTCCCAGGACAGCGCTGCTCAGCCTCCCCAGACCCTGGGTCACCCCTAGTTTGGGATCTAGGGCACTGCTAGGCTCAGTTTCCAAATCTCTGGACCAGGGACGGGGATTCTGCCTATCTCCATTGGCTTTAACAGTGGGTAATATAACCACTCTGTGCTGGTGGTGGAGGAGGTGGAGCTGATGGAGCTGCTGGTGGTGGAGGTGGCAGTGGAGGTGATGATGTGTTATTACTGGCAGAGGAGGGGCGGGGTCTTTTGGAATGGGCTTTGTTATCCAGGCCAAGGGCAGGTAGGTTGGCAGGTGTTGGGGTCACTCACCAGGGATGTACTGAAAGAACCTTTCGCAAGAAAAGGGTGGCGCTTTGGGAGGTATTGGGGTACAGCTGGAAGGCATCAAAGCGGCCCCCCACAATCCGAGCCTCCGTTTCCTGGGGGTCTGGCTCATAAAACGGGGAGCGTCCACTGAGCCTGTTGCAGAGAAAGTTCAATTGGCATGCACCAGTTCAAGGCCAACTGGCAGGTCTGAGGACATTAGTGTGGGGGTGCCGAGGGGCACAGTATTCAGGGACAATGCTATACACCCCCAGGCACACGTGTGGACCGGGGTGGGGGAGAGAGTGCAGGCAACAGTGGGTCTCGGAGGCACTCACATGATGTAAGTGAGCACACCCACTCCCCAGATGTCTGTGGCCGAGCCGATGGGTTCCCCCTTCACCATCTCAGGAGCTGGTAGGAGACAGAGGCCAAGCTGAACCAGCTTCCTGGAAGCAGGGAGCTGGAGAGGCAGGGGAGGCCCTGGGGGCTTGAGGAGCAGGAAATTACCCAGGTCCCCAGACCGAGGGCTGCCAGAGAGCAAGCCCTGGCTGCCAGCAGGCAGGGTGGGAGTGGGGTGACTCCTAAGGAAGATATGGGGTACCAGGGACCCTGAGTGGTGGGGTCCCCAGAACTGCAGAGGCGCTGACAAGCAGCTCTGAGGTAGGGCGTGCATTCTCAAAAAGTCTGGCCAACACCACGATTAAGAGCCTTTGTGCGCACCCTGGCTGGCCCTCACCCTAAGCTGCCCCCCTCACTGCACTGTTACTAAACCCATCTGGCTGTCCGATTCCTCCTCCAATGTGTGGTCTGCAGAGCAGCTCTGAAGACTAGACAAACTGAACCCAAAGTATTGAGCAGGTGGCCAAATGGTCGCTGGTCTTCATGATTTAAATCAATCAATAATTGAGTCTCCTATCTTTCCAGCTTCATCAAATCCTGACTCGACCAGTCACAGCTGTCTTTTATAGCAAGCGTGTGCTTTCCAGCACTTGGCCTTCCTGTGCCTGTTTCCTCATCTGTAAAATGGGGACCTCTCACGTCAACCTCTAGGGCCATTACCAAGCTGAAAAAAATCCATGGAAAAGACTCAGCTCATTGCTCGCATACAGTAAGTGCTCAACAGATGGCACACGTGTGGGTGAAGTGGGGTGCAAGCCGGAGGCTGCCTCTCTAGCTGGACCCCAAGCCCCCGCCCTGGCTGGCGCAGGGCCCTCACCCATGAACTCCAGCGTGCCCGTGCGGCGGCCAAGGGGCCGCAGGGCCTGGGGATTGTAGGGCTGGGCACTGCCAAAGTCCACGATCTTCAGGGCGTTGCCAGGGGCCAGCAGCAGATTGTCAGGCTTGATGTCCAGGTGCAGCACATGGCGGCCATGGAGGTAGGCCAGGCCTTGCAGCAGCTGCGCCACGTAGGTGGCCACATCGTCCTCTGAATATCGGAATCTGGGGCGCAGGGTGACACAGGTGATCCCCAGCCCACTGCCTCCGCCCCGCTCTTGCTCCCCGTGCCCCGAGAGTGCCCCGCTACCTGTCACTGAGCCCACAGAGGAGCTCGCGGTTCCCACAGCTCTCGGTGATGAGCACGAGGTAACGCGGGGTGATGTAGGCTTCGTGCAAGGACATGAGGCGCTCGTGGTGCAGGGTCCGCAGCACTTCGTACTCCTGCAGGGCCTGCTGCTTGCCCTCAGCCGCGTAGGGCACGATCTTGGCGACGAATGTCCGCCCGGTGGCATTCTCCCGGCACCCTCGCACCACACCGAAGCGGCCCCTGTGTGTTGAGTGGGGAGGCCCCAGGTTCAGAGAAGAGAGGGAACACCCCCCCGACACACACACATGATCAGGAGCCCCTGGGAGCAAGAATGCAGTGGTTTCCAGTGTGGCCTCTGAAGTTTAATCCAAGGGACCTGGGCTCGAGTCCCAGCTCTGCCACTCACTGACGCTGTACATTAGAGAAATCCCATAACCTCCCTAACCACATTTTTCCCATCTGAGACATGGGCAATGATGATCATTTAGCCTCTCTCTTTCTCAAAGTTGGGAAAATTAAATGAGCTCAGATGGCCTAAGAGCTTAGCACAGAAAATTCAACCTCAATAGCAGCCAGGTCTCAGCACCTCCCTGGCCCTGGCTAGGACAGTGTGGTCCTCTCTGAGTCCCTGCAGCCCACAACCCACGGCTTCCCCTAGGTCCTCCATCCCTGGGCCCCACTTGCCTGGCTTTCTCCTCCAGGAAGGTGTAGGGTTTCTGAGGGGGACCCTGTCGAAGAGTAGTGCCCTCTGGCCCAGGAGAGATGGGGGAACCACCCCCATGGGAGCTGACCACCTCCTTGGCTGGGCTGAGGCTCTGCACAGTCACCTTGGTGGGCTCAGGAGGGGGTTCGGGGGCTGGGGGCTCAGGGGCTGGTGGTACGGACACAAAAGATGTCACCATATACAGAGGAGTCGAGGAAGACACTGGTTTGATGCCTTGAGGGGTGGTGGCTGGGGTTGGGGTCCCAGTATCAGGGATGGAAGACTTGGGCTCACTTGGGGTGACTTGGGCACTGGGAGGGGTGGGCTCTGCTGGCTGGGCAGCCTGCAGGCCCCTGTGCTTCCGAGGGGGCGTTTGAGGTGGTGGACCCACGGCCTTGAGTGAGGACAAGGCCTGCAGGGAGGGGCTGGGGGGAGACAAAGGGCTGAGAGCAGCTGACTGGGGAGCCAGGGTAGGGGTCAGGGATAGGGCCAGTGAGGTAGGAGAGTCAGGAGGTGGGGCCCTGGCTGGCCCTGAGGTAACAGGGGCGTCTTGGTGAGCGGCAGATGGCAGAGCTGAGGAGACAAAGAACATTATCGCTGTGGTGCCCCTTGGGTGCTCTAAGGGGAGTGTGCCCCAGGCTCCAGGTCCCCTTCTTTCTCTGACACCCCGACCCCATCCCTCTAACCTTGCGTGCCTCTGACGATGACCTTTTCAGAAGGGTTGCTGAAGGGTCCCTGCCCAGCACGGTTGACACAAGCCACACGGAACCTCACAGGCACACTGACTGGCAGGTGGGTCACGTTGTAGTAACAGTCAGGGATGCCTGAGCTCACGGGGTGCCAGGCAGACTCCCCTGCAGGCAGCACAGGGGTGGGGCTGAGGTCACGGAGGGGTGACCCAAGCTCCCAGCACTGCCTGCGAAGAGCAGGGAGGGCACGCGCCCCGCTTCCCTGCCTTCCACCAGCACCTCCCCCGCCAGCAGCTGCCAGCCCTCACCATTCACCCGCCGCTCCAGCGTGTAGGTGCAAGGCGCCCGGCCATCTCCTGGCTTCCACAGCACCAGCGCCGTGTCCTGGTAGGTCTGAGGCACCTCAGGAGGCGCTAGCTTTCCTGGGACACCTGACAAGACCAGGCGAGCCCCAGTGAGCCCCCAGGCCCTTAGCCCCACCCGGCCGTCCTCCGTCACTGCCCGCCTTGGTCCCTGCCCCGACTCACGGGCCACAGCTACGGTGCAGGAGCTAGTGATGCTGCCGAGGGCATTGGTGGCTGAGCACTCGTAGAGCCCAGCGTGCCGCTTGCCCACCCGGGGAATGCTCAGCAGCTGCCGTCCGTCTTTGCAGGACACGATGATCACTGAGGGCTCTGACCGAAGGGACTGCTTGTCTGTGGGCAGGAGGAGCAGGGGCTGCTGAGGCAACATGAGGCCCCCTAGGCCCCTCCAAGGCCACATGGCCTCCCCCAGAGCATCCCTCACCTTGGGGTCACTCCCCTTCTCCCCTCTCTGTGGGGGTGGGATCTCCTTACCTTTTGTCCAGGAGATACGGGGTGCTGGGCAGGCTGCAGGCAGGCAGAGCAGGGTGGCTGCCTCTCCCTCCAGCAGCACCTGGTCCTTGAGCTTGATGTGGAAGACTGGGGGGAAGTCTGGAGGGAGAACAGAGATAGTCACGGGTCTGCAGGGACCCTGGCTCACTTACCGCAGAGGAAGGAGGCGGCCTGGGAGAGCTTGGGAGCAGAGCGAAAGGTTATCTCTTCCTAGTCAGACATGGAACTCCCTGACACACCTCGAGAGTCCTGTTCGGGGCGAGCCTCATGTTCCCCAGGCACTCACTAAGTATAGAAATACCTTTTCTTTCACTCGACTATTCAAGATGGCTGGGAGCCACCTCCTGTGTTTGTAAACCACTGAGAGAAGGGTCTGGCACCAAGTCAGTGCTCTGTGACAAGCGCTTCTGTTAAATAAAATACAGAGTAAAATGGAGTCGATAACAAGTGCTCTTGTTACATAAAATAAAAACAAATATTGAACAACAGTGATGGTTAAGGTCCTGCAGTCCCCGCTCCTTTTGGGGCCTCACAGGCACAGGCGAAGAGCTGGTGACCAGAGCGGAGGCTCCTGCAACGGACAGAATGTTCCACAGACAACACAGTCTCAGAGGATGGGAGGTCAAGCAAGCCTGGGCAGACCTGGAATCGTGTCCGCTGCCCTCCCGACGCCCCACCTGGGGTCTGGGAGACAGTCCTCGAGTTTCTAACTCTCCTTCGGGTCAGCTATGCATGAGAGCTTTGGAAGGTCAAGAGGCAGTGCCTGGGTGGCCTTGGACAGGGCTGTGTCTGCAAACTGAGGACAAGAATACCTCCAAGCTCACGGCTGTGGTGAAAATCAAGAGGCCTGTAACCTGTGCAGCGCTAGTCTCACACCCAGTGAGTGCTCACGCGCTCGAGGCGCCCCGCGGAGAAGCCAGGCAGACTCTCGAAATGGCTGTTTCAGCAAAGGCGGCTCCGCAGCTGGCTGTGGAGTACGGCCATGGTGCGCTGTGCCGGGCCCAGGTCCTGCTCCGTTTCTGTCCACCTGCGGCTCTTTAGTGCCATCAGGAAGCATTCCTGTACCCTGGGAATGTCTCTAGAAAAATCCTATTCTGATGCTGGCCACAGAAGAGAGGTGTGTGTGTGTGTGTGTGTGTGTGTGTGTGTGTGTGTGTGTGTGTGTAATTCTTTCTTGTGGGCAGAGAGAGCTAAGGGGAGCCCCAGGGGCTGCCCATCTGAGGACAGGAGGGAGTGGGGGTGGGGAAGAGCTGGCAGGAGAGGAATGCTCACCAGGAGCAGAGGGTCAAGAAGAGGGGGTAGTGAGGATGACTTCCCATAGTGCCCTAGTGTTCCCCAAGGAGAGATCCCACACTGAGGTTCCAACAACATACTGTGAATATTGTTTCATCAATGGCTTTTTCCAGCTCAAGTGAGGGGACTGGGTAGGAGGGAGAGGGAGGCGAGCAGAAGTGAAAGGTAACCAGGCTTTGGCCCTGCTTGTCTCAGCCCCCACTCCCCAGGGCCAGCCTTGCAGAGTAGGGAGATGAGGTAAGGGGACACTGCCTCGGCAGGAAATCAGCTACACAAGCAAATTGGAGCTGGGAGGGAGGCCCCAGGTGGGAAGGGATCAGCTGTCCCCAGGCCTCTGTCCCAGCTTCTCTCTTTTCCCCTCCTTCTTCATCCCTGCCCCCACCCGCTGGCCTCTCACTCCTCTTCACTCACTAGGCTGGACAGCTGCCTCTGGGCCAGGAGAGGCCCAGCTGGGATGGCTCTAAGGAATTTTATCAGGAAGCACAGAACTGGGAGCCAGTAAAGATCCCACATCAGTGGGTAAAGATCCCCAGTGGGCACTGGGGTGACTGGTGGAAAGCACCTCCCTCCAGTAGCCTCAGGATGCCTAGGTGGAGAAACAGACTCCCATGTGACCCAGGTGCCCCTTGGGGGCCCTGCAAAGAGCCCTGGAGTCGGTGTGCTGGTCACCGTGCCTTCTTGGGGGCAGGGCATGGGGTAGTCATGTGTTCAGGGCTGAAGGGAGGTGGAGAATGGGTCTCTAACCAGATTGTGTTTCTACGCTGGGAGAGGTGTTTTGGGTGCACATGCAAGCACACATATATTGGGAGGGGAGTGGTTGGGGTAGGGGGTCCCTATCTTGAGCTCCTTCAGAAATCCACCTAGTTACAGAGGTCTTCTGGGAAGTCTGTCAAATAGGGTCTGGCTGCGGACCATCATACAGGCCAGCTCTGGCTGCTCCACTCCCTGCAGCTGTGTGCCTGGGACAAGCTACCTAGCGAAGCGGTCTCTATTTCCTCACCTGTAAAACTGCAGGCAGCAAGGCTAGATCCTAAACAGGTGGGAGGATCCGGAGAGGTGCCCTCCTAAAGAGCTGAACAGGCCGGTTAGCCGGCGAATGAAGGCCAGCTGCTGCTCTGAGGCTGCCGCTTCCAACTCCAGTCCCTGCCACCAGGGTTCGAGTTCCCGGGGTGGGCTATTGCACACCAGCTCTCACTGGGGTCCTCCGGGGCTGGACGGGGTCCTCCCGGGCAGGCCTCCATTACCTGACTCACTGCGCACATACTGGTGACCCAAATCCTCTTGGACGCTGGCAGAGAGGTCTGGCTGTGACAACCCCTTGTCCTTGCGCGGACGGGAGAGTCCCCAGCGCAGTCGGCTCCGGCTTTCCCCAGGGGCTGCGGAGACCCAGGCCCAAGAGCACTTGCCAGCTGGTACAGGCAGCTCCCACCCGCTGCGGGAGACTTCAAGCCCCTGCTCCCACGCAGCCTTCGCACCCCCACCCCGAGGACACGTGTTCACGAATCCCTCCCCACTATCGCCCGCCCCTTTTTACCTGAGGATCCCGACGTGGCGCTGTTCTCCGAGCCCAGGGACTCCGCTGAAGGCGTGGTGGCGCCGACCTGGGCGGCCAGCTGGTTGTGCGGGAGGCCCAGGCGCCGCAGACTCTCACCTTCCGACGTGGCCCTGCGCAGCCGTCCGAACAGCGGCGTGCTGCGGCCTGACGCGCCCCCGGAATCCTCGCTGCTGCCGCTGCGCTGTAACCGGCTCGAGAGCCGCTCCAGCGTGGAGCTGAGCCGCTTGCGCACCGCCAGCACCGGGGAGCCCCGCGCCGAGCTGCCGCCCTCCGAGCTCTCCCCATCCCCGCCGCGGGCCTCCCAGGCCGGGTGGCGCTGTGAGGGCGGGGTCCGTCGCAGCCGCTGGGACAGCGACAGCGAGAGGCGGCGGACGAGGCCCGGCTCCCCGACCGCCCTGAGGTCCTGCACCGAGCGGGAGCGCTCCGGCCGGCGCACCAGCTCCAGCGGTGTCCCCGCCGGGCTGGGCCGGTACATGCCGTCGTCCTCCTCAGCCCCGCGGAAGGGGCCGCGCTCCTCCGAGCGGGAGCGGCTCAGCAGCTTCAGCCCCCGCGACAGGGGCGACTCGCGGCTGCGCTTGAACTTGGCCTCGAATACCGCCTCGGACTCCAGGTTTTCGATGCTGCTACTGAGGCTGCTATCCGGTCTGCGGGGCGCCGTGGGGACGCTGGCCTTCTGGGCTAGCATTGGGGGAGCTTCAGGTGAAGGCCCGCGCTTGTCGTGGGCTCCCGGAGTTGGGGAGGCCACCCTAGCGAATACAGCAGGGTGGGGCTGGGGCTCTGCCGCAGGTGCAGCAGGGCCCTGGGCCTGCGGGAGGCCCTGTGCAGAGCCAGACAGCTGCAGGGACTGCATGATCTGGGCATAGGGTGTGAGGGGTAGCCCTAGGGTGTGCAGGGTCCTGGGGGTTTGTGTAGGCCTAGGGGCTGGGATTGGTTCTGCTGTGGGTTCTGGAGCCTTCTCTTGAGCAGGTTGGGGTGCTGAGGGCTGGGGTACAGGACTGGGTGCGGTGGCAGGAGGTTCCAAAGACTCAGGGGCACTGGGTTTGGGGGTGCTGAGCCGTGCAGCGCTGGATGGCTGGGCCTCGCTGAGGGCAGACAAGGAAGGAGACTCCTGTAGCCTGCGGGCCCCCAACCGGGCCACGGGGATCTCAAGGGGGGCCCCAGCACGGCGGTGCCGACCCCGGGGCTCTGCCTCCCCCTGTGAGAAGCTACTGCTCTTTTGGAGGCCCCGTGCCTCGGGTGGGGGCTGATGCTGGGGTGCTGCCTCACTGGAGGCCGCCCTTGCCAGCCGGGCATCCCGGGCATGGCTGCCCAGGCTCTCTAGCAAGGGGCCCCTGAGGCCACTGACCTTGCCATCCTCAGGGCCTCCCCGCAGCAGCCGCTGGCGCAGAGCCTGCAGCCTCTGGGCGTACTCGCCCTCACCCAGGCCTCCCCGGGCCAAGCGGGTGGCTCCCGGGCTGGGGCTTCGGCGCTGGGGTAGCTCCACAGAGGCCGCCTTGTGCAGGCCCCGGCCCAGCTCCCTCGGCCCGGCCCGGGGCAGGGCACTCTCAGCTGAGCTGCCCCTCCGGAGCTCTCCCCGCTGCGGGACAGGCCCAGCGAGGGGCTCCTGGCCTGGGGAAGGGAGGGCCTGAGGGTGGGGGGGCTCCTGGTCCTGAGAGGGGGCCCTTCCCTGCTCCTGCCAGTCCGTGGGGGTGGCAGCCCCAGCCTCTGCCGTCCCCAGGGCCTCGTCCTCAGTGGGGATGTCAGTGAGAGACACCCGGGAGCCTGAGAACTCAGGCTGCAGTGGTCGGGGCACTGAGGGTAGCTCCTCCAGCTCTTCTTCTTCTGAGTCAGAGGAGGACGAGAGCCCCCCGCTGGGTGGTGGTCTTCTGGGCACGGCCACCCACACCCTCTCTGGGGGCGCCCGCAGCAGCTCGGGGATGGGGCGCAGCACCAGGTGGCACTTGTAGCTGATCTGGGATCGCTGGAAACAGGGTGCGAGTCAGCCCTGAGGCCCCTGGGGCAGGAGGGACCCGCCAGCCTCCTCAGCCCCTGGGGGAGAAGGCCTACAACAGGGTCAGGGGACAGGAGGGCAGCTGGGGTTGGGAGAGGAAAATGCGGGAAGAGAGATGAGCAGGTGGTAAGGGCACAGGAATGAAAAGAGAGAGAAGGCCACAGAGCACAGAGGTGGAGGGCACGGAGGCAGGACGGGACTCACCTGCCACCTCCGCCGGGAGAGGAACAGCTTTAGGTGACCTGTGCTAACCTCCGCGCCCTTTGCCTGTGCCTGCAAACCAGGGAGAGAGGGCCTGAAAGAAAGCCCTCTGTCGACCTCGACCCTTCGGCAGTGGCGATGTTTAGTCCATGAGAGGGAGACAATGGATCAAGAAGCCTGGGCTCCTGGGGGGTCCACTTCCCCCTGCATCTGGCACAACTACCATAGTCACGATGCCCGCACCTGGACAAATTCCCTGCACTCGGGAGGAGAGGCAGAGAATGGGGCTCCCAGGATGGGCCTTAGGGTGGACGCCAGGGCTCGCCTGGCACACTGGCTGCCCAGGGAAGCCGGCACCCCAAGCATCTGGTGGTCTAGTGTGGTGGTCCAGCCCAAGATAGCGGCTCCCCTCAGTCACCCCTAAGCCCTGGCTGCCCTTTTCGGAGCTCCTTCTAATTTTGAGATACAAGGCTTTTACCCCGAGGACGGACAGGACAGATACCAGAGTGACCTCGGCCACCTGCTGACCCGGCACAACGCTCAATGCACAGTTACTTCAGTCGCTATTTTCTGGGTATTTGCTGAACGCCCTCTCTGTGGCCTGCGGTGCTGGGGTCTGAGGATACACGACCACACAGAGCTCACAGCCAAGAGGCCGCGTCAGCCAGGTCACCATGTGTGGGCTCGTGCATGTCCATGCAGGTGTGACTAGGACCCAGGCTGGTCTGGAGAACCAGCAAGAACCCTGATGTGGACTCCTAGGACGAACAGTCCCAACCTGTGCACTGGAGTCCAAGACACCCACTTGGGTCTCAGTTTCCTTGTCCACAAAACAAGAACCATGTCTTCCTTTACAGAGTTAGTGTGAGGTTCATACACACTGTGTGTATAAAACCCCCAAGAGGGTTGCTGCGCATAGTAGGTGCTCAGTAAAAGGTGCTGATAATAATGTCCTCTCTCCCTCCACCTCTTCTACCACCACTCTGGGGACCAGACTCACTTTGAACCAGGGATGTTCTAGGCTCTCTTCTGCTGAAGGTCTCCTGCAAAGACATGAGAATTAAGAAGGAAATGATTATTCACTAATACGTCTTTGAGAAACAGGGTCTCTAAGAAGCGGTGCGGGGAGGGGAGTGGAACAGCTCAGGAGAGATTAGGGCAAGATTGAGGTGGCATGAGGGGATGTGCAGCTCAGGGCTGCTCGGGGCCTCATACTTACAGCTGGTCCTGCACCAGCACTTTGATGAGGAAGCCGCGTGCCTCCCTGCTCAGGCTCAGGAATGTGTTCTCCTCAAAGGCCACGTTGTAGTTTCGGATATTCATCAGTGTCGTCCGATCATTCTCCCCCACAAATGGGGAGATCCCCGTGAGACTGCAGGGGTGAGGAGGACTGTTGTGAGAGGTTGGCAGGGCCCTGGGCTGAGGCAGAGACGAAACGGGGTGCCAGTGGCTAGTGGGAGGTGGAGGGCAGGCGGAGAATGGGTGAATCTGGGCAGAGGGGCATTTTCCAGACTCGCACCTGTGCTATCTCCACCCCTTCCCAAAGGGCAGGGAGGCAGTACTGCCCTGAGACCCGGCCACCAGGTCCCCCACCCTGGGCCTGCACCATCGAGGACCTGTGCTGTCCCTCCTCCTGTCCTGAGGTGAGGTGTCTGCCAAGGGGCTACGCCGCCCGGAGCCTGAGCGTCCCCACATCCTGTTCACACTCTGGACTCCCAGAGCCTTGTTCCCTGCCTGCAAGGCCCAGAGCTGGCACTGGCCTCTCCATGCGGCCTCCCAAGCATGCCACCAGTGTGCCCCGCCTCCAGAGGGATGCGGTGTGGACAGTGCTTGAGTGCACGGACCGCGTGACCACCTCGTGCACACGGGGCTTCCTGCGGAGCAGGAAGGAGCAGGGGTGTGGAAGAGGAGTAAGCCTCAGCGCCCCTGGCCCCGTGCTCTCGCCCTGCAACTGTTAGAGGTAGGCCTGCTAGTGGACTGTGAGGAAACTGGGTCCTGAGTGCAGAGGGTCCTTACCAGAGGAAGGCGACGACTCCCACAGGCCTGCGGAGAGAGCGGGTGGTAAGAGGACAGCCCTCCCGCGGGGAGCCGGCTCTCTGCTAGCAGTAATCTAATGAGCAGTGTGAGTACCGTGATGGCCGAGGGGCACAGGATCCTCATTCAGGGACGACCCCGAAGCCAGAGGCCCAGGCATCCCTGGCGGAGTCAAGGATCATGGCAGGGCCAGCTCAGAAGCCCAGAGGAGTCTGGGGACCAAGGGACTGCCTGTCTCACTGGGGGTGGCATGAGGATGGCAGAGAGGAGGAGCCTGCACCCCGGAGAGTCAAGGAGCCGAGGACTGTCAGGGCAGAGACCCTGAGCAATGAGGTCAGCCCTGGCTGATACGGGGCAGGGAGCGACACGGGCAGGAGACCCTGGCGCAGCATGGAGGGAAGCTGGTCTGGCCTACCCAGTAGCCCCACATGCTAGTGTTACCAGATGTCAGTGACGCCAGACACTGGGGTCTGGTTGACAATCTCCGGTGCCACGAATTCGGGAGTGCCATACTGGCAATACTGGGGCTCCCCCGGAGTCAGCTGCTGGGCGTTGCCAAAGTCACAGAGCCGCACCTGCTCTTCACCCTCGGCCCCATCCCACACCAGCAGGTTTTCAGGCTGCAGGACCCAAGGAGAGGCATGGAAGGTGAGCGAAGAGGGGAGGACACCCCACTGCCTCGCTCCCAGAGGGGCACCTGTCCCCCCCACCCTGCACTTCACCTTGACGTCCAGGTGCAGCACGTGGCTCTGGTGCAGGTAGCAGACTCCTTCTAGCACCTGCCGCATGTAGGCCCGGATCTGAGGAAAAGGGGGCCAGAGTCCGTGGGGGTAGGATAGGGTACAATGTTGGAGCATCACTAGAGCTGTGGCAAGTGGTCAGGTCATGCCTGGAAGGGCCATCAGATCACTGGTGAAGGGGGCTGGGACACAGATTTGGATTGTTAAAAACCAGGGTCTCCATGTACAGCTGCACAATTTGGGCAAAGCACAATGATAGGAAGGAGCCATGTGCGTGACAAGAGAATTGTGTAGTATACAACTCACACAGCTGTACATGGCAGAAGCGCAGTGAGACTAAAAAGAGTCTAGCTAGGATTCCTTCTGGGAGAAACATTTGGGGAATGTTTATGTGAAAAGACAGGAAAACGACAAAGTTAGGGGCCAGGGTGGGTCTACTGAGATTTACAGAAAAAAGTCCCACATATATGGGGTTTGTGGCCTGATGCGGGGAGGGAGGCAATGCTGCCGGCCTAATACCCTTCTGCCACCACCCCTGGACATTTGTGAGCCCAGATGGCATGCCCAGGGCCGAGCCATTGGTTCATAGTTCAGGTGGGTGAATGCTAGTGCCCAACCTGGCCCTACCGCCCACTGCCCTCACCTCAGACTCACACACGGTGGGTTTCCTGGCCATTCGCTCCAGCAGCTCCTCTGTGCAGCTGTGTTCTGGGTCAAGGAGAGCAGTGACAGCGCCAAGAGCTGTGCCCACCCTGGGCAGTGCCCTCCACCCTCAGATCGCAAGTCAGTTCCCTGCAGCTCAGCCCAGGCTTCCCCTTCCCTTAAAGCACATCTGATGCCACGCAGAATATGTCTTCACCTCCTCATCTGAGTGCATAGATGGGATGACCCTGCTTGACTCTCACTTGCTGTGAGACCTTAAGCAAGTCACCTAACTTCTAGGAGCCTCAGGAATAGCAGGAGTAACATCTCTCGCTCACCCTGTGAAGTCTTTATAAGGAAAAGTGAGACCAGAAGGTTGCTGACTATGAATGGAACCTCTGGATTCTAGTTAAGAATGGCTCAGAAGGTCCATGACATGTAATAACCTGGCGTTGTGCTGAGGTTCTAACAGCGTAGACGGGAAGGCAGGTGTCACTCTGGCACGGTCACTCTGCAGGTGGCAGTGACCAGCCAGTCCCTAGCATCCTTAGCTCCGTGCACCTGTTTAACCAGAGCATGCATGAAAACATAAATGCATTTTTAATGAAAAAAGCCTCCCAAGTAAAGCCAAGTGTTGATACTCATCAGAAATGGGGTCACTTCAAATGTTCTGATGTACTACACTGTGTTTCATGATAAAAATCACAGGCCTTTGGCTAGTTGTGGGACCTCAGATGAGTTACGTGACTTCTCTATACGTTAGTCCCCTCACCTGTAAAACGGGAAAATAAAATTCCATCAGACAGGTAGACACGAGGATTAAATATGTTAATATATGTAAAACTTTTAGAGCACTGCCAGGTACACAGTAAGTGCTAAATACATTCAGGCTAAAAAAAAGGCAAAAATTGTCGGTTTTCAAAGAAGTTTCCAGACTGCACTGTGAAGTATTTATAAGATGCCTTCAGAACGCCTAACAGAAATATCTTGTAAAGGTGGTTAGCCCCTCCCAGCTGTCGATGAGACCATTTTGTAAAATGTAAAACATGACTGATGAACTGTTACAAGGACGAGTCATTCAGGCTTTATGTCCTCCCATCCCCCAGCCTTTTCCAGGATACAGCTCGGTGACAATGACCAGTCCCCGACGCCTCTCAAAGGCTTCGTGGAAGTAGAGGACACAATCATGCTGGAGCCGGGCCAGCAGCTGGGCCTCCCGCCATGCTGATGCCTTGGGCTTGGCGTGCCTTGGGATGAACTTTGCTGCAAACTCCAGGCCAGAGCTGCGTTCCACCACACGCCGAAGGTAGGAGAAGGCACCCCTGGTGACACGGGGAGGGCACAGGGCTTAGTTGTCACCACAGCCCTGGCCCTCCATGTCCGCTAACTTCTGCCCGAGCTTCTCTGGGTGCCTGGACGCTGCACCCCCTCCTAGTCCCACACCTGCCAATCTCTTGGTGGATGTCGTAAAAGTCGCTGAGTCTTCTTCCTCGCTGCTCCTCGTCATCCCTGACCCCCTCTACCTCCATCGCTGTCTGAGCTGGGGAAGAAACACCTGGTGTTAGGTGGGGAGGGTGGAGAGGAATGAGAGCAGACCTGGGACAGACCAGGAAGATGGAGGAGCTGGAAGAGGAGCTAGAGTGCTGGGGGCCCGAGGTGGGGTGCTGGGGCTGGAGGAGTGTACTCAAGGACTGAAGGACCCCAGAGTCATTCCTGGCGGGGACTCATGATGGGCTCCTGGGGGTGAGCGCTTGGCCCTTCTCCCCTTAAGCTCAGCTCACCTGAAAGCACAGCCAGCTCTGCTTTGCAGGAGACTTCACCAGCCAGGTTCCGGGCAGTGCAGGTGTAGACGCCTCCGTCTGGGGTGGCCGTGCTGAGCACCACCAGGGAACACTCGTTCTCCTCATAGACAAAGCTGACATGGCTGCTCTCCGTCAGCAGCACCTCATCCTGCAGAGTTTGCCTGTCATCTCCAGCCCTGACCTGGCCTCACCTCCACCTGAGACCTGGCTTTGCCACCTCAGGGCCAGGAACCTCTCTACCCCAGAACGCAGAACCAGCTCCCCCCTTATCTCCCACTTACATTTCTCTGCACAGCCTCCAGTTAGGCTCAAACCCCACCAGCATCACCCAGCTCCCGGGGTCCTACTTTTTCTACCTCCACCTCCAGTAACCACTTTCCTCTTCTCTGCCTGGGCCCCCTCCTCCCAGAGTGCCTGGAGCCCCAGGAAGCCCCTCTTCTCCTCCCAGCCCACTAGCTCCAGCCCAGGCCCAGGCTAGGACTCCACTGAGGTCATCATCACCCTCTGACCTTGTACCACATAATGTCCGGCAGTGGTTTCCCTTCAACCACCACAGCGAAGCGAGCCGTTTCCCCAGCCCCCACCTCCACATCCTCCATGATGGACTCGAACCGCGGGCCCTCTGAAACACAGCGGGAGGGGGACACAGCATTGGTGTCACAGGGGTCTGCCTCCACAGCCGGCAGCCACCGCCACCCGCTGGGGTTTTCTAACTCAGTCCCTGGGAAGGCCTCTCAGGCCCGGTGTTCTCCCATAAATCCCAGCGTGATTTTCTCCAAATCTCAGCAAACCTAAGCAGGAGACTGGCTTTGTTTGACCCTCCGTGTTCATTTGTCGGCTTTGAAATTAGGAGATTTTCTCACACAAAAGAATCTGGATTTCCTGTCTCTCCTGAACAATCAGAAGGGGCCATCCTGAGCCGCTTTCCTTCCCTGCATTAATGGGCTGGCGCCGAGCAGCTCGGTGCTGCCCCCTGTGGGCGAGAGGCCTTCTGCACAGCCCACCGGCTCCAGGGTCCCGGCCTGCAGGCAGCTCAGTCTGCCGCCCTGAGTCATCGCCTCTCTCCTGAAGTTTTTTTCTCGGAATCCTGTTTAAATGTTTCAGGGGTGCCGGCTCTCCACTGATTTTTCCCGCAAGCGACTGTAGTTTTCTCCTCTACACATATCACGCTGTCATGTTATTTCCTGGTAAAGCAGCTTCGAGTTTTCATGATGGAATTAAATATATATTCTAATGTGTTCAGTGGAGGAGCTGGTGACCTCTCCCTGATCCCCTCCTGCGTATGTGAGGACCTCAGCTTTAAGGAGGGGTGGGCGGATCAGGGAAGAGCAGGGGCACTGGACAGGGACCACCATCCATTCGCTCACTTTTATATAGAAGTGGGGGCATTCTGGGAGTGGGGGAGACATCGGTGAGGCAGATGTGGGGGGGAGGGGCCATTCTGCCTTCCTGGGGATGGCGGACACCGTGGATAGAGGCATGCAGTGGCCCTGGCGGGCTGAGACTGCCCCAGTCCCTACCCCAGGCCCTAGGCTGCAGGACTCTCCTGGGTGTGGGGACAAAGAGGAATCCTGTGGGTGGTACCACAAGGAGCAAAATGGCAGCCAGTTGGTGGGCGTGGCTTGGGGTGGGTTTGGGCAAGGCGGAGACCTGTGTCAGCGAGATGAGGGGCCCAGGTACTCTGGGACCCCACAGCGTCCAGCACCCAGTGGGACCCTCTCTTCCTCACACACCCTACTGCCACGTCTACGTCAGAGATGTCTTCGGCAACTCTAGGAAGCGGGCTCTTTGTCTGCCGGAGGGGGTGGGGTGAATCTATGGAAAGTCAGAGGCCAGGAGGGTCCAAGGGAACTTGAACCATTTTTTTTTAAAGCACCAGAAAATGTACGTTTACCCATGATCAGATTGCCTATGCTAACGAACATGCCACTTTCTTTGCATTCGGCTGAAATTGTAGCTACTCAGCAGGTAACACTGTTTAAAACTCCTGCTGATCTGAAGTTCGGGGTGGCAGTTACATATGCCCGCAGTTAATTAACAGACCAGAAAACAAGACGATCACAGCTTAATGGTGACTTGAGAGATTACGTCTGTAGAGCAGAAATTATAAAAGGGTCCTGGCTGCAAACGGTGGGAGGCTCTGTCACACAGGCTCATGTGTGGGCAGCCAGGAACCCAGAGCTGGGAGGCTGGAGGTGTGATGCACTTAATTCTTCTTAAGATGAATTTGGTCTCCCCAGGCTTGTAATATTTGAGGTGCTATTTCTTCTTGTGTTTAAATACAGGAGCTATAAGCACGCTCTGGCTGTGGAGTCAGACCTCTGGGCTTGATTCCCAGCTCCTGTGCTTATTAGTTTCTGTGGCCTTTGGCTTCTTCGTTAGCAAACTTTCTGTGCCTCAGTTTTCCCATCTGTAAAAGGGAGATAATGGCCCGCCCTATCTTACAGAGTTCATGTAAATTTTAAATGAGGCAATGCTGTAAGGTACCTAGCACTGAGCCTGGCACATATTAGGTGCTCAGGAAATAGCTTATTGATACCACTAATGTTATTATTAGTAGCACAGTAGTTTCCCTTATCCACAGGGGGTGTGTTCCAAGGTGTCCCACTGAATGTCTGAAACCAGGGAGAGGACTAAATCCTCTGTGTGTGTGTGTGTGTGTGTGTGTGTGTGTGTGTGTGTGTGTGTGTGAGTAATGTATTTTTCCAATCTGTACATAACTACAACAGTTTCATTTATAAATTAGGCACAGAAAGAGGTCTACAATAAATACTAATAAAATAAAGTTATAACAATATACTATGAAAATTATGTTTCTCTCTCTTAAAATATCTTATTGTACATACTATTTCCAGACCATAGTAGGTGACTGAAATGGCAAAGAGTAAAACCTGCAGGCAAGGCGGGATGACCATCCTGGTGTTACTATGGCCACTTGGTGGACAGGCCTGAGAGGGAGGACTCAGGATAGGCAGGTGGCGTGTGCCCCTGAAGGTGGGAGGAGGGGGGAGGAGACCTGCTGTCACCCACCTGCCAGCTCCAGCGTAACGGTGCAAGCCTGCGTGCCGTGGCGGTTTCGGGCCGTGCAGGTAAGGGGTCCTACGTCCCGGCGGCTCACCCGGCAGATCCGAAGACAATACTGGTCATCATCTGGTTGGCTCAGCTCATACACACCTGCCCGTGCCTCTAGGAGGGCCCCTCGGCAGCTAGGGGACACATGACAGGGAGGTCATGCAGCCCTGCGACGTTGCCTGGCCAGCCAGGGGCCAGCCAGAGTCCAGCAGTCACACATGGGGATCAGGACATGCAAGGCAGGCCCCACCTCCTCCAGACGACCTGGGCCTCCACGTGGTTGAAGGTGACAGTGACGCTGGCAGGCTGTCCCTCCACCACATACACAACGTCTGGCTTGTCCAGCACCGCGGGCGCCTCCTCCAGGGGTGGGCCTGGGAGAGGAGCGCAGGCTCTGGGCCGGGCTGGCTGCCCGACCCCGAGAGCCCGCTGCGCCTTTAACCCTCCCAGTGGCCACTCGCTCCATGTCTGCAGCCGGGGAAGCGGAGGCTGGGAGACGGCGAGCGAGCTGTCCCGGGAGGCCAACTGGGAAGCGGCAGAGCTGGGAGGGCCCCCGCTTGCCTGACTCCGAAGCCCCGACCCCACCACGCGGGCAGCTCTGAGTGAGAAGGAGGCAGTCTGAGGAGGCGGTCTGCTCAGGCACACTGTTCTGCGCCAGTGATGGTGTCCGCAAGCCCTCGACCCTCCGCCACGGGCCCCAGCTCCCCTCCAACAGGGACACCCAGGCTCACCGTGCTCCAGCAGCTGCACAGGCTCGGAGGGGGGCGAGGGCTTGCTGCTGCTCTTGACGGTGGCGCTGAGGACCCGGAAGATGTGCTGGACCCCCTTACGCAGCCCTGTGGCCGCCCACCCGGGCTCCCGCAGGCCTGTGGCCAGCGCGGCCCACTGGTCCGAGCCCAGCACCTGGTGCTGCACCGTGTAGGTCAGGGCATCCGGGTCTGCTGGGGAGGCAGCTGCTAGCGGCGGGCACTGCCGTGGTGTCCCTGCCCCCTTTAGCAGCCTTGAGACCCGGGAAGGCCTCATTAGCCTGCTCGGAGGGCCTGCCTCCGTCTCTCCTGTTGCTTCCGCCGGCACCCATCTATTCCTGCCCAACCACGGGCCTTGCCAAGGCTCAGTGTCCCCAGGGATTAGGCCTGAGGCCCAGTTACAGTGTGGAGGAAGCTTGACTTGTATCCCAGTTCCTTGCCACTACCTGAGGTGGGGAAACTGAGGTACAGAGCAGGAAGACAGCATGCTCAAGGGGAGGACAGGACATTCCCAGGATCATGCCCAAGAACCCGGCCCAGCTGAGAAAGAGGGACTGTGGCAGCCCCCTGGCTCACCCTGTCTCCACTCCTGACTCTAGACAGTCCACTGTCCAGAGAAGACAGGCAAGGTTGCGCCCGACCCTGCTCCCAGCACGCCCGCCTCACCGCTCCTGGGCCTCGGCCCCACCCCCAGCCACTTGGAGCCTCTGCCTGAGCCTGTCCTATTCATGCCCCGTGTGGCGCTGACCCACCGATGGCCATGTCCAAACTCCTGGGAGGGTTCCACGTGAGCGTTATCATCCTCCCGGTCACAGCCACCACCTGTGGGGCACCGTCTGGGGGGCCGGGAACCACATCTGAAAGCCACAGGTGGGTGTCCTCTGGGTCCTTTCAGGCCTGATGGCTCTGCAGGGTCACCAAGCCTCGGGCAGTGGGGTGGGGTTGGGGGGCCAGACTTGGCACAGGGGAGAGGCCAGAGGGCTCCCAGGGGACAAAGGGAAGGGACCTGTATGATGATGCCCCCTCACCCAGCCCCTCAGTTAGGCTGCAGGCAAGGGTGTACACCAGCAGACCAGGCGGGTGACTGTCTCACCTGTGACATAGAGGTGGGCATAGCAGGCAGCCTTGCCCAGTTTGTTGGCGATGACACTCTTGTAGACGCCAGCATGCTGTGGTCCCACAGCAGGGAACACCAGGCGATGGACATCCCTGTCTGGGGGGGGACGGACACACAGTGACATTGGGCCTGAGCTAGGAGGGTACTCTGAGGGGTGATCCCAGGCCACCCAGGTCTGGCCCTTTACCCCGAACTGCCTCGGTGGGAGAGGGTGGTGCAGACAGCAAGGAGTGAGCTCACAGTGAGGGGTGAGGTAAAAAGACCCAGTGCCCAGACCCACCCCCCACCCCCCGCCCACTGTCCACAGCTCTGTCCCTGGCCCTCCGACCTGCTCCTCCAGCACCTGGCGCCCAGCAACTACTCTTTCTCTTCCCACACCGACTCACCCTCTGTGGATTCCTATCCCGCTCCCCATCACCTCCCTTCCTCTGGGGCTGGGGCTCACACATCCAAGTCAAAGTTCTGACCTGGTCTTGCTCCTCAGCGCCCTCTTCTCCATCCCCTGGGCACTGACGAGGCAGCACAGAGCCTACAGAAGCCTCCACTATGCAGGCCACACGCTGCTCATGGCGCAACTATTCCTCAGCTCTGGAGACCTTCACGGCACCTACCACAGGTGCCCAGGGTACCTCAGCTCAAACTCCCTTCTGGCAACATCTCCTGCACTACCTCCACGTTCTGACCGTGACTAACCGCCCACAGGAGGTCCACCCCCAGTCTCTGCTCACGAAACGTGTTTCTCCTGGAATGCTTTTCTCTTACCTAACAGTCCTTCTTCAAGACACAGACCAAGTGAGTGTCAGCCCTGGGACGTCTCTGCCATGCCCCAGGCCCCTCTCCAGCCCCATCCCTGACTCCTGTCCTACGACCAGCTCCTGAACTGGCCTGAAGCACCTTAAAGACAGGGCTGACTTGTCTCAACAGACCCAGAATCCAATGCCTTGCATGAGTCAAGTGCCAGACATATTATACCTTACAGTAAGAGTTGTGTGCTCTGTACCTGGCCTTCACCAACTACTTGACATGTATTCCCACCCCAAACCCCTAGTCCTTTTAGCAAGCCTGCAAAATTGTCCCCATTTTACCAATGAGGTCAGAGACATTGACAGATTTGTTCAAGGTCATACAGCTAATAAAGGATGGAGCCAAGGCTTGAACTTGCTTCCCTCTGACTCTGAAGCACTTTCCCTGCACCGTGTCCCTGGAATAATGATAAGGAGGCTGTCTCCGCATGGATACAGGGAAGAGGCCTGTAGTCTCTGGCCTTTATGTCACGGCCAGCCCCAAACACCCTCCCTCCTCTCAGCCGTTATCTCTGTATGGAACAGTCACCCATCCATTTATCTCTGCTGATACCATTTACCAAGGAAGAAAAGCCCAGGGCCGCCACTGACCCCAGATACAGACAAAAGCAGAGATGCCAGCTCAGATCCCCAGATGGCCCTGGAGTCCCAGAGCAGACAGGGAGACAGGAAGCCTAAGGGCTGAGCAAGGATGGCAGCGGGAGGGGCAGGTAGAAGGGTCAGAGCCATCAGGTAGCCCTGTGTGAGGGAGAGCCAAGAAGGAGAGTGGGGTTTGGGCAATTGAGAGGGGGTATCCTCATCAGGAGACAAGCGCCAGAGTCAGACGGTCCTTGCTTGCCTTTGGCAAGTCCCGATCCCTCTGTAAGCCTCACTGTCCCCATCTGTAAAGGCATCCAAGCACTTGCCTTCCAGGCCTACGGTGAGGAACATAAGAGCCTTCGCATCAAGCCGTCGGCACTCCAGAAGTGCTTACTAAAGGCCGGCTTTTGTCACTGCAGCCCACCATGGGTCACAGGGTGGCACCATCAGACTGGGTTTCTCACAAAAAACTCGGATTCCTTCCTGGACTGAGCTGAGAAACTCCCATGAAAAAAATATTCCAGACTGAGAAGATATAGTCCCAAATATGTTCTCTCTCTGGCATGCCCCAGTGGAGTAATGTTTAGGTCTACCACCTCTGGCCAAGCACAGTCCATATACATCCCAAGGACCGGATTTTTGTCCTAGGGCTGGGGCACAACCAAGATGAACAACTAGATACAAGCAAATAAAAATGTCTCTTCCTTCAGTCTCTTCCTGTCCGTTTGTTTAGCTACCTTCATCCCGGCCTGCACCGTTGCTAAAAAAACAGTTCTCTGTATTTCCAACCACACCCCCACTGACCCCTTTTCCTATTTAACAAAACGCTGACCAAGTACCCTTTCCGTGCCAGACCCTGCCCACACCAGCCTTCTCACTGAGATCTATCAGAAGCACAAGTGACGTGCTCCATCAACAGCAACGATAACGTGTTATAATACAATAGCCGTTAGAATAAGACTCAGCATTTACTGAGCACTCGTTCCCTGGCAGACCTGCTCTGAGACCTTTATCTGTATTCACTGCTTTCATCGTCATAACTGGCCTATTACAGAAAAGGAAACTGAGGCACACACATTCTGTGACTTGCCCAACACCCCACGACTGGGCAGGACTAACTGCACTGCGTGCTTCGGGGCCACTGCGGCCCCGGCAGTGACTCAGCGGATGGGCACTGTCGGCTCAAGGAAGGAGAGAACCACCTCACAGCCCCTCTGGGGTCCTTGCCCCAGGTAGCCGTCCCTGAGCAGGCTGGAAAAGGAAGACCCAAGAGAGCGGAGGGTGGGCACTGCGAGCAGAGGCCCCTCCCAGAACACGTACACTGTGTCATACGTCGGTCCTCGCTGCTCTGGATGCGATGGCCGTTGTGGAACCAGCTGATGGTGGGGTAGGGCAGGCCGGTCACCTGGCACTCCAGCATGGCTTCCTTGGCCAGGCCCACCTCCAGGTCCTGCAGTGGCCGCAGGAAGTCGGGCATGGACAGCCGCTCCAGCTCTCCCTGCTCTGGCTCCTCGGGGATGGAGGGCATCTTCTCCAGCTTCGAGCTACAAAAAGCACACTGCTGCCTAGGGACTTGAGCCGAGCCTCCCACACAGGGTGAGGCCCTCACAGAGGCGGCCCCCCAGCAGTCTGGCACTCGGGCAGTACCTGGGGCCAGTGCCGGGCGGCCGAGGCTCCTCCACGTAGAGCTGGGCTGAGCAGTGGGCCTGTCCATGGGTGTTGCTGGCACTGACCGCATACAGCCCCTCGTCCTCGCTGCCCACGTGGGCAATGTGCAGCGAGTGCAGACCTCCCTCCTGTTGCAGCCGCAGATTCTCGCTCTCCTCCAGGGGGCGGCCTGCGGAACGGCGGGGGCAGGGATGCAGAGCAGGCACAGCCAGAAGCCCTGCCTCTGGGCACACTCCATCCCTTCTGGGCCCATGGGGGTCCCCCAACATCTTCAGGTGGAAGGGCATACCAAAATGAGTCCAGGTGACAGAGGGGGGCGGGGTGCCGCTGATCTTGCAGTCAAAGCGTGCCGCTCGGCCCTCCAGCGCCTCCACATCTTCCAGCAGGCGTGTGAACAGGGGCGCCAGTGAGGGCTGCACGGTCAGCCGGGCGCTGCAGGTCAGCTCATCTGGGGGAGAAGGGTTAGCACTGGGGCAGCAAAGGCCATGGAGCCAAGGCACCCCAAACCACAGGACCTGCCAGGAAAGGGGAGCTGGGACAGAAGCTGGAGCCTGGCAGAGCCCAGTCATTTCCTGGGCACCGGGAATGAGGGCAAGATCCAAAGACTGGACATTCTCAGGAGGGTGGATGCCAGCAAGGGTGGGGGGCTACTGAGTG
This sequence comes from Solenodon paradoxus, assembly GCA_004363575.1. NCBI lineage: Eukaryota > Metazoa > Chordata > Mammalia > Eulipotyphla > Solenodontidae > Solenodon > Solenodon paradoxus. Next base: position 146,820 of record RJWH01003042.1, on the reverse strand, counting down.
ACTGGGAGATGACGAACCCTGGAGGGTTCTCCCTCCTACCCTCAGCCTGCCCTCCCAGATGATGCTGAGTCCAGCTCTCCCCACCCTTGGAACTCTCCTCTGTGCCTGTGTCTCACTTTCACTCCCACTGACCCCAGAACTACAGCTGATGCCCTTTACCCCTGTCCACTGCTCCCAAAGAAACTTGTGGGGGAAACAGCAGCCCTTTGAGCTGACCTGATGCTCTCCTGCCTACCAAGGGCCTCCAGGGTCACCTTAGGTGTCCAGCACCACAACCCAGTGAGGCATTATTTCCACTCCTCAAAGGAGGACGGAGACCAGGTCAGCGACGCCATTCATCATGAGAATGGCTGACATTTATTAGGTGGCAGGGCCCCGTGCTTTGTTCTTTACATACATCATCTCATTAATCCCACCAGTCTGCCTTGGACGAGGGAGCTATTGTCATGTCCCCCTTTTTAAGGATGAATGGTTTAAAACTCTGAAAGGTGAAATGACTTGTCCAAAGTCACGTGGATGGCACGCGGCAGGGCAAGAAATGGAAGCCCAGGTTTGCTGGCTACAGCCAGCTGACGTGCTGCTGCTGGCAAGAGGGTCTAACACAGACATGAAACTGTGGACCGGGTGCCACGCTAAGTGCTGACTTCATCAAGGCAGGAGTCCTGCACTAACTCCTACCCTGCTGCCTGCTCTTCTCCCAGGAATGGAGCCGTTTCCTGGGCATCTTGCTCCACACCTGGCTCCATCACCTCCAGGGCCCACCCTCCAGCTCTTGGGCCGAGTGGGCAGTTACCTTTGGCTGTGCTGAGCTTGCAGGTGTAGACGCCACTGTCGTCCTCATGGACAGAGGTCAGCAGCAGCTTGCACTTGCGGCCATCAAAATGCATCTTGCATTTGAGCAGCGCGGGCTGCAACAGGCGGCCCCGGCACAGCCAGTCCACCTCCACGTCAGCAGGACCCGCCACCAGGCACTCAAACAGCGCCATCTCCCCGGCCCCCACGTCCACGTCCTGCAGCGGGGCCAGCACGGCCAGGGACCGGCTTTCAGGGTGTGCTGGGAGAGGGGAGGAAGCGGCCACAGCGGGGCACGCAGGGGGCAGAGACACACGGGGCAGGGAGACACACACGCACACACAGAGAGACAGACACAGAGAAAGAGATGCATTTTGTTCCTTTGGAGACAGGGAGAGCCACCCACCCGCTGGCCAGCCAGGACAGCAAGGAGTCCCAGGCCTGGCTTCGGAATGGCAACCCAGCTGGGCCAGGGAGGCTGAATTCAGAGGAAATAGAAGGAATCAGGGGCAGGATCACGGAAAGGACCACGGAGGGGCAGAGACAGACGGCGGCGGTAAGAAAAACACGGCACACCAGCTGGGTACAAACTGGATTTTATTTGCGCTAAGAAACAGGTATTTCCGACTCGCTCCACACCCACTGCAGCAGGCCCATCCTGCTGCACCAAGCCTGCCTGACTTCCTTATCCCAGAGCATGCCTGAGCCTGACAGTGGGCAAGGAAACCCAAATGGGCCCTAAACCTGCCCAGAGCCAGAACTTGGTCAGCCCTCCTCATCAGCACACAGCCAGGGGCCTCTAGCTTTTGGTCTCTTGTGAAATACAAAGTGCTGTGCCATTTGTGCATTTTGTTCCTTTGGAGACAGGGAGAGCCACCCACCCGCTGGCCGGCCAGGACAGCAAGGAGTCCATTTCTGGAATGGTCCCTGCCCTGCTCCTGCACCCAGTCAACAGCCTTCGGCTCCTCCAGGTCCTCCATCCTCTGGATGCCACACCCTGTCCTTAGTCCCCGTCTCGCCCCACCCCAGCTGGGAAGCAGCCATCCCTGACTGTCACAGACACACAGACAGACAGACAGGGCCTGTAGCAGCGGTGGCACATGCTCGTTCAGTGCTCCCCTGAGGGGAGAAATTGGGGCTCGGGGCCTTGGTACCACTCATGGCCACCCTTTCCTGGCACTCAGTCCACGTGGGGGTCCCAACCTGCCCAGCCATGTGTCCGCCTGGGGAAGGAGGGTCCCCAGAAGCCCGTGGGCTACCCCTGGATGCTTCCCGGGGCGGGAGGGGCAGGGAGGCTGGGGTGGGGTCCAGGCCGGGAGGCCGGCAGGGTCTGTGGGCAGAAGGCAGTGAAACACAGCGAGGTCCGGGAGGTGCCTGAGACAGGGGCGCGGCTCGGAGGGGAGCGGCAGGGGCACAGGCGGCCCCCTGAGCTCACTCGCCTGTGTGCAGACAAAAACCTCAGTCAGCAAGCGGCAGGTTAGTGCAGCACACGCACGCACGCCCACGCGCACACCCACGCCCACGCACACAGACCTGGCTAGGGTCCCTCTACACGGAGACCCCTCTAAAACCGCAGGGTGGCACTCTCAGTTAGCACTCCCGAAGTCAGCCCTGGGAAGGGGTGGGAAGCCAGAGGCTGGGTCTCGGGGGCTCCTGGGTAACCAGGGAAGAGACATTCACAGGTGTGGGGGCACCTCAAAGCCTGGGGGATGTCGAGAGGACACCCAAAGAAAGAAGCACGAAGACATGGGTTACACAGAGGAGCAAGGCTGAGCTAACCCTGGGGGGCGGGTAGGGGCAGGCCAGGAAGTGGGGGGCTGAGGAATTCAGAGAGAAGCAGGGGCAGCCCCAGGAGTGAGAGGCGCAGGACAGGGTGACTGAGGCAGGCGCGCCCAGTGGAGGGCACCACAGCCGTGAGGGTCCAGACCCCGGCAGGCCTGGGGTGTCCTGGGAATCATTCAGGGCTGGCCTCTAGCAGGCTGGAAGGCTGAGTCTCATGGGAGGCGGGGAGGGACACTGTCTGAGCACATTGCTGAGGAGGGGCTCCGGTTCCTGAGCTGCCCACAGGCGGGGGTGAGGTGGCGGGTGAGACACACCGTCAGCCCTTGAGGAAGAAAGCCCAGCCCCCAGAGGCAGCCGTGCTGGCGCTAGGTACTGCCAAAGGGCTTCCTGAGACCTGACTCCAGGGCCGCCCCCCACATGTCCTGGCTCTGCTTGCCCAGGGTCCCAGGGTCCCTATGAAGCTTCAGGCCCAAAGTACCGCAAGGGTCCCTCCGAACGGGTCCAGCTATCAGACTCTGCCCACCGCCACCCGAACCACGTGGGTCTGACAGCAACAGGATGAGTAGGGTGGGCAAGGGGCGAGAGGAGAGGAGGGTGGGCATGAGGGTGGGCCTGAAGAGGGGTCGGGCAACCAAGGCATAGATGAGTTGGGCGGGGGCAGCAGGAGCAGGTCTCTGGCTGCAACAGGAGCAGGGGTGACAGAGCAGGGAAGGCGGCACCGTGTAGTAAGCTGGGCACTGAACAACTTGCTGTGAGGCCAGGCAAGTCACTTGCCCCTCTGGGCCTCAATGGACTCAAGTATGATATGAGCAACTAGGTGTGTGGACCCCGAAGGCCCTCTCCGCCTGTCACGCGCTAACTGAGGGTATGTAAAAGCGGACAACCGCGGGGCTGTGGCCAGGGAGGGGGGTTTCATGGAGGGTGAGGCACTCACCTCGGACCTCCAGGCGGGCCTCGCACTGCCGGGCACCGTACTCATTGACCGCTTTGCAAGTGTAGAAGCCGGCGTCGCCTCGCTCAGCAGCCAGGATCCGCAGCCGGCACAGCCCGCCCTCAGCCTCTTCGGCAAAGCGCCGCTGGTCTGGGCGCACAGGCTGGCGGTTTCTCAGCCTGCCAGAGGGGCAAGATCTCAGGTCCTGTCCTGCACAGGACGGGGAGTGGGGCCAGGCGACCTCTCTGGCCCCCACACCATTTTTCTACTCCCCGGATCGGCCCTATGGACTGGGGCACTGACGGGGGCACTGATGGGGGGGCCCCGGATTCCAGGGCTGCGCTTGCACCCTGACGCTGCCTCCTGCCCCTTCAGGAGCTTGCAGGCCCACCTGCCCTCTCCCCTGGAGGCCAACCACACTTAGGGCCATGTTCTTCATAGTGCTGCAGTCGCCCTGGGCCTTGTTTGTATGTGTGCATAATGGACAGGTAGTTTTCCTACTTTCCCAAAAGAATAGGAAATAACTCATAATGTTAAAAAAAATAAAATAAAATCACAAGGCGGGGATACACAATCGATTTTAAATGAAAAAGAGAACCCAAACTAATAAAAAGCTAAGCAAACCGAGTAAGCGATGTAGCAACGTTTAACTCTGGGCTCTGGCAGCTCAGAAACTCTGCTACATCTGGGCCTGTCCTGGGGGCTGGGCAGAGGACAGGCCTCAGAAGCCACCCTGCTGTCAGCTGGTGGGGCTGGCGGGACAGCCTTCTCCAGAGAGCGCTGACTCCTGCCATTCACCCCAAGTGAACAGACAGGAGACCAACTGTCACCCAAAGCCCTCGGCAGAGAAGGGACTCAGAAGGAGCCTTATGCATCAGCGCGGCTGGAGGGCATGCTGTCTGGGGAGTGGCACCTCCAGGCCTGGGACCCAGGCAGATCAGGGCCAAGTCCATGCCCCTACTTCCAAAGCCAGGTCTCCCCGGGCCCAGCCTGAGGCTGGGAGGAGGAGAAGGCCATGGCACTTACTCACCAGGAGACCACAGGCTTGGGCTCCCCCTGCACGCGAATGCTCATGGTGACATCTTGGCCTTCTCTTACTGACTGGTCCATAAGTGAGACCTGAAGGGGACCCCAAAGTGTCAGGGGAGACAGTCAGGGCCCAGCTTTGGCTCCAGGGCCTGGGGGATTGGGTACAGGGGCTGCCCCCCACTCCATTCCAGGCTGACTGAAGCTGGCTCTAGGTAAAATGGGCTGATGGGGCCAAGCTCCAGATCTTGCTGGAAACTGGTGTGGCTCCAAGAACAAGGGGGTGCACGAAGAAATGGGGGAACCCAGGTGATGGAGAGGTTGGCCTCAGGGGGTCTGACCTTGAAGGTAGGGGGCGCCTTGGAGCCAGTGTCTGAAGAATGGCGGTTCTGGCTGGGACTGGGCTTCATGGCAGGGGATGGGGGCCAGGTCTCCCCAGGCTCTGGGAACTCCTCTGGGGGACTCAGGTACTCTTCGTCAGAGGTGATGGGGCTGCTGAACGGGGATGTAGACCCGCCTAGAGGAGAGACAGGGAGAAGTGGCACAGAGAGAGGCGGGCGGGGGTGGGGGGTTGGGGGGGGCATGGGAGACAGAGAGCTGAGTGGACCCACCCTGGGTCAAAGACTGACAAGTCTGGAATGTCACACAAGCCCAGGGGCCGGCCCTGCCCTCACTTCCCGGGGCTCCCTCTATCCTGTTGTGTGATGGTGTCCCAGAGCTTCCTGTCCCTGAGCCCGAGTCCTGCTCTCCTGGCACTGACCCTGCTGACCCTGCGTGGGGAGAACAGAGGCAACGGCTGGGAGCAGAGGATTCGGGCGGCAGAGGGGCCTTGAAGGAGACATGGATTCCCCTGGAGCAGGGCGCTTGCATTCCTGGCACAGAATGTGGACTCCTAATGCCGGTGGCTCACGTCTCTGCACCCCAGAGGGGCACAGCCAGGGCACCCATTTCTTGGGCATGCTGGGCCGATACAGAGGAATACACACCTCAGACAGGCCCCGTCCTGACCTCACTGCCAGGGCCAATGAGGTAGCACTGTCCCGCAGCCCTTCCCCCTCTCCCTTCTCAGCTTCCTGCCCCAGATACCCCAGGGGCACCTGCTGGCCCTGGCTCTAGAGCATGGACCCCAAAACTCTCACAGGACAGGAAAGCAGTTTGAGCCATTCACAGAGAAGCATGGTTAAGGCTGGAGAAGAGGAGGGGGGTCACTCTGGGGGAGGGGTGTCCCCAGGGACCTGACACCCTCCCGCCCCCCCTGCAGCTGGCCAGGGTCCCAGCTTCACTGAGCTGGCTCCTATCCGACTGCCAAATACAGACATGAATCCTCCACGGCCCCCTAGCCCCTCCTCCTGGTTCCCCCACCTTAGACCCCGTGGCCCCCACCATTCTCCCCACCCACAAGGCTGCACCCCCAACTCACCCCAAGCCTCCGCACGTGGACCCCAGCCTGCGCCTGTCCTGAAGTCTCTAACCTGGCATCAGGCCCTCCTGCTGCCACTGCCCACCCCACCCGGCTCCCCAGGGAGCGGGAGCCCAGCCCGCCCAGCCCGCCCAGCCCCACTCACTCCTGACCCGGCCAGGAAGGCTCTGCTGAGGGCGGGGGAGGGGACAAGGGTGGGGGCTGGCTGGGCGGGGACAGGCTGAGTGGCAGCCCGGCAGCTGGTGGGGAAGGTGGTGCCTGCTGAGACCACAGGCCAGGCCCTGGCTGAGGGGAGGGGAGGGGAGGGGCAGCGCAGCCAGCTGTATTTAGCCACCCTGCTCATTCCCAGGCATCAGGCTCTGCCTTTTCTCTCCTTACAGCTTCTGGATCCTGACAAGAGAAGGCCCTGAGTGGCACCTCGACTCCAAGTGCATGCAGGACCTGGGTCCCCAGAGGAAGATGAGGCCACCACGCCACAGCCTCTAAGACACCAAGACACCTCTGCTGACCTGCTCCTTGGCCATGTCCACTAGAGGAGGTACCAATGCAAGTGACCCCGTGATGCCCCTTGCTTGGACCACACCACCAACAAACCTCAAATACTGCAGAGTTGGCGTGTCCTGGTGGTAGCAGTTTGGTCTGCCACCTCCGGCCAAGTGCAGTCCACATACAGACCAAGGACCCGGGTTTGTGTCCCAGGGCCAGGACAGTTGGGGGGGGGGGGTATGGGGGGGAACAGCCAAGATGAACAACTAAATAAAATAAAGTGCTTCTTCCTCCTCTCTCTTCCTGCCGCCTTCCTACTTGCCTTCATTCCTGCCTGCACCTTTCCTTAACAAAGAAATCACTGCAGACCAGGCAATACCCACTTTTCTCTGGTGCTGAGAATCTGAGAACTTTAGGACCTTTGGCCTCCTTCCCAGAGATGCACCCTTCAACCTGAGGTCCTGAACCCCACTTCTGCCCTGTTTTCTGCTATGGCAAGTCTGGTCAAGCACCGCGCCAGGGCACAGGGCCCACACCCAACTCTCCCCCTAGATAAACCCACCCCACCCAAGCCCTCGCCTCCTCAGCCCCACAGGACCAGCCCACCACAACTAGCACCAGTTGGTATTAGGGTTGGGCAGAGGCTTGGGGACTGACCTAGAAGAAGGGGAGCTGGTAAAGAGCTCACATGTCCTTCTCCCTCCTCCTCACCCAGCCCAGGGCCACATTCCCAAGCTATGACCTGTGTTTCCCAGTTTTGCCAGTGAAGAAGGAGGGGAGGGGACCAGAAGAGGAGGGCACCCACCATTCAGGCTGGTTGCCTTGAGGTGGGGGTGCAGAGGGAAGCCAGAATGGTACTGGGTGAGCATCTGCTGGGGTTTGGCCACCAGTTGATACTGAGATCACAGGCCTGGCCCTGGAGACACGTGCCCCCTCCCCTCCATGGCCCTCCAGGGTCACCTCCAGGGTGGACAGGCAGCAAGAGCCAGAAGAGGGAGAGCTGAACTGGACTGGCAAGATTTGCCGGGAGCCCCAGTGACCCCTGGTGGTGGTTGGGGAAACAGCATACTGGGGCACCTCAGGCCTCCTGACAGGGAGCTTGTCAGAGCAGCCCAGGCAGGAGGCTCTGGCTCCAGAGGCCAGACTAGCCCTCTTCAAAACAAAGCAGCGGCCTCCACCCTCTGTACCCTCAAAACTGCAGGGCTAAGGAGGCTGTTTGGGATCTCTTGTCTCCGGTTCTAGAGCTTCAGGGGTTCCACATTAGATGTGTATGCCACCCCACTTTTCATGGCCCCCCAAAAAAAACCACCTTGTTCCTACATCCCAGTCCTGCTTCACTCCAAAACCAGCTCACATTATGGGAAACGCAGATGTTCCAGCTATAAAGGGGGTGCAGGTAGCCGCTAAACTTAAGATACACATATGTCCACACGTAGGAGCTGTCCTACACACACCACTCTGCTCACGTGGAGTCGTTCAACACTGCTTCCAGGTCGCACAACTCAATGACGAAACTGGCATTGGGGTCCCTGTAAGTCGGGAAGCCCCCCAGTCCAGTGCTTCCCAGCACCCTCTGAGGTGCCATCAGGGTAGTCACAGTCACATATACAAAATACAGCAACCAAGGGCCCCATGACAGCATCTCAGAACAGTCCTCGAGCCCCACGTCAGGTCTCCTGGGAGCCCATCTAAACTAGAAATACTTGAGCCTTACTCTCACCTGAAAAGCAGCTTTCCTAAAGTATGGGTCAGGAAAGTGGTTTTTTAGAAAGGAAGGGAGAGGAGGAAAAGCATTTTGAGGGAAGGAAGTCAGAAAGGAAGGGAGGGTGGGAAGGAAAAGAAGGAAGGATGGAGGGAGTCCTCTACATGTTCCCCAGGTTACTCTAGGGGCTTGGAAAGTCATGGCATCTTTACCCCTGCAGCCCCCTTGCACACAGGCCCCGGTAGCCACACAGCCGTGACTGTCCAGGAGGGCCTGCAGGCATGGCTTTGAGGGTGAAGCAGAGGCCAAAGTACGACGCTGTCCTGAGGAGCCTCCTTATTAGCAGGGACAAGCTAGAGACTGGACTCTAACAGCAAGTGGGAATAAAGTGGCAAGAGAGGGGCAGAGGAAGGTCACGGGAGCGCAGAGAGCAGGACATGAGCCAGGCTCAAGGAAGAAGGGGCAACCCCAAGGGAAAGCGGCAGGACTAGAACGAAGAGTTGAGGCAGGAAAAATCATTCCTGGCCGAGCGAGTGTTCAGCAGCAAAAAGCATGTGCAGAGACTGTGGCTCAAGCTTCTGGCTCTCGAACAGGGAAAGAAGAAAGAAGTGGGACATAACAGGGTCAGGGCAGAGCCACCCATGGTCTGAGGACCACAGTGGAGGCTGGTTTCAGGCATGTGGCCTTCATTCTAATGGCAAAGGGGGAATCTCGGAGGTTTCTGGTCACGGGCTGGTCTTCGCCGGCGCATCTGTGTGGCCTGGCTGATGGCTGCCTGCCCTCTGCAGACACTCTCGCCGTCCTCCTCCAGAGGTAATTCCTGTAAGGGTCTGCCACGGACAGAGGGCAAAGGTGGGCACAGGCCAGCTGCAGCTGGGCACTTCCACAGGGTGCTAGCGTGCAGGCTCCCCGTGACAGGGGGAAGAGTCACGCTGACAGCCTGACTGAGTTGTGGAGGGGGGTCTTCCCACAGTGATCCGTGTTCGAGAGTGCTGCGTCCACGGAAAGAGGTCCCTGTTCCGGCAGGCGGTGAGAGATGATCCCCCCCAGTCTGGGGCAGCAGTTTTGGGTAGGCATCCACCAGGCCAACCGGCTTCTGGTAGACAGGAGTAGGGAGGACGCCTAAGTCCAGTCAAGGGACTCGCTGCTTTTTTAGATGCTGTGCAAACCACTATCAAGAATGGACAGTGGGGCCATGTCACATTCCGAGACCTGAGGAGGGTCACTGCCCTATTAAGGAAGACTGAAACTCTGGAGCAGCTGGTCAGGAACAGGGTCAGGAGAAGAGGGGACAGGAGTTGGTGACTTTCTTCCTTTCCTCTTGTGTCCATGACCCCAGTAAATAGCCCCTTTTCTGTGAAGAGAGTATCAGTCACATGGAGGGACCAGGCAGAGCTCTGAGGCGCCATATCTCCTGGCCCAAACATCCCAAATCAGAAGCTAAATCAGAGCCTCACCAACCTCACCAACCAAGTAGCTCAGGAGTAAGAGGATCCTTGCTTTCCAGATGAGAAAACGGAGGCCAGGTGAGCAAACTGAAGAGACCAAGGTCTTGGCTAGAAACTTGGGCTCAAGGATGTCAGACCTGTGCTTAGGGGAAGACTAATGGAGGCTGACGGGTGGAGTCTCCCATATCTCCCTTCCCCCAACCAGAGTCCGCAAGGGGGTTAAGCTGAGTGTGCTCACAGCATGCAAGCAGGGAGCTCCTGCAGGACCACAGCAGAGGTGGGGGGTCAGAGAGGAAGGAAAGACACTCGCAATCTGACCCGCCCACACAGAGCACCTGCAGTCGGTCCCTGCCCTATGGGTTCACGAGCACAATTCTACCTTAACCGCGAACCTCTTCAGAATAGCAGGAAAGGGGACAGTACGGAATGTAGGCTTGGGAGATCTAGGAATCGGGTATTAAATCATGATCCAGCCCTAAAAGTGGCCCTCTGCTCCCACAGCTGAGCACCCCAGTGGTGTGGCCACCAGACTGTTGAAGAGCACACTGATTCCAGTGGAACTGTAATTCACTTGTAATTCACTTCCTCAGTCGCATTAGTCACATTGCGGGTGTTCCAGAGCCATGTGTGGCTGGTGGCTGCCCTACTGGACAGGGCGACAGAGAAGACTTCGAGCATCACAGGAAGTTCTATTGATCAGTGCTGTTCCAGAGCAGTTTGTTAAAGCTTCCTAAGTCTCAGTTTCCTCATCTGTATTATGGGCTTAATAAAACCTACTTCCAGGGCTGGATGGAATGTGAAAACTCCATCGACACAGGGCCTGGTGCAGACGAAGCACCTGGTACATGCTGACTCGTCATGCTCTTTTCACCTGCCATGACATCCAGTGTATCTGCTTCACAGGTGAGTATTCTATCACCCTAGTCACCCGTTATACACAGAACAGTCCAGGAGGGCACAGATGCTCAGTGAGGCAGCTGACTGGGTGCTAAACCTAGGCCACTCTGCTCTCTACGTTTCCATCTTCTCATCTGTAAAATGGGGTGTCGCCACCTGGGTGTCCCTCCAGAGGATGCACAGGATGCGATGTGAAAGGGGTAGGGGAAAAGCCTCTAGCACTTTCCCAATCCAAGAAATTCTTTAGAGAGATGTCACCCTTGACAATACATGCTTGTGTGATGGGTACGGGCAGCAGCCCAGAAGGCTTAGTTCACTCAGTTTAGCGCATTTGTCACACCCCACCCACCCATCCCAATCCATGCACCGCCCTTGGGAGAACGACTGTGGGCTCAGGGGGCTTACTCAGGGGTGGGAGGGACCCAGGGCTTGTGAGGGTCAGACCCTGTTCTCTAAAGCACAGCACCAGCAGTAGTTACTCATTCCTTGCTCTCCTGTTTCCCAGCCAGGGACTGAGATCTCTGGACTCTCACAACCTGGCCCTGTGGGGGTTAGCGCCCTCAGCGAACACTGGCAGTCAGTCCCAGTCACCAGGGCACTGGGTGGTGGAGGGAGGTGGGCAAGAAAGGGAGGTGGTCTGAGGAGGCCTCTTCCCACACCCGCTCCTCCACCCAGAACCTCACTCCCCTCAGTCTTCCCCAGCCCCGCTCTCCGCACAGGCTCCAGGCGTGGGGTCCCCCTCTTCCTGCCAAATGTCTGTGCCACCCCTGGTTCTGCCCACTCCTGCTGCTCTCTGAGCCCACTGGCCTCCATCCCACTGCTCTGGACCAAACAGTGCCTTGTAGGGTAAGAAAGTGCTTCCTCCGCAGAAGCTGAGTCTAGACCCACGTGCCTGCCCCTCCAGCCCCAAGGCCCTCCAGCCAGCCAGACTTACGGGCTGAAATGTGATGAAGACTCTCTGGCTCCCCAGGGGAGAGGAGGCACAGAGGTGCCCTGACAGGCTGAGGACACAGAGGCAGCGAAACATGGAGGGGCCAGGGGACTGCGGGCCTGACCAGGGTTGGGGAGGAGGCCCCGGGGTCTGACCAGAGCAAAGACAGGGCAGAAAAGGAAAAGGCAGCTTCCCAGAGCCTGTTGGAAACCTGAGCCCCATGCCCAACAGCTCCCTTCATCACACAAGCAGCTAACGTTTGTCTACAGCTTCACAGTTCATAAAGCTCGTTCACACACTCACGCTCATTCGTGAGCATGGTATAATTATCTCTGCTTTACAAATGAGGACGCTGGCGAGCTCGGGGAGCAGCAAACACAGAACTCCCAGGCTGTGCTGACAGCCGCCTCACCCTGAGCCTCCTGTTCAACCTTAAAAGGCTCCCAAATGGCCCCAAGCCAGTATGGAGGCATCCCCCTCTTGCCAAATCTCAGCCCAAGCCAGGTATTGACCGAAGTCCTGGAGCCAGGCCTGGGCCCCCTAAGGGGAGCTGGGAGCTGAGTCAGAAGGCAGGTCCAGTGGGGATGGGAGGACAGAAGCTGGAGCTGTTGGGGCTGGTATGATTCAGTGCTGGGAGGGCTGAGGAGTAGAAAGTCTAAACCGTGGGCTCCAAGGAAGGGCACAGAAGCTCAGGAGACAGAGACCCAAAGGATCTAATGCAGGACCGGGGCTCAGGTTGGGTACTCTAAGGAACCCCTAAATGGGGAGAGGCAGAGCCCAAGAGCCATGGCAAGAGAGGCACTGTAATCTTGTCTCCTGCAGTGCTGAGTGGAAGAAAGGGACAGAACAGACTGTGCTCTTCCCTCCTAGCATGCCTGGCCCCTCCCACCCAGTCTAAACCCAGGCTCCTGCAGGGCCCCAAGGCCTCTCTATCAAGCATCTCCCAGCACGGATGAACTTGACCCTTCGAGGCCTCAGGTTCACCTGCCCTGTACTGTCCTCCAACCTAGGTGGACCACCCAGTGGAAACATCCTCGAGGGCTGAGTGTGCACCTTTCTGGAACTCCCCTTCCCAGCCTCAGCTCTCCCACGCCCCCACCCCAGGTCAGCACCTTTTCAGGCCTGGTAACCTGAATGAGCTGACCCGGCCATGCACACTGACACCCGTCCAACCCTGTCCTGAACCTCAAAGAAATTGGGCTTAAACCCAAAGGAAGTAGTCTGACACCAAGTGAGGGCTTTCCTAAAAATAGAAAGCAAAGCCACCTCAGCCACTGCCATCTCCTGAGAGATGCTCCCTCTTAGGGCTTCGGGTTCAACAAGAAGAATGAGGGAGGTGGGGTGGGGTGTTGGCACTTAAGTGTCCCTTTTATTTGTAGGGGGTGTGAGGGAGACTGTTCTAGAGAAGAAACAACTTCACAGGCTCCTGATGACTTTTAAGCCCTTTGAGCTGGGAGAGTCTTTTTCTTGGAGACTCAAGGATAATTGGCTTTCCCCACAGGACCCTGTTCAGGGAAATGTCACAGGAGGGTGGCATTTAGAGGACACCTGATGACAAATTTCAGTGACTTCACCAATGCGCCTGCCTGGTGTGTGCCCTGGGAATTTAGCCCTGTCCTGAGGTCAGGGCCATTTAAGGGCTTCTGTGGAGCAGACAGCACAGAGTACACAGTCCTAGCGGAGAGCCCCAGCTCCAGGCTGGGAGGCGGAAGGGGCTGGGCCCTCCTGTGCAGGCTTCTGCTTCCCACGCCCCACCCCAGCCCGCCGGCTCCCTACCAGGTCTCACAGCCAGTGCAGCAGCGCAGCTGGCTTGGCCCAGCTCATTGGTGGCGGTGGCTGTATAGCTCCCGGCGTCAGCGGCTTGGGCCTCCCGGATCAGCAGCGTGTGCCTCTCACCTTCAGACCGGAGGAGAAGGCGGCCATCACTTCGCAGCGTGGCCCCATCCTTCTGCCAGGACACTACGGGGGAGCAGTGGGGTGACCAGGATGAGCAGCAGGTTGAGAGCCCACTGCACCAGCCCCACAGAGCCCAAAGCACTCCTCTGCCCCCACCGAGGGAATCCTGGGGACTCTCTCCTCACTCATAGGAGCCCAGGCCTGCCCACCCTCTCAGGAGATTCTGGGAAAAGCTCTCCAAACACACACACAGGGGTCAGGCCATGCCCCCTCCAAGGATTCCGGGGGGAACCTCCCGCGGTACCAACCCTGGCCCCAGGCCTGCAGCTCACCTTGGGGTGGGGGGTTAGCAGTGATGATACATTTGAGCAGCACGTCTGCCCCGGGGGCCACCGCTGCATACTGCAGGGGAATCTCAAACACTGGGGCCTCCAAAGGCTCTTCTCCCGCAGACACATAGGAGTCATCGGAAGACTCTGTCAGAGACAAGGGCGACAGGCGAAGGGGATGTGGTGCCTGGGAGTGGCAAATCCTAGTTCCAAATCCTAGAAAGCCAAACCCAGAGAGGGGGGCTTCTAGAAGGTGGGAGCTGGGAACTAAGGGTCTCCCTGCGACGGGGAAGAAAGGAAGACAGGAGGGCTTGGACGTGCATCTGGCTGAGCCACTGCTTGAGCCGCAGCAGCAGAGAGCAGGTTTCTGGAGGAAGGCAGGGGCTGTGCTGTGCTTGTCCCTACACAAACCATCACCAGGGTGGGCATCTGGTCCGACACAAGGCACTCTGAGAGCCACCAGACGCTGTATGCTTCTAAAAAGAGGACTAGCTGAGAGCAGCCCGAGATGTGGGCAGTGACACAGCGGGTGTCCTGTAGCTGTGAGGCCCCGTGAAGATCAGTCACTGAACATCACCCTGCACTGACTGCCTGCAGTGCTGTCGGCACCGGGGATAAAACAGGAAATAGGTGTTCCCCGTACCCACAGAGACTGAAATACACACGGTCACCATGTCTCTGGCTATTTTCCAGCTCTGCCATTCTATAGGTTTGACAAGCCCCGCAGGTAGCTAAGAGGGCCGTGAGAACGAATTCTGCTGCTTTCTAGCTATATCAACTTGAGCATCTTAGATAAGCTCTCTGCACCTCAGTTTTGCTGTCTGTAATGTAACCTCCTGCTGCAGGCCTCCCTGGCTCTGTCCTATCTGCTGGCCACCTTGCAGACACACAGAGTAAAATAACACTAATACCATGGCTATGCTGTATGTATGCAACAGTATGGCTAGTAGGGACAAGGGACAGGGGCCTCGTCATCGCTAAAGATTCAGAGGCAGCAATTCATAAACGAAAACTAAAGTAATTCTGATGATGATAAAAAAAACACAGGGTGGTAAGTGCTGTGAAAGAGACACTGACAGGGTGTCCTGGGAGCAATGGGTAGAAGCATCTGGCCTGGGGAAGCAGCAGGGGGTGGGAGCCAGTCAAGGCAGCTTCCTCTGCCTCTCTTGGGTGCGGGCCCCAAGCTGATGCTCAGGGTAAGCAGTTAGAGGCAGGGACGTTCAGGCTATTAGCTCCCACCCCTGGGAAGATTGGGAGACAACACACAGGCTGGCAAGTGACCATAGTCAGCTCAGCAATGCCTGGACTCAAAGGTGGGTGAGAGGAAGCTAGAAAAGAAGGCTGAGTCAGATCTTAGTGGTCAAAGCCGGTAGGTCAGTGAAGGGTGGTACCAGGATGTAGAGAGCAGCAGTGGCTGGTCCACAGCTTGCCTGTAGCAGGCTGACAAATGACTGAGAAGGGTTTTCATTTCCACCGCCCTCCCCGGGAGTAGGGTGTGGAGGAGCTTCCTAGGTTTCCACCAGTGGCTCCCCTACCATAAATAAGGTCCTGGACCCAAAAACCCAGCAGGTCACTGGGCCCAGGGGACCTACAGCGAGTATGCAAGCTTCGGCTGCTCCCAGCCTCCATGGAAACACTGTCACATCAGTGGGCAGGTTCTAATACAAGGGTCTTCACAAGCCTTCTAACAAGAACCTGGATCCAAGCCTTCCCTGGGAAATCGCAGCTTAGCAACTGCTTAGCAGCCTTGCTCACCCCAAAGGTCCTCCCCCACCCAGGTCCCAGCACATTCCCAGCCCTCTGGGGGCCTTACCAAGCTCGGGAGAGGTGGGCCGGGCCCGGCGTCCTCTACCCTGGCCACGGGCCCCTCTGCGGTCCCAGGCCCCCCAGGGGCCATCCTCCTTCTCCGCCTCAGGCCCCGCCCTGTTCTTCTCCAAGGTCTGGGGCACCGCAGCGCCCTCCTGGCCTGGAGTTGCCCAGGGCAAGAAGCGCACAGCCTGCGCCGGGGGTTCCCGCTTCCGACCCGCAGGTGCTTTCGTCCTGGCTTCTGGGAGATCGGCAGCGGCGGCGGCGGGCGGCACCGGGCTCCGGGCGGGCGGCACAGGACTCCGGCACTCCTGGATGGCTCTGCCGCGAGTCAGCGGGAACTGGTCCCGGCGCCTAACCTCCTGCTGTGTGCCTTCCCCTGGCTGCGTCCTGCGGGGCCCTCTGCTCTGGGGCCTCCCGGGCTCATTCCCGGGCTTCCCCGCCTCACTGGGAGCGGGCGACTGGGCGACCGCAGGGCTCACGGCGCGCGGGGTCTTGGGGGTGGAGGGCCGTGAGAAAAGCGGGGGCTCGCCAGGTTCTCGAGGAGACGGGGCACGCTGCAGCGTGGCGCGCAGGGACTCATGCGAGCGCACCAGCTCCTCCCGCGACGTGGAGCGGCGGATGCGGCCCAGCTCATGGGCGAAGCGCAGCTCGAGGTCGGAGGCCGGGCTGCGCTGCCGCGTGCGCTCGTCCAGCGAGGCTGCCTTCTGCTGGAACAGGCGGCGCCGCTCCGCCACGCTACCCGCCGGCGCCCGCAGCTCCTCCTGCGAAGCCCCTGGCGAGTCCCAGGGCCCACCTCCATCGGACTTGGGCTGCTCCAGCGAGCGGGCCTTGCGCAGGGGCACCCAGGGCCGCAGGGGCACCGGCGGCGAGTCGCTGCGCTCCAGGCTGCGCCGGCGCTCCTCGAAGAACTGCAGCTTGTCCAGGAGGCGGGAGCCAGCGCGCACCAGCCTGGGCGAGCGGCCCAGAGCCGAGAGGCGGCCCGAGGCCTCGCTCAGTGGTGTCTGGGGCCGGGACTCGGCCGTGCCCGCTAGCGACAGCCCCGAGGGCTTGGACTTTTTCCTGCGCTTCTCTTCGGCAGTGGTGTCCTCGGGCAGCACCGGCTCCTGAGTGCGCCGGTGGGGCGACGTGGGGGTGGCAGGGGGCTGGGTGCTGAGTCCCGGTGGGGTCCTCTTACCCACCCGAGGGGATGGTGGGGGCAGCAGCGCGGATTTAGAGGGAGGCGGTGGAGCTGGGCGGCGTGGGGCTTCGCTAGCTGGCTGAGGCTGCAGGTCAGGCTCCTCCCTGCACAATCCGCTGGAAGGGACACTGCTGCAGAACCAAGACGAAGAGGGGTAGAAGATTCAGGGGGCCTCCCCTCCCAGACCCTCAGCTCGTGGCAGGAACTGGGCGGTGGGGCATGCTGGGAAGGCTTAGGGGTGACATGGGCCAGCCCCCTAGCCCCCTCCCCCGCTAAGAGGAAGGAACAGCCAGAGCAGGTGCTGGGGAGAGGCTGGCGGCTCTGGCACCAGAAGACTGTACTGGTGGCTGGGTCTAGGTATAGACTCAGAACCACGGGCTCAGGCCAGCCCCCTCCCCCCAGCCTCTGAAAGCTGGGAAACAGCAAAAACAGAACTGAGCAGTGAAAGAGAAAAGAATGAGGCTTAGGACCCAAAGGATGAAGTGGGGGGGGAATGCGGGAGGGTTGGGTGGGGAGGGGCCCTCTCAGGAATGCAGCCTCCCACTCTTTTCTGTACCTAGCTGGCCCCCACAGCCCCACCCATCCTCAGCAGGATGCGGCCCCCTGTACAGTGGCCCCTAGAAGACCAACCGAGCACCTGTGCAGACTGAAGTCCATCAGTGCTGAAGAGACACAACAGGCAGGAACTGGGTCTCTGGGGGTAAGGAACTAGTAGGAACTAGTAGACCCAGGTTCTCATCCCCTTTGCTCAATCTGCCTTGGAACAGGCCTTTGACTTTGTTCTGCCCTCGGGAACATCATCTTGCCTCCTTGGAAACCCCCCAAGAAGCACAGAAGCTCCCCAAAGGGGTGTGCTCAGAAATAACTCGGCTCACAAATAACTACCACGTGGGCCTGAGTAAGGGGTGGGGGGTGGGAAGAGGTGAAGGGAAGGAGTTGGTCAGCCTAGGTACCCCTATCACCCACAGGGCTTAGATGCCCAGGAGCTGGGCCTCAGTTTTCCCCAGCTGGACCCTTGTTGGGGGGATCAAACTAAAGATTAACAAGAAAAAAATTCTGAGACGTTAGGGACATACCTGACACACTGGAGAGCGCTCAGTACAAACATCTGAAATGGCTCATTAAGTATTTATTGTATGCTGGGCATGTACTAAATGTTTAAAATACATTAAGTCATTTCATCCTCACAGCAATCCTTCCAGATAGAAACCGCTAATAGGTTCATTTACATATGCAGAAACTGAGGCTTCCAGAGGCAAAGTATCCTACCAAGGTGACATAACTAGGAAATGGTTGGTGCTAAGACTGAAACCCAAGCAATCTGACTCCTGAGCCCCAGTTCCCTCCAAAATGTCTGGGTTTTTGGGAACACACACAGAAGGGAGGAGGAATAGTAAGAGGACTGGCCACACGACAAAGTTCTAAGGGTGTCTGAGTATAAGGAGGTTGTAGACTGAGTCAGCCAGCCACTCGCAGACCCCACCCCTGACTAGGGGCTGAGAGGGCAGTGGCAATCCAGAGTACCCCAAGGGGCGGCATCTCAGTCACCTGCAGAGTCCTTGAGGAATGGCCTCTGGGGACTGGGTGAGGTACAGTGAGAAATTGGGGCCAGCAGAGGAAGCCTCTTGCCGGCAGTTTCCAGCTCCAGGCCAGCTTATGTACCACAGACATCACTAAGGAAATGGGTTCCTCCGAAGTTGCCATAGCAACTCCAGGCTCCACTGGGGCCTGGCAAAGACAGGCAGGGGAGGAAAAGGCAAGTCCAGGGCACAGGAGAGCCTGGTTCATGCCAAGATAAGCAAGGGATAGAGCAGATAAATCTGAGAGAGTAAGGGAACCTCCCTGCTCCTGTCCTGGGCCTCCTGACTGCCTGCCACTAGCCACTAGGACCACCCTCAAAGCAGCCTCCCCGCATCAAGGTCCTTCTTTCTGCTCCAAGACACCTTCCCCCCACACCCTAGCCATCACAAATAAGGCAGCTCTCTGCTCCCCAAATACCCCCCAATACCTCTATTATCAGCCACTCCCCTCTTCTACTACAGCACTCCCTCCTGGATCTGCCAGCCCCCAAATCTCCAAAAATGGCTCCAATGCCTCACTCCAACACCTCCGCTCCTTCCCACCCCCTACCAGGACAACCTTCAAGCCCACCCTCCGCCTTCCCCACAAGAGCATCACATGCCCCCTGCCTCCATTCCTTCAAGCCCCCTGCCTCCACCCCAGCCCCTGTCTCCATTCCTCCTTGTCCCGGCCCCCTGCCTCCCACATCCCAACCTCCTCCTGCTTTCCCAGGACCCTGGCCCGTCTATCCCCGACCACCTCGCTCTCTTCTGTCTCCTGGTTGTTCTGCTGGCTCCTGCTCTCCCGGGAGCTGCCGTGCGGAAAGGTTCTGTTCCTCCCAGAAAAAGGCCCACATGGGGACAGGAATGTGCAGAGAGATGAAAAGGGAGCAGCTGCTGAGACAGCAGGCACGGAGGGGGCCCCCAAGGGGGGGGGAATCCTGGGGACAACTGGAGCCTGAATGGGCGAGGCTGGAGAGGGCCCCTGGGAAAGAAGAGATCTTAGAGGAACCGAGGAAGGGACAGAGGCGTCCACACAACCATGGAGATGGCACGGTGAGCGAGGACAGGTGGGAGCAGGAGCATGTGGGTGGCAATGGCACAGGGCGGAGGAAGCCTTGTGGGCAGACAGAATGGGTAGCGGGGCCAGGAGTGGAAGCGGTGGGGGCGCACAGGGGCTGGGTGGTGCCGGGGGGATGAGGGTGGAGGCTGACGGGCAATGAGGGGCAGTGCAGGACGATGGTGAGATGGGACAGTGCAGGCCCAGGTGAGGCCATTACTTACACGTGGATCGAGAGCGCCCGTCCTCTGTACAGACTGAATGCGCTGCCGTACAGGTCACTGGCCACCGAAAGGCTATCCTCTGACCCCCAGCTTGCGCCCACCAGATTAGCTCGAGACGCCCGCACCAGCGGCTCCACCCCCAGGTGCCGTGGCCCGGGCCCGGTTGCCTGTGCTTGCCTTGGGCTGCCTGGGGGGCGGCGGGTGCCACCCCTGCTGCCCGCTTCCTGCTCCAGGACCGTCTGCCCGCTGCCCCACCAGCTCACTTGCTCCTCAGAGGTGCCTGTCACGGAGGTCGGGGGTGTGTCCAGGGAGGTGCCCACCAGGGTGTCGGAGCCCCCTAGAGAAAGGCGCTTGGTGAGGGCAGGCACCTCTGTGGGAAGCCCGCCTGCCTGCCTGTGCTTTGAGCACCCCAGAGCGCTCACCCGTGGGGGTGCTGAAGGCCCCGTCATCCCGAAGCTCCAGGCGCTGGGTCCCCGGCACATCGCTGATGTCATCCTCACCCGTCTCCGAGTCTGGAGAAGAAGGGGTCTGTGTGGGCAGGGCCCTCCTCCCTGCGACTCCAACCCCTTCCTGTGTCACCTCCTGCCTCCCCCACGGCGGCGGCAGCATTTCCAGCACCCACTTCTGCCTTCTTTTGTTTCCCACGTCCTGGGCTGCTTGGGGTAACCCCGCCCACACCACTGGCCCTCCATCTCTGGGCCCCTGGCCACTCACCCTTGTCTCCTCGGTAGCAAGTGTCCTCAAAGCTACCCAATGTCCCCCGGCCCAGAACTCAAAGGCTTGCCAGGGCCTCAGTCTCTCCCGCTCCTGCCCTCACCAGTGAGAGCTTAGATTCCCATGCGGGTCCCCCAAATAACAAGGCGCTAGGTTCCCAGGCTCTAAATTCTGGGTTCCAGTATCCCGGGAACAAAAGTCACCTCAGAGTTGTCTAGTCAGGTCACTCGACCAACCGCAGGGCCAGCCTGTCCTCTACCCCAAACCAGCTGGAACACATCAGGGTGCAGCTGAGGCAGGGTGAGGAGAGGCTGGGGAGG
>RJWH01003042.1:76123-126217 GCA_004363575.1 Solenodon paradoxus | reverse complement strand
GGGCAGAGGGCAGGAGACACCCAGATGGACAAAGCATCTTTCATTCTCCACAGCCTGTGGGCTCCCACGGTGCCCAGCACTGGAGAGACAGGGTGCTTTGGCCAATTACTCCAACTACCCAGCAAAGCTGTACCCTTAGCACTTTTACTGGTGCCCCCACTGGCCACGCACAAGTGTACACACACACACACACACACACACACACACACACACACACACACCCCATACCTGCTCGTACTTGGCCCAGTCATAGACCCAGGCCCCCATTAGGGGTCAGGCCCAACCTCTGTTATATTTGCCCCTCTCTTTGATTTCTCCTTGCGAACCAACCCCCATCTGTTCTGGATCATGAGGTAACAGTTAACAATCCTTCTCTGCTACTTCTGAATGATCCTCAGAAATGAGCAGTGGTAGGCTAGGAGCAAAGTTTCCTAGGCATATTTTTAAGTTGCTCAGAGTCTACCATTTCTGTGCCTCAGTTTCTCTCTAAGCACCATGCCAAGCAGGACATAAGTATCCTGGTAGACAAAGTAGGGAAGAGAGCTCATCCCCACTTGGCCCCAAGATGGAGAACAGTAAACCCAGGCCCACAGTGGAATGTGTGAGTGAGCCCCCCAAATCCCCACTGTCTGGTCCTTTTTCAGCTTCAGGGTACAGTGGGGCCTTCCTGGGTGGGTGGCTGGGTGAGTGTGGGTGTGTGTGCGGGGCGCCCCGTATCTCATGGACTGTCTTCAAGGAGGCTCATGAAGGGGGCTCCTTCCAAGAGGAAGAGAGGGCGTGGGCTAGAGCAGGGAGCCCATAGTCCACACACCATGGGTGAGCCGACCAAAGGCCCGGCGGGAGTGGCCGGTTTTCTGAAAGAGAAAAGCCAGAATGAATTGTTAAGGGAAGGCTCATTCCTGACATCCCTGACATTCTGTTCAAACTTCTGTATCGAAAATGAATTTCAGGGGACCGTGGGGAACAGGGAGTGGAGAGAGACCCCAGCAGCTAGCTCTCCCTGTGGGAATGTCTCAGCTCTTCCTTGCCTGCCAGCTTGCCCAGCTGGAGCTCTGGCTTAGCTCTGGGCAGGAGCAGGGGAGGAAGGAGAGAAAGGACAGCAAGGCTTCAGGTCAAATGCTGGGACTGGTGATGGACAGGGGGCTCATGGGGCTGGGGGGCTGGGGGGCTGACGGCCTGAGCGTTAGCTCCAGGGAAAGAGGCTAGGAGACACCAAAGGTGGCTGATTTGGGTTGAAGAAGATGGTGGGGGTGCTTGGATGACTGGCAGATGGAGGGACAAGGACACAGATTCCTGCTGGGAGGAGGGCAGATACCTGAGATTGGTACAAGCAGGCAGGGAGGGTAATGGGGGGCAGAGGGCAAGGTCCCCCCCAAGGGCCGGAGCCTGAGTAATGCAGGAAGGGGCCCAGGGTCTGTGGAGGGTAAAGCAGGGCTTGGGGAATGCATCGAGCTGGGCACGAATCCCAGTGCGTTGCCTTCAGGAGCTCCGGGTGATGGAAGGCTCCAAAGTGGGGGGCTGGGGAGAGCCGGGCGGGGGCCGAGGTGGATGGAGGCGACAGGAGACCAAATGGCTAAGAAGCAAGAGGCCGCTCCACGCCAGAGGCGGCCGTGGGGGCCTCGCGGGGGTCGCGGGGGACTGCGGGCGAGGGGTCTGCCCTTCAGAGCGGGGAGGGGCCTGCGCGCTCCGCCCGGAGCCCCCCGCAGGGCGACCGGCACGCGGCCCTCGGCGGCCCGGATGGGGCGGACGCGGCCCCGGCGCCCCCTCCCCGGGGCCCCGCCGCAGTGACCCGCCCTCCCTCCGGGGCGCCCAGCCCATCCTGCCCGCTCCGGGAGCCGCCCGCCCCCGGAGCCCTCACCTGGAAACGCTTCTTCACCCACAGCTTCTTCATGGCGGGGGAGGGGGCCGGGCGGGCGGCCGGGCGAGCAGGGGACGGGCGGGGGCGGGGCGGAGTCGGAGGCGGGGCCGGGGGCGAGCCGGGGAGCCGGCCCGAGCGGGCGCCGGCGGCGGAAGGAGCCTCCGGGCGGCGGGAGCCCGGGCGGGGAGAAGGCGGTGGCGGCGGCGGGGGCGGAGGCGCCCAGAGCCCGCCCCTCCCCCGCCTGCCTGCTCCCCACCCGGCGCCCCTTCCCTGGCCTGCCCCCCTGCGTCCCCAGGGGTGGCGCTCACCTGCCTCCCCGCACCCTCACCGGGCATCTGCCTCCCGGGCCCAGGGCACATGGGGAAACTGAGGCACAGAAACGGATGCCGCCGCGCCTGGGAGAGTTCAGGCCACTCTCTCACTGGCCGCCCAACGCGGCCACCACGCCACCCCAGCGCCTCCTGCGGAGCGGCTCTGGAAGGTCAGCCGCATCTCAGCATCTCCACTTGCTCACTCCACAAACATGCGCACAAGGACACTGTGCCAGGCAGTACCGGAGTCACCGCAGGGCACAGCGCCGGGTGGGGATGCCTAGGTCATGCCCGGGGCAAGGGTCCTCGCGGTGGAAGCTCCGTGCTGACAAGGGCGGAGACTCAGAAAAGCTCCGGGCTCCTCGGGAAAGCCGGGAGGGCTGGAGTTTCCCACCACAGGTAAGTAAGTAGTACTCTGGCACTGCGCCTTGGCTATAGACACGAGCGAAGGTCCCCAAAGTTCTCCTGTCATTCACCAGTCCGACTCACCTCACCAATGAGCACACTCACCAAACACTGCAGTCCTCCCAGTCAGCACCACGCACTGGGCCCACTCACCTCCATCATTATAACTAAGTTTTTTTTCGCATGTAAGAAGCCAGGCACTTTATAAATGTTATCACATTCACAATAACCCGGTGAGTTTGAAACCCTTAGGAACCCATAACTAGCTCCATCTGACGTGACAAGTGACGAAGACTGGGAGAAGTCCTATCATTTAGCCAAAGCCACATGAATAAGTCTTCCTGTGTCCCCCATCCAATTCCCATCCAGCATGCACAAGGACTGCCATAGTGGTCTCAGATGTGCGTGCTGATTGTCATGAACGCAGACTGCAGGCTTGGTGGGCACCGGCAGGCACGTCATTAGGTGTTAACGCATCCCGCTTCACAGCAAGGACTGAGGCATCAAGAGTTACCTACTCAAAGTCACAGAGCCAGTAAGTAGGCGAGCCAGAATTCTAACCCAAACCCCGTGACCGAGTTCTTGGCCACCATGTCATAAAACCTCACATGATTGGTCAGTGGAGCCCGAGATCCTTTCTTTAAAAGCGTGGGTGTCCGTTAAATACAGGGCCGAGCAACGAGTTTTCTCAGCCTGCACAGTCCTGGAGGTGAGACAAGCACCTCACATGCAACACTGACCTCAGCACCTCGCCCCTTTTCAGTTTCTCCTGGGCTTCTGAAGTTCTAAGGTTACAGCCCTTTTATCCCAAAGTTTGAGGTCATGGCTTGGACATTCTGGGTACACAGAGGTGGCCCCGTTTCCCAGACCCCCAGCGGCAAATGTTGGGCGTGTTCTAAGACGTGTTCTAAGAGGATACACGTGTGTGTCTGTATCAGTTCCAGTCAGAGGACCCTGGATGCCCACAGGCGCTCTCCCTGCCCACCCCCAAACACACCCACTCACAGATGGGGGAGCTGAGTGAGGAGAGGGGGTAACTTGAGCCCCTGTTCCCCAGGAGAATCCGAGGGGCTGGCACATTCCGTAGCAAAAATAACCAATGGGCAGCAGGCGTGAGTGACGGGACAGCTGGCGGAGGCGAGGCCCGTGGGATTCTGTGTTCCTGCTCTGGGCCTGCGCTGCCCGCCCGCCCCCTGCCCCGCAGGACTGACCTAGGGCATGCTCACAGGATGGACCTCCACCAGCTGGGGGAGCTGGGCAGCTGTTCCCCTTGCCTTTTCCCTCAAACCCCGACTTCCAATTTCGGCACTGCGGGCATGTCCCCTTAACCAGAGAAGATCCAAGTCGTCACACCCTGCCTGATCTTTCACGCAGACCCTGCGTGAGTCAGATGCCTTCACTCCCCTTCCCCCATCTTGTGTACCCTGCTCTATATTTCTGACAAACTATGTAAGTATTGCTTATTTCTTAGGTTTATTGCATATTGTCTGTCCTCTCAGAATGCAGGATGCAGGAGGACAGGTGTTTTGGTCTCCCCCTGCCCCACCACCACCACTCATGTGTCCCAGCACTTAGAACAGTGACTGGCACACAGCGGTCACTGAAGAGATATGGGAGGGACTGGCAGAGCTGGGGGTGGAAGGGATGAGGGATGGTGGGCATGGGAACAGCTTCTTCATCCAGCCTTCCTCCCGTCTCTGCTCTGACCCAGACCTTTTTCCAAGACACGGCTGAAGAGGGGACCATGTCACTTAGGATTCCATTTAGGATCTTCCTGCGGGGGGGCCTGTCCTGGTTTCAGGAAAGTGTCTCTGCTGGACTCTGAGTACTCTCTCCTCTCTCCTCTCTCTCTGCTCCTCTCTCCTCCCTCCCAGGGCTCTCACTACTCTCACCTGGGCCCCCCTGCTCTCCCTGACTTGGCCAGAATGGAGGAGGACACACTCCACACTCCTTCCTAACTCCATCCTCATTTCCTCCTGGCTGTTCATCCATTCATTCTAAATTCCAGGGAGAAAGACCAGCGCTGCAAAATATACCTGCAGGTTCTGCCAGAGTCCTCACCTTTCTTGTGCCTAAATTGGCCCTCTCCCCCTAAATCTAACCTCTCTTCCCTAAGCCTTCAAGTTCCCCGGCATGGTTCCCTACCACCTATGAACCATCAGTCCTTCCAATTGGCACCAGATTCTTCCGGACCCTGATTCTGAAACTTCCCAACACAGTGAGCACCATCAGCTTGCCCTTTCTCTGGGCTGTGCCCTCTCCTCCCTGCCCTCTGCCCTTTAGAGCAGGCTCCCCACCCCTCAGCCACACGTGCCCCCAGCTCTGATGGTGGCACTTGCTCTGGCCACTTGACTCATGCGTGGCTCCTCAGCCATGCAGATGGGAGCCTGATGTTTGGGAAGAGAAGGCCTACGATCTCGGAGGCTGGACCAGAGGATGGCTCCAGGAGTACTGGCGGAAGGGTGATTAAGACAGCAGATCCTTGCTTTCACTTTTCTGGGCTTATCTAGGAATGTGGACCTAGACCCAGAGACTCGGCTTTCAGATCTAGTTCTACCACCTCCCTGTGATCGTGTGTAAATTCCCTCTTTGAACCTGTTTTCTTAACATATACAGCAGACATAACAGGAACCTGGGGGCTTAGAGGATGAAATAAGTGTGGTAGGGACTTATTTAAGATTTCTGCAAGTATCCTGTATGTCTTCCGTCTTCACTATTCCTGTTCTTTACACCCCAAATCCCACCCTCCTGTTTCACATGCTCAAGACTCTCCAAGCTGCAGCCCACGTCTCTTCCCTGGGCCCCAACCTTCCGGGGCTATGCCAATGTCCCTCCATCCTTGCTGACATCTCAGGAGTGCCAGGAACCTTAGCGTCAACCCAGCTTGCCAAGCCAGACAGCTCTCCCAGCCAGGAAACTGCCTCCTTCTCTGCTGCCAGGCCCTGGCTGGGCTTCCTCGAGAACCCTGAAGTCCTCCTGCTGTTGATCCCAACCAAAAAAGTTTTCCATGAGTGAGTCTGAGCAATACGGAGCTGCTTGCCCAGCTGTCCTGGCTAGGATCTGTCACTGGACAGGGGCTGGGGGCAGGTGGGCAATAGGAGGAGGAAGAGAAGGCCAGTCACCCAGTCATTCCCCAGCACCGCCAAAGCAAAGCCCCATCCTCCCTCCCAGATCACCTGGGCGGACTGTGTTCTTTGCAGCGGGACCCAGGCTTCTTGCTATGCAACCAGACATGTCATTTAATCCCTGAGTGCCTCGGTGGGATTACCTGCCACACGCTAGCACAGTTGCTAGTCATACGATTATCAGTTACTATTAAGAATTATTACCCATTAATAGTAATTATAAGGCTGATCTGGGGGTAAACATTTCACCAGTATGAAAAAGGTCTCAAGTGTGACTTGCTACAGCCCATCCCTCTTCCTGTTTTAACACGACTGTCAAAAGGTCCCAAATCCAGGCCCAGGGTGCTTTCCTCACCCCAAGCCTCTCAAATGCACCATTCTGTCCAGCCATGCCACCCCCTGCTGGGGGGCTCTCGCACCCCGTCCCTCTCCCCACTTTGGGGAATGCCGGGCAGACTAGAAGTCTCTCCCCTTTGAAAGGGCCAAGCCTGGGCGACTCTCCATACAGTGGACAGCTCCCACCCTCTCCACCTTTGGAACTTCTAGGAGACAGAGGGCCCTGAGTCGGAAGTAGGGCTAGTCCTGAGTTCTGGGATGACAGTAACTGGCTGCTGGTCTCTTGGCTGTCCTCCCTCTGCTCTGAGCCCCAGTGCCATCACCTGTAAATGGCAGCTGTGGGTCTCTGTGCTCCGTGACAGCTTTAACCAGATGTTATGACCAGGCCCCTTTTCCTTGCTTCCTTTCTCTACGCTAATCTCCTTCCCCCTAAACTGCATTCTCATCAATCTATCCCTCTTACTCTTTGTTCTGTGTTCTAGTTTTGGTCTCCTTTGCCCCTGAGGGGCAAAGCTAAGATCCCCAAGGAGTCCAATTCTTCCCCAGCTCAGAGCCCTGCCAGATGTACCCCAGCCCCTGGGGTGTTGGCTGGGATAGCCTGTCCCTGACCACACACAAGGCCATGTGAGAGAAGCCAGCCTTGGTCCTGTCTCTCAGTGAAGGCTGTGAGAGGGCGGGCAGGCAGGGGTAAGGAGAGGGGGCCATGCCGAAGCCCCACTCCATCTCCTCATTCAGTTCTACCCTAGAATATTCTTTCCCCTCCAGCATTTTTTTTTTCCCCACTCCATTCTTTCCTCTTCTCTGCTCCAAAGGTTATAGCCCTACCTCATGCCACTCAGCTGGAGAAGGAATTCCCGCTTAAAAATGCTCAAAAAACAGACGCAGTAAACCCCAAGCTCTTGGCCATCTCCTCCACCTGCGGCTTACTTTCGCAGAGTTCTTTCTCAAGACTCAGTCTGCTGAGGCTCTGTCTTGGGCCTAGAGAAAAACTGTCTGCTGCAGAGGTGGAAGAAGTCAGAAATGAAGCCCAAACCCTGATCCAAAGAGAAGAGACACTGACCTGAACCCAGGTCAGCCCCTGCAGGCCCCTGAGAAGTGGGCCCAGCCTCAGGAGCGCCCCCCACCCACGACGGCCCTCCATCATTATCCATCCCTTCCCAGGAGGCTGGCACTCAACCCCTCAAGGGCACCCCAATCCCCGCCTGAGCCTCCTTCTTCCATGTCCTCCAAACCTCACATGGACATGGGCCCTGAGCTTTCCACAAGCCTGTCTGTCATCTGTTTGTAGCACCAGACCCTTCCACAGCCCCCACACACACACATCCCCACATCCCCACCAGGGAGCCCCAACGAGAGCCCCACCTCCCGATGCTCTGCACCCTGTTCATACTGTCCCCTCTCTGACTTTTGCCCAGCCTGACGCTGACCCCACCTATGTGCCCTAGCAGTGAACTGCAAGGAGTTCTGACCCAACCCCAGAGGAACCCGCCCTCTCCTTCAACCACGCACACACCTGTACCGGGCTGATGGGGGATCTAAAGTCTAAGTGATGGGAGCCAGCAGAGGAGACATGGCCCCAGGAGGTCTTTCAGCAGGGGCACTGGGGGGCCCTGCACTTGGGAATCCTGGGGAAGCCCAAGTAGGACTCGAGCGTGGTTTATCAAGAGCTGACCCTTGGCCTCCAACCTTCCTGTGTCCAGTCTGTCTACCTCGATGCCCCTCCCCTGCACTCTCCTCTTCTCGCGCACTCCTGGGGCGGCGACGCTAAGAAGCCAGAGCACCCGGAAGGCCCCACGTGGTCTGGCAGCCTTTCTCTCCTCCCCGCCCTCACCCCCAGGCCGGCCCCCAGCGCCCCATTACCTCCGACCTCCAGCACGGTGAGCACCGCCTCACAGGAGGCCTGGCCGTGCTCGTTCTGGGCCCTGCAGCTGTACACGCCGGCGTCCCGCGCGCCGCAGCTCCGCAGCCACAGGCAGCCCGGCTCGGGGGCCGGCGCGGGCAGGAGCTGCCGGTCCCGGAACCAGCTGAGGCTGGGCTGGGGCGTCCCGCTCGCCACCACCCGCAGCTTCACGTCGCTGCCCGCAAACACCGCCGCGTCCTTCAGGGACCGCAGGAAGATGGGCGCCTCCGCCACGGCCCCTTTGCCGGCCCCCACCTTGGCCCTCTTCGGGGGCACCCCGGGGCTGGGGGGTGCCCTCGTGCCCGCGTCCTCGCCCCGCAGACCCCGGGCTCTCTGCATGGCCTCTGAGAGCTGGACGGGCGGCACGCTGGAACCGGATGGCCACGGGGGCACCCGGGAGATGGTGGCCTGGGAGATGAGTCCTGGGGGGCCGGCGCCCTGCCTTCCTGCCGCCGCCCGCCTTCGGCGTGTGCTACCCAGAAGGTCACCGGGGCGGCCGGTGGTTGCGCCTCGGGGGCTATTTTTAGGCCCCCCGGCTCGGGTTGCGAGGGAACTGTGGAGGGAGGGGGCAGCAGAGGAGGGGCCTTGCTCCTTCGCAATCCGGGAGCCCCCGTGCCACCTCTGCTTAAGTGGGTCCCTGAGCACTGGCACCAGGCCCTGTCCCCATTGGGGGACTTGCCCGGACACCCACTCTGGATCGGGTTGCCCCCTCCCCAGGGCCCATTTCCCTTCCTCCCTGCTCTCAGGCCCGTGAACCTCCGCCCCAGCTGGGGGAGCGGGAGAGGACTGTTCCCCCCAGCCCGTGTCTGAGAGGCACATGAAGGGCTGACCCAAGCAGAGGTGTGCAGGCAACCCGGGAAGAGGGGTCGTGGCCTCCCCAGGCTCGGGGACAGCCCATGGTGAGCCCTAAGACCAGGAGCAGGGAGTCCCAGCTGGACACCGGCTCCCAACGGGGCCTGCCCTTACTGGCTGGGTAACATCCACCCTCCTCGATGTCCAAGCCTTTTAAAAATGAGTGCTTTTGACCCTCCAACTATTGGGAAGGGGAGTTACAGACGCAGACCCCATACAGTCAATGGACAGTGCATCTAGGACTGTTGGGGGGGTGGGGGCGTGGTGTGCTAGCCTGTATTTGAGGAGGAGTGAACCTGCACTTGTTACTTTGTAAGCCAAAGTTCTGGCAATAATAAGAAGCCCAGGTGAGAGGCCCAGGCCTGACCTTGAGCCCTGAGGGGGTGACTCCTGGAAAGGGAGGAGAGGAACCAGTCACTGGAGATGGAGAAAGGCACTCATGACGTCACCTCCTTGTCTCCCAGCCTCATTCGGGTGTCCCAGGTCAAAGTGTGCTTATGTCTGTGTGTGCACAGAGGATCAAGAAGACAATGACACGCTGAATGATGTCCCTAGGGATTAAGAACCAGAGGAACGATTTTTTTTTTACCTGGGCACATTAAAGCTTGTTCTTTGTGCTGTGCAGTCCTACAGATTTTGACAGATGGAGAGAATTGTGCATCCACCACCCCAGGACCATACAAAACAGTCACAACCCCCTCAAGATTGGCCTGAGAGCCCCTTTGTCATCAACCACGTCCCCCTCCATCAGCCCCTGGCAACCACTGATCCACTGATGATGAATTCTCCAGTGCAAATTGAATTCTAAAAGGTAAAAACGTGGGCAGGAATTGAAAGCAGGTGGAACATCAAGATCAAAGGACCTAGTGCACCCTGGTGGCTTTGTGTTTAAGTTTGTGACTCTGGTCATATAGTCCATGGACCTCAAAGTGCTGGGTCTGAGGCCTGGAACCTGGATGAACAACTGACATGAAGACCTAAGTGGATGGATGGATGAAGGAGCCTTCATCTCGCTGCCTGCTTGCCTGCTAATGGCCTTCATTGGTGCCTGCTTTCTTCCTCTAAAATGAATAATAAGATAATTCAAAAGAGGGAGAAAAAAAAGAACTAGAGACTTTTTTTCATTTGTTTTGTTTGTTTTAGCGGAAAGGTGAGGGCAGAAATGAAGGCGAGTAGGCAAACAGGCAGGAAGAGAGGAGGAAGAAGCATTGTTACTGATTTTTTATTTAGTTGTACATCTTGATTGTACCCCCAGGCCTGAGATGCAAAGCCAGGTAGGTCCTTAGGCCTTTGGTCTGTGAATGTTGGCTGGTTGTTTATTGGTTGACTGAATAAATGTACTAAGTGATCTTGAGCGAGTCCCTTAACATCTCTAAGCCTCAATTTCCTCATCTATAAAAGGGCGGAGCCCAACTCAAGATTTATTATTCATTCAGCAAACACTTTTGAGTGCCTGGCACTGTTGTAAGCTCTGGAGCTAGAGCAGTAAACAAACAGGCCAGGGTTCCTGCCCCAGGCTGCTCACATTTGAGGAAGTAGACAAATGGAAAGAAGTGATGAAGATGGTTAGAAGGAGGTAAGTCCTATGGAAACACTGGAGCAGCTAATGGAGGTGGAAGTGTGGTGGGAACCTGTACTTTCTTTTTCTTTTCAGGAAAGGTTCAGGCAGGAATGAAGGCAGGCAGGCAGGAAGAGGGAGGAGAAAGAAGGGTTTCTTTATTTAGCTCTTCATCTTGGTTGTTCCCCCAGCCCCCCGGGGGATACTTAGGATATACGTGGGCTGCGTCTGGTGGCCTTATCCCCTCAGCCACTGGGGCACGCTGAACCTGCACTTTCAGACACAGTGGTTGGAGCTTCACTGGGAACACCTGAGCCCATTTTAAGAAGGTGAGGAAGCAAAGGGTGCAGACTGGGACTCTGCCTGATTCAGACAGAGGTGGGAATCCGGCCGTGGGTGCTGAAGCCAGGAGGCCAGCGGGGCTGGAGGGAGTAGGGGGAAGAGCAGAGGGACATGAGGTCAGATGGGTAGTGAGGGTCAGATATCCTAGCATCTTGTGGGCCACAGGGCTTTTCTTCCTAGTGTAATGGGAAGTCATCTCAGGATTTGGGGCCAGGGAATTACATGATCTGACTTAGGTTGTTGCGATGGCATTAAATTATTATATTAAATATTAAAATGATTATTAACTATTTAGAACAGCCTGGCACAGAGCCTGGAGCATGGCTTGTGCACCATCTGTCTGTAATGGGGGCATTCATTCATGTGTGTGCAGGGCCCTGTGCCCCCGGGTAGGGCGGCAAGCAGGGGTGGGTTGCTGGCGCCCTCTCCTGGAGGAACCCTCACTAACTGTGACTGATGCTGCCAAGCCCTGGTGGGACTGTTCACCCAGGGCAGCTGACTGCAAGGCACTCATCTGTCCCTCAGAATGGGCCCCATAGTGCCCTGCGGTCTGGCGCCAGGCTGGGCGTGTGCTGCCAGTCTGCCCTGCCTCGCGATCACAAGCCTATGGTGTCATGGAAAGAGATCTGGGCTCTAGAGGCCAAGGAGCCTGAGGCTCCGTCTACCTCTGCCACCAATATGCTGTGTGACCTTGGCAGATGACCCCCACCTCTCTGTGCCATGGGGCATTTTCTCTGAGTCAAAATGAAGCACCATGTACCTGGCACATGGTGAAAGCTCAGTAAATGTGTGTTTCACCAGTGCACGAAATGGGGGCCATCAGCCTTCCTGGTAAATATTTCATTTAAAGAAAAGCAAATAAAAGTGCCCAGTGGGCTTTCTTTCAACAAGTATTTAAATACTTAATGAGCACCTTCTATGGACCAAGCACAGGATAAAATAGTGAATAAAAAACATAAGGAGGTTGCTCTTAGGTAACTGACATATTAGGTGTTGAGGGAAAGGTCATGGATATGTGGGGAAGCATTTGTCCATGTGTCTGGGCAGGCAGGCGGTCAGAAGAGGGATAAAGGAGGGGAGTGAATAGGTGGAAAGGCTTGTCTCCAGGGCCAGTGGTGGGAGAGTCACCCTAGTGCACAGACAGGAGGAAATTGTCCACTGAGCCCTCTGTTCCTGGCCTAGGGACATATTAGCCTGAGAGGGTCTGAGTTGGTCTAGACAGGGACCCAGGGGTCTGGTGCAAAATGGGCCAGCCTGCTGTGAGCCCTCTTATTACTGGATGCTCAGGATCTTGGAGAAGAAGAGTCAGAGTCTCTGCAGAGCAGAGAAGGGTTTTGCCACAGAGGTGATGGGACTGATGTGTAGGAACAGGAGACCAGATCTTTTTTTGGTTTATTTTTGTTCATTCTCTGGAAGGATCACACTCATCTCCCCTGCTCTAGATTTCCTGGTCACTCTCCAGCACCCAGGGAAATAGGCAAAC
This sequence comes from Solenodon paradoxus, assembly GCA_004363575.1. Taxonomy (NCBI): domain Eukaryota; kingdom Metazoa; phylum Chordata; class Mammalia; order Eulipotyphla; family Solenodontidae; genus Solenodon; species Solenodon paradoxus. The sequence continues at coordinate 114,047 of RJWH01003042.1, read as the reverse complement.
CAGACACCTAGAACCAGAATTTCTAGTCTAGCTAGGTTCTGCTCAGGGAATGTTTTCACCCTGGTGTGACAAGATGGGCCTGGGCCTTCTCTCTTCTCTGAGGACAGTGGGAAGCAGTCACAAGAGACAGGTGTGCTCAGAAGGAAGGGCTTTCTGGCTGTCACAGATGGAAGGGGGCCACTGTGGAGGTAGGGAGCTCGCTGGCACTAGAAACAGTTAAGCACAGCTTGAGGACTGCTCATCCAGGTGCTGGAGAAAGGCTGGGAGGGGTTTCTACGTGAGGGCCATTACCTGGAACTTTGAGGTCTCACTCTGATACTGATTCCTACACCCCCTCCATCTTTGTGAGTAGTCTGCACCTCAGTTTTTTTTGTTGTTGTTTTGGAGGGTAAGGCTGCCTCTAAGACCCTTCCTGACTTGCGTGCCCCTTTAGCCTTTGTGGGATAGAGGAGAATACATAACTGACTCAGAGGAAAGAAGAAAGAGGGGAAATTTGCAGAGATGATGCTTAGATCCACACATACCTCTTATCCACCAGGGTCCACTCAGCCTGGCATCTCAGAGAGATGCTCATTCCAGGACCCACCAGAGGCCCAAGGATAAGAGCACCTCATGGGTCCCTTCTCTGTCCCAGTGTGAAGGTGCTAAAATGCTACTTCTCATTTCAGCTGTAGTTCCATGCAAGTTGATTAAAGGTATTTCTGGGGCCTACAGGGCTCACCCCATTGGAGCACTGGGACAAAGAAATGACCATGAGTCCCCAGGGCAGAAGGCAGGGATCTGGCATGTCACCCTGATGCCCCCAGGGCAAAGGGGAAGAATACCATGGAGAAAGGAGTCTTCTCAGAGAGTTGGGCTGGATAAACCAAAGGGAAAGGGACAAATGTGAGGAGGGGAGAAAGTCAGAGACACCAGATTTTGGAAGCTTCTGGAAAAAGCCAGTTAGGAATGTCAGACTAGGGACCTTAAGACTAAAACCCCATTGGGTTTATTTCACCAACAGACTATCTGAATGTATCATGTCTGCGATCTCTACCTCTCCTATCTCTATAGATAATCCTGTAAATCTGAGGAGTGACAGGCAGGCTGAGGCCTACACAGGTCCATTAAGCTTCCTAAGTCGTTGATCCACCTGGAATTTATTCTTTGGAAGGAGTGGAAAAAAAATAGCCATTACTCCTCTCCCCAGGCCGACCTCCCCCCCCCCACCCCGCCCCCCATGGCCAGCCAATCAACTCCAAGCCCTACAGTGAATAATTAAGTTTCCCCACAGAAACTTTTAACATTGTGTGTCAGTGTTTTATTCCATGATTGCCTAACTTTTTCATATGTACTATACTCCCCTCTCATCTTCCCAAATTCTCCCCCCAAAATCCCTTGGGTGTTTTCATTGGGACTGTATTGCATTGAAATTAGAAACTAACGTTGGAGGAATTGACATCTTTAGAATGTAGCATCTTCTTACCAAGAACATAGAACTTCCATTTTCCTTCATTGTTATTTTCCCTGAATTGCTCCTTGTGCATAAAAGGTGCTGGGGCAGCTTTAATGGGAAGAGGCTGTAAGTTTCTTCAGGGAGGGACTGGAGCGCCTACTTCAGAACCAGTCTGTGGGGTGATCAGCAGGTGGTGTCCCTGGGTCCTGATGATCTGAGGCTGAGGTTGGGGGTGCCCATGGAGGGCAGCACAGCCTAGAATTGGGACCTAACAGGAGGTATTTGTCTCCAGGGGCAGTGGTGGGAGAGTCACCCGAGTGCACAGACAGGAGGAAATTATCCACTGAGCCCTCTGTTCCTGGCCTAGGGACCTATTAGCCTGAGAGGGTCTGAGTTGGTCTAGACAGGGACCCAGGGGTCTGGTGCAAAATGGGCCAGCCTGCTGTGAGCCCTCTCTGTTCAGTCCTGTTCCCTGATTTGCTACACAATACAGCCAGCCCTGCAGGTTCTGGAAGAAGGGTGGCTGGCCAAGGGAACAGCCCGGCTGAGCGGGTCACACAGTCCATCTCCAGGGGTGGTGCAGCAGGGCCCAGGAGCCCCACAGGAGACCTAGCAGTCAAGACAGCAGGGGGCTGGCTTGTGCTTATCTTTTTATTGTTTCTGTTCAGACTCTCTGCATGGGGGAGGGGCAGGCAGGGAGGTGGGCTCCCCTCCCATCTGCCTGAGACTGCTCTCTGCCTCTGTCCTCTCTCCTCCAGCCTCTTGCCCACCTTCTCTCTTTCTGAATCTCTTGCTCCCACATTTGGCACCTTCGGGGGTTCCCTCTTGCAGACCCTGTTTCTAAGCCCACCCTGGGTAAGCAAGTCCATTCCAAGCCCCCAGTCAACACGGGGGCTAGTACCCTAGTTCCCTGTCCTTTGACCCCCTGAAAGAGGGGCTGGAGAAGGGTAGTGAGGCATTCCATGGGGTTTGGATCCTGACCATGTGGGTTCCCAAATCCCGACTCTGGGGCTCTCTTCCAAGCCAGAGGCTAGAGCCTGAGGTCACAGAGGTGGGAGGGGCAGGGTCACTGCTCAGCCTGGGCTCCATCCGGCCCTGCCTCCCGCACCTGGAGGGTGACTAAGAGCCAGGCCCCTTCACTTCCTAACATCCAGGACTCTCACGGTTGGGTGCTCTCTGGGCCTGGCCAGGGGTGGGACATGTTCCTTGTGGGGCCCATGAGGGACGGGCGGTGAGCAGGGGTTGGGGGCTGTGAGGGGAGCATCGTGACTGGGTGCGGTGTCCTGGGATGGCTTCAGAGGCAGTGAGGACAGGGGTGAGGACGGTCTCTGGCGCAGAGCGTCTCTGGCTTTAGAGCACCTCGTGTTGCTGCTGTGTGGCTTCACTGACGACCTGGGAAGGAAGAGCAGCTCAGTCCAGCCAGGTGCTGGCCAGACAGCAGGGCCATGGCTCTGGGCCGCCCCATCCCCAGGCAGGGGCTTGAACCAGCAAAGCTGGTGGAAGGCATTGGCTGGCAGCCCCCCAAGGTATCCCACCACACCCTACAGGGTAAGGGGTCCAGGCAGACCACTCACCTCCCCATCACGGGTCTCAATGGTCTTGATCATCACTGTCTTCTTGGTGTGGACCTCGGAACTCCTTTGCTCGGGGCTTGTCTCTGTAACAGATCCATGCACACGCTCAGCCTGACCAAGACCGGCGTCTGGGCGTCCCTCCCTGATTCCATGAGGTGCACGCAGAAGACTCCGGATCATTCCCTCAAGATGGGCCTGTGAGTTCTTCAGCAAGTCACATCACCTGTCCTTGAACCCTGCACCCAGCAGATGGGGCAGAGATGGGCTCAGGAGCATCAGATGTGTTCTAGGAGAGGGACCCCCAACCCCAGACCGCCCAACATCCCATTCCCCATACTTCCTGCCTCCCTCCACCCTGAGCTCCAACTGAGCCTTGTATGAACCGGAACTCTGCCAGTTAGAACCCCCCAAGCCCAATCCCAAGATATTCTGCTGCAGGACAAGTGGTGCCCAGCCCTCTTTAGGACTTAAGGTGAGCAACATGATGTCTTAATGAAAGAGAGGCAGACAGGAGTCGGCTGCAGAGTCAATGTGCCAGTTGCCAGTCGCTTGCCCGCGCCCCCCCCCACCTCAGTTTCCTCAATGTGAAATAGTCACTACAATCCTTGCTCGCTCTCTCGGGATCACAGAATGATTGATTAGAAAAAGCAGTGATCAGCTTTAAATGCAAGACTCACTCTGGGTATCTGCATAAACTATGCCCAGAAAAAGAGAGGTTCTGAGTTTTATGGGAGGGTCAGATCTGAGGGCCTTGGTATTATGAGTTTGGTGTACACAAATCTCCTTGTTGAGCAGCCTGCCTATGATGAACGCAACTCGGTGGAGCACAGCATGCGTTTTTCCCTGATGGAAATGAACATCGAAGATACAAAAGGTTTGATCGAGGAAAGGTGCAGCTGCCAAGGACTCCGACTCGCTCTCCTAATGCATCATTACAGCGTGGTGTTCTGCTCTCTGGGGCTGGAAAGCCACTCCATCTGCATATTACTAATGTCAGGATGGCAGAATGCCCTAGGAGCGCGTTCTTTTAATTGTTTGGCTTTGCTAAGGTTTGGCTCCATTTTTTAAAATGTGCATCCAACATCTTGCTCCAGCAAACTGGGGATGTTCGACAAGCAGTTATAGGGAGGGGTAGAAGGGGAACACGTGGCAACTTGCCAGACGATGGGCATTGGATGCCTTATAGCCCAGGGTTTCTGGTTCTAGATGCTCCTCCCTAAGACACCCCTGGTACCATTAGAGTTTGGATATGTCAGGAAACAGAAGCTGTGTGCTGGTGCTCAGTACTCCAAGAAGATGCTGGGACCATGGCTAATACCTTTATAATACTGTGAAAAACAATTCACAGCTCTCTCTGTCAGAAAGCACAGCTACCTAAACACCCCCACCCACCTGCAGCAGTCCCCTTTCTCTTCCCCAGAGCCCAGCCCTGTCCCCATGGCTCCATCCTCCCTACCTGGCTGGCCTTGGACAGTACCTATGCTGGACTCCTGCCCCTCTCCCCCAGTCTGCACCTGCCCACAGGCACTCACCTCGGAAGTTGAGGGCAGAGAAGGTCTGGATAGGCAGGTTGATCCTGAAAGGGGAAAAAACAAGCCCCCAAGGTGAGGACCCTCCATCTCTCTCCCTGGGACCACCCTCTAAACCTGGGCTGGTCCTTGCTAAACACCATCGTCAGCTGTCCCAGTTCCACTGACCCCACCACTGCTTCTGCCATACTGCTCAGGGAATGGGATGAAAGGCCAACTCAGCTGTCCCAGTATCTGAAAGGATCACCCCGTCCATCGCTAATCTGTGGGCATGACCCCATTGCACTGCTCTCTCCAGTTCACCAGGATTTCCTTCTAGCTCCCGGCCCTGCAGTGTCTCAATAGCGGCCATGGGCAACTTCCGTCATGTGGGCCACCCCCCAGCCAGGATGGGAGCCTCTGGCCCACCCATGTAAGGAGCTGCCATCCCTATCTGTGCCTTGTGCTGGGAAAACGTAGCAGTTTTAGCTGCCTCCCAAGATCATTCCATGTAGGTGTAATTCTGCAAACTGACATGTCTCCATGTACAAGTCCACATCTAAGCATGCCTGCTGATTTTTCTGACTTGCTGATATTACCATTTTTGAGATGAATGGGCATTATTTTTTGAGTAATTGACCTATTTTAAATTGAGGTTTAGTTTACATAGAGTTAAAAAAAAAAACAAAACCCAGATCTTTAGTAGACAGTCTGCTGAGTTTTGCTTAATGTCTACATCCGTGTAAGTCTAAGTCAAGTTCGGGGACAAGTCCATCACCCCAGAAGGTTCCGAGGGTCCCCTTCCAGCTGTTATATTTTCTGTGTCTAGTCTGTTGCTCTGAGTGTGTCATCCGTGTCTTCCTGTGAGCCTGTGTGTGTGCACGTGTGTGTGTGCACCCGTGTGTGTGTGCACCCGTGCACCCCCAGTCTACAGTAGCCACGGCACCGTCTCTCGCTGCTCAGTAAATCTGTCTGCCCCTCCCCTTCCTTCCTCATCATTCCCGACTCTGCTCTCATCTCTCCCTTGACTGGCAGTAATGTTTTATTACTGGCTGCTGGACATGGTTTTATGCTGCCGGCTCTTAATTCCGAAGGTGGATGAGGGAATACTTATATTTCTCTTTTTATAAAAGCTATTAATTAAATCATTTTTTACCCAGGTGGCCTTGGTTAATTCTCTATAATTAGAGCGGTGGAGCGGTGGCTTCTTACATAAAATTGCTTCTAGCTCTGGTTGCGGTGATTCTGAACCCCACTCCCCCAACAGGCATGGACCCCACCAGCATCCCCAAAACCCCACCACCTGTCCCTGCTCATCAAGCACCTGCTCTCCTCGCCCTCCAGCAGCTTCCGGTAGGTGGCGATCTCCACGTCCAGGGCCATCTTGACATTGAGCAGGTCCTGGTATTCGCGCAGGTGACGGGCCATCTCGTCTTTGAGGTGTCTGATCTCCTCCTCCAGGCGTGCAATGCTATCCTGGTAGTTGCTGGCCTCGCTAGCAAAACGGTCCTCCATCTCCCGCATCTGCCTCATCAGGGAATCATTCTGCAAGAGAGGGGCACCCAGATCAGGGACAGGCTCAAGGTGCAGGATGGAGAGACACAGCCTCAGGGCTGGGAGACAATTCTAGATCCAGGAGTCACAAAGCTCTTCTGAGCCAGGGAACCCTGAGCTCGAATGAAGTCTTAGACGGAAACTCAGAGAATTAACTCGGAGAAATGATTAAAGGGACGGTGGCCATCTCCGGCCCCCAGTGAGAGCCCCCTGGTTCCTGAGAGCCCAACAGGAATCTTCCTGTCTGTTTTCACCCCTGTGGTCAACTGGAGGAAACAGGACTGAGAGGGTATGTGATGGACCCAAGGTCACAAAGTGTGGGTGTGAGGGTGGGGCGGGGCAGGCAGGCACTCACAGTGCCCTTGAGGGCGTCAATTTCACAGGTATAGGACTGGATCTGGTGTCTGTACTCCATCATCTCCTGCTTGGCCTGGCGCAGAGCATCATTGTTCTTGTTGGCTGCCTGGGTCAGGTCGGACACCTAAGGGCAGAGAGAGACGTCCTGAGATAAGGACACGGGCACAGGTAGGGCTGGAGACCCCAGGCTCACCCTCTCCCATGGATGGATGGAGCCATGGAAAGCATCTCCAAACTGGGCCCGAGGCGGCCAGAGAGGTCACAGGGGCCGGAGTTCCTGCCCACCTTGGACTTGTACCACTCCTCGGCTTCCGAGATATTCTTAGCCGCGATGGTCTCATACTGAGCACGGATGTCCCGCAGGGCAGCAGTGAGGTCTGGCTTGGACATGTCCATCTCCACCTGGACCTGCTGCTCCTGAAGCTGGGCCTGCAGCTCTCGGATCTCCTGCAGGTTTTACAGTCTGCTGAGTTTTGCTTAATGTCTACATCTGTGTAAGTCTAAGTCAAGTTCAGGGACAAGTCCATCACCCCTTCAGTCCCCACCACACCCCCCATGGCACCCTCACACCCCCACTCTCCCACTGCCTTCCCCGGGACCTAGGGACCTGGGAGAGGCAGGTGGAGGGCTTACCTCCTCGTGCACTTTCTTCAGGAACGCAATTTCCTCGTTGAGAGACTCGATTCTGCGCTCCAGGTCGATGCGGGCTAGCGTTGCGGCATCCACGTCCTGGGAGAGGTCAAGTGTGAGAGACAGGTTTACAGGTCACCCAGGAAGTGCAGAGGGAGACCAGGGACCTCACAGTGGGGACAGGAGGGATACAACCGCTGGACCAAAAACGACTCACCGCCCGGAAAGCAGCCAAGTTGTTCTCTGCTTCTTCTTTCAGTTGAATCTCCTCTTGCAGCCTGGCGGGGGCAGACAGAGAGGACAAACAATTGGGGAGGATAAAATCCAACTGCAAGCCGCTGCCTGGGGGGGAGATGGTTCAGGACAGGGAGAAGAGGCCTGGTAACTGGGGAGAGACAGAAGGCCCCGCCTACCCTTGGGGTGTGGTGGACACGGGGACTGGGACTGGAAGTGGCCATTCTCTGCCCTGGAACCACACTCTAGAAGTCTATGTCCCCAGCAGACTGTGACCTCCCTGGGACTAAAACCATGTTTATTTAATCCACCTCTGTCCCTGGTCCCCAGCCTCATCCTGGCCCATGGAGATACTCAATTAATGTGACCTGGGCAGCTACTCTCAGAGGCAGGACCCAGGAGTATTTGCTCTATCCCTGTCTTCTCCTCAGGGCCAGCCACTGGTCCTCCAAGCTTTCTGAGGGCTGTCCCCCCACCCCCATCTCTCCCTTTTCATCTAGTTCATGTATCCTCCTTGTAAAGTGACTCACCTTGGTGAGGACCAGGGCCCTATCACAGACAGCTCCCCAGTCTCTGCCTTTCCAGCTTTTCCTTCTCTTCTATCCGCCTCCCCTTCCCGCTGACTGCACTAGGCCTCAGGCTCACCCATTTGCCTGCCTGCCGCCCATCAGTATCACCCTAGTATCTTAAGGCGCTTTTTAAGGGAACTGTCCAAGGGCACCTGGTCTCCCATCTCCACCGAGGAAACTGCCATTATCCCCAAGCCAACTCCTGTGCAGAATGGGAGCAGCAGGGGGAGACTCGGGCTCCATCTCCCCTCAGAGGACACAGGTCGCTGGCCCTCCCCTGCAGGGGGCAGGAGAGAGCCCGAGCGCCGAACGGATGGTCCCCGGCCCAGCCTCTGGAAGGGACCCTGGGAGCACCGCGTCCTCACTTGGCCTTGAGCCGCTGCAAGTCGTCGATCAGGTTGTCGCGCTCCAGGTCGACGCGGGCGCGCTGGTTGGTGAGCACCTCCACCTGGCGCCGCAGCTCCCGCAGCTCCTCCTCGTAGATCTCGGCCACCCGCGTGGGCTCGCGGCCCTTGAGCCGGTTCACCTCGGCCGCGAGCGCCGCGTTCTGCTGCTCCAGAAAGCGCACCTTCTCGATGTAGTTGGCGAAGCGGTCGTTGAGCTCCTGCAGCTCCACCTTCTCGTTGGTGCGCGTGGTCAGGAACTCCTGGTTCACCGCGTCGGCCAGCGAGAAGTCCAGCAGCTCGCCCGCGCCGTAGGAGGAGGGCGCGCGGGACGCCCCCAGCCGGCTGGCCCGCAGCGACCCCAGGCCGCCTGCCCCGCCCGACGTGCGCGACACCTGGTACACGCGCGAGGTCATCGAGCTTGAGGAGGAGCCCTTGGTGCCGAAGCCCGCGCGCGGGAACACGGGCGAGCTGAGCGGGGAACCGAGCGCGAAGCCGGGGGCCCCGCCGAAGGTGCGGCGGTAGGAGGACACGCGCTGGCTGGACGAGTAGGCCTGGCTCATGGTGGCGGCGCGGGCGAGGCTGGCGGGCGCGGCGGCGGGCAGGCGGCGGCTGGAAAGTGGATCTGTCGAGGGGAGTCGGGGCCCCCAGCCGTCGGCACTATTTGTATCCCTCCTGACATCACCCCGCGCCCCTCCCCTGACAGCTGCAGGATCCCTCTGTCCTGCCAGGAAAGGCCGGCCGCTAGCTGTGGGGGCGGGGAGGCCAGCTCCCCCGCAAGGAGGCTGAGCCCCTCAGCCTGCGATTGGGGCCCCACCAGGGCTGCGGGAGAGACTGGGGGACCTGGGAGGGCAGGCCTGCCATTGCTTCACCTGGAAGGCCGGCAAGTCCGCCCCAGCAGGCCCCTTTCAGCCTCCCTTTCCCTGGGGGTTGGGGAGACACTGGCCGGAAGTTTCCATTTACTGTGAAGTTCTGCTTTATGCTCCAAGGAGAGACTCTGGGTCATTTCCCCAAGGGATCATGCTTGCTCACTAGAAAAGTCCCTAATCCTCACCACCACCTTTTTTTTTTTTTTCCTTAAAAATTCTTTGGGAATTTTGGGAGGGCTCAAGCCAAAACCAGGAGCCTACCAGTCCAAGGAGAGGAAGGCAGGAGGGTCAGTGGGTTCCCTGGGGCAGGGAGAAAGTGGCCAGAGCCTGCCTGCGCTGCTATGTCCACTGGCACCTGGGTTCTAGCTGTGCCAGTTTCTCTCTGGACTAGGTAAGCACTTTTCCTCCACACTACTGGCGAGGGCAGCGCCTCAGGTTTATAAACAACAGAGTGATTTCCAGAAAGGGTCGGGTGCGCTTTCAGTTTCCAGTTGCAATGTACACTCTCACCCCTGCCTGCCCCACCAGCTTCTCCTGATCTGCCCCTGTGCCCATCCTCCACCCCCTCTCTGACTCATCCCCCTACTCACACCACCCACCGTCACACACCCAGGGGTTTGTGTTCCGTCAGGAGCTGCGTGTCAACCAACCATCTTGATCGCAGCAACAGCTGCCAGCCCGAAATACCAGAGCTGGTATTTATAGAGAATACCTCGTCCGGGAAGCCAGCACACGGGAGAGGAGCACGGAGGGGTGGGGGCCCGAGACCTGTGGAGGCATGGGAGTCAGGGAAGCCTTGGGGATGATGATAAATGCCAGTCACCTCCCACCCCCATGATGCCCTAGGCCCCTGGGATGGATGCAGCAAGAGCGAACTCCCTAAGGGGGCTTGCCCATCCATCCCTTCCTAGCCCGGCTCCTTAGGATAAGGCACAAAGGACATCCCTGCTTTTCCACGGACACTGCCTGTCTCTCTGCACCTTACTTGGCAATCACAGGCCTCTCTAAGGCCTGACCCTTTAGAAATATGAATCTTGGAAACAGCGTGCTGGCCCCGATAACTCTGCCATCAGCTGCAGAAGCCATCGCTAGCAGGCAATTTGTTCACTTCCCTGTGTCCTCCACTATCAGTGGGGACAGTCAGCTTGCCGTGCCTACCCTATAAGGATTTTAAGAGCCTTAGTTAATAATATGTAAATAAAAATACTTTATATATATTAAGGATCTACTCTGTGCTACTCTGCTGAGCACTCCACACCTACGATCCCTAATTCTCCAACAACCCTATGGGGTGGGTACTAGTATCATTCCCATTTTACAGCTCAGGAAACTGAGGCAGTCTGACACCAGAATCCGTGCTTGGTCTCCAGGGTGGGTGTGAACATGCCAGATGAACTGTAAGGGGCTTTCTCCTTGACTGCCGTCTTTCCCAAGATCTTTTACATTAAGCGTCTAATTTTTATCCAAGAGACAAACGTATGAGGTGGGTGGGGAGTTCCAGATATTCTTATCCAGCCTCCGAGTCAGTGCAAGCTGTCGTGTTCTGGTTATTTTTGTGTCTCGTCCCCCAAACTTGATTATACACGCCTGAAGAATTTGGGAGACCTTGTGGGATCCTTAATATACCCTAGGAGGAACCATCCTCGTCATTCAAAGTAGCCTGCAAGTTATCTTCCTATCCTCTTATTTTGGTAACAAACGGGCACGCATGCCAGCTGCACCCACAGGAGTGGACATGGGGCTCAGATCCCAGCCAGTCTTATAACTGCCTCCCTCTGACAACAGTGATTGGTTCAAGGGGGTGGGCTTGGACCTTAGCAGAGCCAATCAGAGACCTTCCCTGGAATTTATAGATGGCATAGGGATTAACCTATAGCCCGTGGCAGCCATGTTTCCTGCCCACTGGGGAGGGCTTCTGGAGGAGGAGGAGACCAACCAACAAGGTGTGTCCTGGTGGCCTAGTGGTTTAGCACACCACCAGGCATAGTCTACACACATCCCAAGTTTCAAGACCCAGGACCTGTGGGAACGATCAAGATGAACAACTAAATAAAAGAAAGTGCTTCTTCCTCCTTTCTCTTCCGAGAGAGAGACAGAGACAGAGACAGAGAGAGAAAGAGACAGAGAGAGAGAGAGATATGCAAGGAGAAACCGATTCCTGGAAAGGAGGAGAATGCTGGGCAGAAAGTCCCAAATTCCAGCCCTGGGCCCCTGGTTTCTACAGCCCCTTTCTTGATTTCATGAACTCCCTCATCCTTCCCAGAGTTAGGGCCACTAAATTTTCCCTTTTTTGCTGAAGGTACTATTAGCTTCCGTTTCTTGTAGCCAAACTACCCCGACTGGTCTGATGCAGGAGACTGTGCACCCATGTCCACGATGCGAAGGAGGGCAGACGATGTGGGGCCTCTTTTCTGTGAAGTCTCCAGACCACATAAGGACATTGGTCTTCAGACCCATCCAAGTTCATTGGTGAAATGAAGCAGAAAACAAATTGAAAGTTATTCTCTAGTCAAAATCAACATCTAGCAGACTTGGCTCTGAAACGCTTGGGGCTGATGCCAAAATTTAGTTCCACTTCTGGGGATTTGCTACCATGGGAGGCAGCAAAACAGCACGGGGAGGCTTGGAAGGTAGGTGACAGGGGCGTGCTCCAAAGTGTGCTCTGAGCCCGCAGCCCCGCTCCAGTGAGAGTTTAGCCTCCCGAGGGGACTGCTTAGACTCAGACACACCAGAAAGAAAACTTATCTGGATGGGTAATGTACTTGGTTCAAAATTCAGAATGAACAAAAAGGTGCTGGTATGTATGTCTATCGATATGTGCACACTTGTATATCTAGGAACATGCCCCTTTTGTGTAACACTTTAACTGTTCTGAATCAAGCTTTTCTCAATGAACATATATCTTCAAAGTTATTCCATTTAAGTGTATTAATAACTGAGTCCTTTTTTAATTGCGGTAAAATATACATGACACATTTCACCATTTTAAGTGGCTGCCATCACCACCATCCATCTTCACAACTTTTTCATCTTCCCAAGTGTTAACTCTTGCCCAGTAAACAGTAACTCCCCACTCCTTCCTTCCCCATCCCCTATAACCACCATTCTACTGTCTGTCTCTATGAATTTGTCCAGTCTAGAGACCTCATATAAATGGAATCATATAGTCTTGTGTTTGACTTATTCGCTTAACATCTGTCTTTAAGGTTCATGTCGTGGCCTTTGTCAGAATTTCCTTTCTTTTTAAGGCTGAATAATATTCCTTCACGTGGAGTATGATATTTTCTGTATCTGTTATTTTGATGGACATTTGGGTTTGTTATAACTGAGCCTCCAGACAGTGACAAGACTGACAGCCAGGCACTCGAAGGTAGAGAAAAAGACACTTTATTTGAAGCACCGTTGCTGTCCCAGGGGTATTTTTACCCAAAGTTGAGCAACGGGGAGTCTAGGGGAGCTCCTTCTATACTCTGAAGCAAAGATTCATCTCCTTGGCCACGTGTGGTTTCTACTGGCAACTCTTATCAGTTATGCACAGCTGCAGAGTAGGGAGGCGATGCTTGTTTGTCCTTGGTCACAACAAGACGTAGCTGCAGTCTCCATAGAACAGGATATAGCTACAGCCTCCGTAGTAAGTAGTACCGCGGAAAATTCCTGGCAGATTAACTTTTGCATTGAGGTCAGGAAAAAGGTCTACCACATTCTTCCCTCTTGATCCTCAAACTGATTTACAGCCTTGGGGATTATACAGGGATTATACAGGAGACTGTAAACTGAAGGGGCGACGAGTCCTTCTGGCTTCTTCCTGCTGAGTGGGGACTTGCAGGGTTCAACAGCTTGAGTCTTCTTTGCCCAGGGAGTTGTAATGGCAGTTCGGTGGCGTGGTCTGGAGTAACATCTGAAGCTTCAAGGTCTCTAGGCAGGAGGAGATAAAATGGGTGAGTAGGTTCAGGATGCAGGGACCAAACAAGAGCGCAAGTAACAATAAAAGGAGGGGCCCCGACAGGGCCAAGAGCCACGATAATGAGTTGATGTTTCTGAACCAGGAGCTCCTGAGATCAGATGAATCTGTGAGACTCTGGTTCTGACCCTTGTTAAAACATTCAGTCTTCTAATGGACCACATTCATAGAGTTGGTATCCCAGCCTGCCAGTTGAGGTACCAGGGATAAAGAGGAGAGTTCTAAGCAATAATGAGGGAAACGTGTTTCGGGTGTCAGAGAAGTATCTCTGCAGTAGTGCAGTGTGGTGGCAGAAAGGGGTCTGCCGTGCCAGCGATCTGCATTGACTGAGAAGCAACAGGCCCACACGAGAGGCACATACAGCTGGTGAATAAGAGCAAAGGGGAGGGGCAGGGCCCCCAAACACAATGAGAAGGATAAACAGGGTCAGGCTCAGCATCTGTTGGTGAGTCAGGTGGGTCATTGGTCTCCACGAGTCTCTTCCAGAATGCATGTCAGCCTGAGACATGTGGGAGACAGTTGTTGGGTGGTCCAGCTTGGACAGTGTTCAGAGGGGTCCTCCTTCCATTCAAGTGGTCTGTTGCTCCGCTGGTGGGCTGCTTTCACCCAACAGGTGGATCCAGGTGTTCAGACCTGCAACCTTAAAAACTGTGGGGGTGGTTAGTATGACCGGATAGGACCCCTTCCAGGTCAACTTCAGGGCTTCCTTTTTCCAGTCCTTCACCCACACTTGGTCCCCTGGTTTGTAGGGATGTACAGTTATTCCTAAGGAGATGGGTAGTCTGTCTGTTACCCATCCATAGATAGTACTTCAAGGATTGTTTTTCCTAGTCCTTGTAATTGATTCTAGATTTCTAAGTTTCCTAGTTCCTTTAGGTCCCTTAGGTCTACTTAAGGTGGAGGGGTGGCTACCATATAGAATCTTAAAAAGGGAAAATCCTATTCGGGCCCTCGGGGTACAGCGTACCCGTAGGAGGGCTAAGGGCAGCATGTCTGTCCAGGGTAGACTAGTTTCCTGATATAATTTAGCCATATCTGTGTGAGGGTCCGGTTCATGCTTTCTACCTTTCCTGACTCTGGGCCAACAGGCCGTGTGTAAGGTCCATTGGATGCCTATGGCCTTAGCCACCTGTTGCACTACCTCTGCTGCAAAGGCTGGGCCATCGTCTGGTCCTGTAGTCAGTGTCATTCTGTAACATGGGATAATATCTTTCAGCAGTGCCTTGGTTACCTCTCTGGCCTTTTCTGTACAGGTAGGGTGTGCTTCAACCCAGCCAGACAAGGTGCAGACAGAGACTAAGATATTTATTCCCTCTGCTTGGTCCTATCTCAGTGAAGTCTACCTCCAAATCTTCAAAGGGAATCTGGCCACTGCACTGAATTCCTGCTGGTCTAGCAGACCCCTGTCTGGCGTTGTTCTGTGCACAAAGGAGGCAGCGCTGTGTCACCGAGTCACAGAGGGACGGCAGTCGAGCGATCAGGTAGTGCCGGCTCATCAAGGTTTCTAGAGCGGTTTCTCCTGGTGGGTGAGTTCACGCTGCTGAAGGACTGCCCGGTGTGCTGGCTCCTCTGGCACGTAGATCTGGTGGTCTGGAAGCACCCACTCTCCTTCCTTCGTTACCTTTCCCCCTTCCTGCTGTGCCCATTCCTTTTCCTGGGCCATGTACATTGGGGTGTAGGTGGTTCTGGGACTTGCGTGGTCTTTGATGGTACTGTCTGTTCTTTGGCACTTGTCTCGCTGCTGCGTCTGCTTGGCGGTTTCCCTCTGACATTGAGTCCTTTCCCTCACAGTGTATGACTGCAACTTCCTTGGGTTCCCAAAATACCTCTAGTAGTTTCAGGATTTCTTCTTGATTTTTGAGTCCTTTTCCTCCTGCTGTTAAAAGTCTTCCTTCCTTGTATATCGCCCCATGCACATGTGGACCGGCAGAGGCATAGCGCAAGTTGGTGTGGATGTTGACATGGTTTTCCTTGCTGAGTTCAATACCCTGACAAGGGTCCATAGTTCTACTCTTTGGGTTGACTGTCCCTCAGGCAAGGTGTTTGCCTCTATAGTCTCATAGTTCAATACAAGTACTTACCCATCGTGTCTCTTGCCCTCATCTATGAAGCTACTACCATTTGTATAAAGAATGAGATCAGGGTTTTGCAGGGGCTTGTCTGTCAAGTCTGCTCGGCTAGAAGAGACTCATCAAGAACCTCTAGGCAGTCATGCTCTGGGGCCCCCACGGCAACAGGCAAGAAGGTGGCGAGGTTTAAGGTTTTTACTGCTTCCAGTCACACCTGTGGGTTTTCGCACAGGAGCCCTTGGTACTGGGTCAACGGGGCATGAGTTAGCCAGCGCTGTCCCTTGACATCCATGAGCATGATGACAGAATGAGGCACCTTAACATTTAGGTTTTGTCCCAGTGTCAGCTTGTCTGCCTCTTTAACTAGCAGTGTAGTGGCTGCAAGAGCTCTAAGGCCAGGTGGGCAGCCTGCTGCAGTTGGGTCAGTCTGCTTTGACAGGTCAGCTATTAGTCTCTGCCAAGACCCAAATTCTTGAGTCAGAACCCCCAGAGCAACCCGTTGTTCTCAGGTACAAACAGGTTAAAGTCCCATGTCAAATCTGAGCGTCTCAGCTAGTGCCTCAGTGAGTTTGGGCCTATGGCAACTGCTAGAAGCTTTAATTTCTTTCTTAGCTGCTTGTTGGCCTCAGTGCTCAGTCCCGAATAATGAAGACCTTGTTTGCTCTCTCCAGAAGCTTGGTGGCGTTCTTGCCTGCAAAGCCCTCCAGTTTCTGAAGTTTCCTTGTTACACAGGGCTGAGTCTGGCCGACAAAGTCAGCATTAACCATTCTTTGATTCTCTGGGGCCTCAGGATCAAAGGGAGTGTAGACCCTAAAAGCCTCAGAGTCTTCATAAAAGTCCACTGGGCTTTCCTCTGGTTTCTGGAGGACCTTGGAGGTATTAGTCATGTTAGTGGGCTTCTTAGCTCCTGCTCGGACTCCCTGGAAGAAGGCCTGGCAATATCTCTCCAACCAATTTCTCCCTTCCTCAGTGTTAGGGTCCCACAGGTGGTCAACTGGAAGGGCTTCTTTTACCCAATATTCTGTGTTTACAGTGCCGGCTGGGGCCTAACCTCTGTCATAATTGTCATTTGTTCCTCAACATTGAATAGAGTGAGAAGGAGTTGGCAGCAGTCAACCCATGTTGGCCTCTGGAGCTGAAAGATCAATCCTGAGAGATTGATCATGGCCTGAGGCTTTTCAGAGTAAACTGGGGCATGGTGCTTCCATTTCAGGAGATCAGTCATAGTGAAAGGCTGATAATAAAAGACTGATCCCCGCTCTTGTAGGGTCCCATCCGAGGCCAGCTGTTGAGGACTCCTGGCCTCATGGAAGGGCATCTGCATGGCTGCTTGCATCGTGGACCTTTGATCAGCTGATCGCAGGCATCTGACGACTGGCTCGAGAGTCTGGCTGAAGTTCTGGGCTTTGGGGCGGCGAGACTGAGGGCAGTGGCGTGTCTGGGTCCGGTGCAGCATTGGGAACAGCCAGAGGAGCATATGGAGGTGGCAAGTTCTGCAGAGGAACCTCCTCTGGATCTCCTTGGGAGACTGGTGGCCTCTGTTTCTTCTGAGGCTTCTGTTTCCTTTCCTGGCTGACTAAAACCTTACACTGTTCTTGACTACTAATGCGCAGCTGGATTCACGGAGGTTTAACTCAGGCAATTTCTAACCACTGGTCTATTCATGGAAACTCATCAGGGTGGCCTGGGTCTCCTGTCACAACCTCATAAACAGCCCTCACTGTGGGGAGATCTAAGGTCCCCTCTGATGGCCATCCTACCCCAAGGACTAGCCACTCTAATTCACATAATTGGCGTAATTTCCATGAAGCCAATTTGATATCATAATCACTTATAAATCCCTTCTTAAATTTTTTCAGCATACACTGTAAAACTGTACATTTAGAAGGACTACTTCCCAAGATTGTGGACAATAGGTCCCTTCCAATCAACAGAGACACAAGACAAACACACCTTTCACTTCGTCCTTCTGGCCATCCACCTCTCGGGGACTTAGGTGCCTCAGCTTTCAAGGGTGCATCAGTATAACCCCTAACCCAGATCGACGCTGCAGGGAGGAAGTGAATTTCTTCAGTTCCCCAAGTGTCGACAGCACCTTAAGCCATATGAGGTCACCACGGAGCCGCAGATTGGGACTCAGACTCCGTAGTGTTCGCCGTGGAGCAGAACATACATTCTCACATTCACACACAGTCAGTCCGAGTTTGACTTCCACCTGGGAAGGTCCCTATTCTCAGAGGCAACAAAGTCGCCCAAGGGGTGATCGAGCCCTTCTCCTGCCGTGAATGGCGGCCTGAACTCGGACTGGGTCCCCAGGGACACTTACTAGTCAGATGTCTGGTCCCAAAAGGTTTTTCCCTCCTTTATTGAGTCCGTTGGGGTGCAATAGGAATCCAGTCCCGCCAGGCTCAATGCAGACTGGGACCCATAAATTACCTGGTGGCGCTGTCCCTCCGCCTTGGGTCTGTGCTGTTTGTGCTGTTTTGTTTTTGTTGTAGGAGTTCTCTATACGATGTGGATATTACCCTTTTACCAAATATGTAATTTGGAATACTCTCTCTATTCTTAAATTGCCTTTTCACTCTGTAGATAATAGCCTTTGATGCCTAAAATGAAGACCCATTTTTTTGTTACTGTCTGTGCTTTGGTGACATTTCCAAGGAATCACTGACAAATCAAATGTCAGCGTTAAAGTTTTTCCCTGTATTCTTTTCTAAGAGTTTTATTTCTTTGATCCATTTTGAGTTAATTTTTGCATATGTAATGGATGGCTAGAATCCAACTTGATCTTTTGCAAGCAGATAACTGGCTCTCCAGCACTTTTAGGAAGAGATCAACCTTTTCCCATTGAGTTTTCTTAGCACCCCTGTGGGAAGCTCCTTTGCCATATAGGTAAGTGTTTAATTCTAGTCTCTCTATTCTAGTTCATTGGCCAGTATGTCTGTTCCTTATGCCAGTACCATAGTACCATAGTGTTTGATTATTACAGCTTTGTAATCAGTTTTGAAACCAGAAATTGTGATTCCTCCAACTTTGATCTTTTTCAAGATGTTTTTGACCATCAAGTTCCCTTGGGATTCCATATGAATGAAATTTGAGATTAATTTTTAAATTTCTTCCAAACATTTTTATAGGGACTGATTGCATTGTATCTTTTTTTATTTTATTATTTTTTAAAAGGAAAGATGAAGCAACAGCTAAGACTAGAAATCACCTACGTGCCCAAAATCAGATGAATGGATCAAGAAGATGTGATCCATACATACAATGGAATACTACACAGCCCTTAGAAGAGATGAAACCCTGTCATTTGAATCAACATGGATGGAACTAAAGGGGATTATGCTAAGCGAAATAGGTCAAAAGAAGATAGAGACCAGATACTCTCACTCATGGGTAGAACGTGAATAGACAAAACAGAGGAACAGACAAAACATAACCATCCCTGAAACATTTGAACAGAGCTGAGGTTACCAGGAAGGGGAGGGGGCAAATGGTGGTGGAGCCCACTGGACAATGAGGAAGAACACTTGGTGATTTGGTGGAGGTCAGGGTAAATGGGGAACCTATACATAGGAAACTATTCTAATGTATAGAATAATTTCTACAATAAAATAAATTTTTTAAAAAAGGAAAGTTGCAGGAAGGAATGAAGGCAGTTATAGGCAGGCAGGTATGAAGAAAGATGAGGAAGAAGCACTTTATATTTTATTTAGTTGTTCACACTGGTTGTTCCCACCAGGCCCGGGACTAGGACCCATGGGTATGTGGTCTGCATCCTTCAGAGGTAATTGACCTAACCACTGCTTCACCAGGACTTGCCTGCATTGACTCTTAAGATCACTTTGGGTAGTACTGACATCTTGGCACTATTAAGTCTTCCAATCAGTGAACATTGGATACCTTTCCATTTATTTCTGCTTTGTTCAATTTATTTCAGCAATGTCTTACAGTTATCAACACACACGTCTTATGCCTCCTTGATCATGTCTATTCTTATATATTTTATTCTTTCTGATGCTATTGTAAATGAAATTTTTCATTTACCGAGAGGATTCTGTGGGGTTCTTCATGCTGTTTATGTTGTAGGTTTTGTTGACTGATTTTCATACCTGGATACCTGGATCCATCTAGGAACCTCACAGAGGGCTCTCCAGAAGTCAAGGCCCCTGGCTGCCCACAGACCCTCCTGACCCCATGGATGGTAGGGATAGGAGGCAGGTGACTCGTATGGTTGGATAGTTGGGGTGGGGACACTGACTGGTCAGCATAGGGCACTGGCTTGAGGAAGAACTAGAAGAAAAAGAAAGAGGGCAGAGGTGGCTTTTCAGCCTCACCCCGTCTGCAAGAGCCCCACCCACCCCAGGTCTAGTGCCAGATTTCAGGTGAGGGAGTCCTGGACACGGCCTCCAGGGCTGCCCTTTGCCCTTTGCCCAGGACCCAGCCTGCACACCCCCATTTACCTTCAGGCTCCTGCTTCCATCCATCCTGAGCTGGGTTCAGCAAGATGGGGCCGCCATTGCAGAAGCCTGGGAACACCAGGTGGGTATGAACTAGGAGCCTACACTCTTGTTCTGAATCAGCACCTGGCGGGAAGTAGGAAGCCCAAGAGTGGGGGTGCTTAGCCAGAGGTCAAGACGTGGGGGTGCTCAACCAGGGGCCAAGGTTCCGACTGATCCTGGGGGGGCTTCAGCAACTGTGTGACCTGGGCAAGTCCAGCTTGCTCTCTGGCCGTCATGACCAGGGGGTGAGGCCAAGGTCCTGTCTGAGGTGCCCTCAGCTTCTGACATCCTGCGTCTCTGGATGCAGAGCATTTGCCTCTGAGCCCCCTTCCCCAGCATCCCCCATCCCGCTTCCCTCAACTAGAGTGCTGCCTAACCTCCACAGGCTGCTGGGGAGCTGAGTGACTGTAAAAGGGAAGGAATGTCCAGAGGCAATTGTTTCTTCCTGATATCACATGGGGAGGCTGGAGGGTTAAGGGGCCTGGCAGGAGGCAGGACGGGTGTCAGGATTCTCCCTGAAGCTCATCTCTCCGCTGCTGCACTACCCTCCCTTCCTAGGTCCATCCAGCAATCTGTCTCCCACTGTTTCTCATGTGTTTAAGATCCTCTGGCCAGGACCTCCCTCTCCTGACTTTCTGACCTGACCCTTTCCCCTTCCTTCACCCCAGTCCTCATAAATTCCTCTCCCCCCACCCCTCCATCACCCTCTTATCCCTGACCTCACTCCTCCTCCAGGAAGGCCTGGCTCCAGCCCCCTCCTGCCCCACACTCCTTTTACAGACATGGAGCTCAGCGGGGTTTCTGCCAAAGTAGGAGAAGTCTGAGGCTAATCTCACCTCTTCCCCAGCCCTCAACTTCTACCAAATAGGACATCTATTTGAGGAGGAGGTGAGGAGGAGAGGGAAGAAGGGGGAAGGGACCGCTGATCCTGGAGGGGCAGGGCGGGTACTACTGAGCTGATGAGGATGAAAGAACTTTGTAGCCTCTGAGCATCCTGTAAATTTCAGGTGTTATTTCCATGTAAGATACAAGGGCCTTGGAGGAGGGGGGTGGAAATGGAGGGGACTTTGGTAGCATCAAGGCAAAGTCCCCAGAAAAGGCACCCTGGTGTTGGGAGCTGCATGTGGCTGGGAGTCAGGGCTCCAGAGTCCTTGGCCAGCTGTGAATAAGCTGTGTGACATTGTACGATTGCCTCCCCTCTCTGGTCTCTGTTTCTCCCTGCTTAAGGTGAAATATCCTGGACATCCCTCCCTACTCTGACCCCAAAGACTAAGAGAAACCTTTTTATTCTGAATCAAACCTTTGGTGCCTCCTTGGGCAGCCTTATCTGCAGCGCGTGCTCAGTCAACCCCTCTTTTGAACAGACCCAACCCCACTGAGCGCTGATGAGATGAGGTTACCCCTTTCCCAGACACAGACTCCACTTTCTCTTTAGACTCCTGTACCCCTGCCACCGGGTTCCCCCAACTGCCAGGCCCTCCTCTCTCTCCTCTGCCAGACTCCCATCCTCACTGTGTGACTAGGTCCCGCCCAATAAAAGAGGCAGCCCCCACTGCAGGGGTCTCTCCCCTGCCCACAGCCAACCACCGCTCCAGCAGTTTGTAGGGGACACCTCTACATTCTCAAATGCCCCCTGAGTCCTGAGACCTTCCTGAAGAGACAAAGACCTGAGGCAGAGGAACCTCCTTTCCCACCACAGATGGACAGACTCCCCCCACAGAAACCCCCACAGAGAACAGGAGAAAGGGTCTGCTGGGGAAGAGGGTGTCTGAGACCTTGGGGGGCAGGTGTCAGGGTGAGTCAGGAGCAACGGAGAAAGTGTGGGGTGCACCAGCCCTGCTCTAACCCCATGCAGGAAGGGGAGGCCACGGGCTCCCCCACCCACAGACACAACCCAAATGTTAACTCTAACCCTTCTGCTGAAAGGAAGCCCCATCTTTTATTCTTCCACCCCAACCAAGACGGAGAAAAGCAGCTTCCTCGCGTCCTGGAATTCCCCGTCAGGTTCTTGACTGTCTCGCCAGCCCTCTCTTCTCCCTGTTCCTCCCCATTCCTTTCATCTTTCCTCATACGCTTTTTTTGGTTCCAGATCTCCAGTGCGGTCCTGTTCCTGCTGAACTGGACCCTTTCCAGGTTTCCTACGTCCCTCTGAGGCCGCGGGGTGCTTTAACCGGCCTGAGCCGGCTGGCAATGACCTCACAGGCCACTATGCACAGTTGCTATCTATAGCCTTATAGGATCATCCTCTTCCTCCAGCCAGCTGAGTCACAGTCAGCTCGGGGTCCACGCAGACCCCAGGCACTTCTCTGCCACTCCAGACCACAGCTCGCCAGGCACGCTGAGCTACTCGGCAGGATGCTGCCGTCTCTGAGCCATCCAAGGCCACGGCAGTGAGCCTTGGGTTCCAGGCCTCCTGCTCAAGTCCTCAGCATTGTGATAGCCTTCGTCCTTCATATTTCTATCTTCTCCTGCCAAGATTGATGGCCAGTGGCCTCAATTCCATTTGACTCTGCAGTGGTCTGGGCAAAGGGAGGCATTCGGGGTTAACTGCTGGGCCCCTGCAGGAGTTCAAATCCTGGATCTGCTGCTCTCGGGTGGGTTACTTCATCGACCTGAGCCTCCAGTGCCTCATCTGTCAAAGAACAGTCTAGGGTTCTTAGAAAGATTAAATGAGACATTCTCTGCAGCACGTAATTACAGTTCCTGACACACAGTGAGCTCCCAGCAAGTCCATCCATTTCAAAAATCCCCCGTTAACTGGGAAGGAAACTGGTTCATGGAGGCCCAAGGACTTGCTTGAGTCTTTGCCTAAGGCCAGCAGATACAGGGCCAAGATTCACAGCCAGAACTGCCTGCCTCCAAAGCTCTCAGAGGCCACGCTGCCTGGGATCATAATGTCGCTGCCACTTAATAAATGCCTACTGTATACAGAGCTTCGTATTCTGGGCACTACATATAGTCAATGTATCTCTAATCCTCACCAACACCGGGAAGTAACTTTTATCCGTATAGCTGTGGATCCCAGGCTCAGAGAGGTTAGGTAACTTTACTAAGATTGCACAGCAAGTGAAAACAAGTCTGGATTTGAAATTCAATTGATGGTCCCAGAAGCCCATCTCACTGCTCAAAGAGCTCACTGTGGATGAACTTGGCAGGCTCAGCCTGGGTCCCTATAACTCGGTCCTACTGGGGACTCTCTATTGAAAAGGCCCTTGTCCAGTAAAGCCCTCCAGACATTGTCCTGCTCCTCAACCCAACCCCACTGCCCTCCAGAGATGACAGGTTGGAAGGAGCAGGCGTTTGGGAGTCAAGCCCCATCAGGAGGAGTCTGGCCTTACCCTTAGGGGCTGGCGATGGGGGTTTGGCTTGAGAAATAAAAAGGTCCGTGGGGCTGCCTGTCCTGTGCTACCTTCAGACATGCCAGGCTTCCCCAGGCGGGCTCCCCCAGTGCACTCTGGCCCCTGACTGCCCCCAACCGGCCTGGGAGACTGTGGAGGCCTCAGTGTCCATCCTTCTGATCTGGAGAGGCTGCCAGGAAGCTGGGACAGGGGACAGGCTTGATGCTGCAGCCTCCCCAGAAGCTCTACCATCCTCTGTCAGTGCCTGGGAGACCTACTACCCCAGTGACCAAGCCCCAAGCCACCAGGAGACAACTCAGATATCTCCCCCCACCCCCAGGTACAATGTGTTGAGAACAAAATGTCAGTTTTTCACTCCACCCACAGTGGTCAGAATCTGAGCCCTCAGCAATCCCAGAGAGCCCCCCGCCCCCAGGCTCCTGCCACCCCACCCTGGGCCCTGGAATAGGCCTCTGATCACCGACTGAGGCTGGGGGGGGGGGGGTGGTGCTACGGCAGCCACTGCTACTCAGGATGGGGAGGAGTTGCAAAGAGGAAAGGGGAAGTGGGTGGTGGTCAGAGAGTGCAGGTCAGGAGGGAGCCCCCAGGCTGTTCTAACTGCTCCTAAGAGCCCCTACAAGAAACAGTGTCCTCTACTTTGCAGTCAGCACCAGGCTTAGGGCTCCAGACACCTCTCAAGTTGGGGCAGGGGCCCAGCTCTGGCCCCTCTTTACTTTGGCCAAGTCGTCCCTTCTCTAAGGCTTCTGAAACCTCTCCTCCCCTGCCCTCCCCTCAATTCCCTCCTCCCCTTCTCGGGTTTTCTGGGTCTTGCCCCACCCCTCCCTCAGAGGCTCTTAAATGAGGATGCCTTAGCTTGGTGACCTCACATTCCTGCCTCACTGGGGTCAGGAGGACTTCCTGCCTGGTTTGAGAGCCCTGGCTCCCCCACCCGCTTGCCCCCCAGCTCGCAGCAGCCTCTCGAAGCCTTCCAGTGGCTGGCCCTAACTAGCTCTCCTCCGACACCGCCCCCTCCACCCAACCCCGTCCCAAGCCTAATTTAGCTCCTGACCCTGTAACCCAAGCCTGCTGCTTCCTGAGCACACAATGCCCTTCCCCAAAGTCCCAGGAGAGAGCCTGGGCTGGGTGGCTCGGCTCTTCCCCAAGCACCCCCACCCCAGGGTCTCCTGCCAGAGCCCTCTTCTTTTCCCCACCCCTAGGAGGCCCCAGGGAGCTCTGGCTGCCCAGGGCCCCTGCCACCCAGGCTTAAGCAATCCTGCCCTCCCCTTTCCCACCTGGAGTGGTGGCAGCCGCCCTCTCCACTACTGCGCATGTCTGCTGGAGGCTCACTTCTCTTGCCTCTGAAGACCAGTCCCAGCCTGAGACCCCAATTCCACAGCTCAGACTCGATCCACACAGCTGGGGTCCCTAACCCCAGGTCCACCTCTTAAGACCATGCAACCTGGGGCAAGTTTCTTCCCTGTCTGTTTTTTCATCTGTAAACAGGGGTCATAACTGCGCATCTCAGAGGGGGCTCTGAGGGGTCCTGGAGTTACTTTCTGTAAAGTGTGAAACAGCTTTGGGTACAGAGTGTTAATAAGTGTTAGATAAAAATGATCTTTTCCTGCCTTGTATTACAATGACTTTCTTTCCTTCAAGTTAAAAAGCCATGAATAGTGAAACACTTCATTTATTTATAATAACATCATTTCAGGGAGAAAAAAATGGAAATTACCATATGAAATGTACAAAT
This sequence comes from Solenodon paradoxus, assembly GCA_004363575.1. NCBI lineage: Eukaryota > Metazoa > Chordata > Mammalia > Eulipotyphla > Solenodontidae > Solenodon > Solenodon paradoxus. Next base: position 89,314 of record RJWH01003042.1, on the reverse strand, counting down.
CGCAAGCTTCCAGTTTCCTATATGTGCAAATATTTCAGTGACAGTGTGTGGCATATTCCTCTCCAAGTCTGTCCTGAGAGGCCCTTTTCCAGCTCCGTGTGCACCATTGTTTAAGGTAGGTGCCCAAGGGCTTGAGTGCAAGTCCTGACTCCCTCATTTTATGTAGCTGAGTGGTGTTAGGTCAATCTGCTTCTTTAAGCCTCCGTTTTCCCAAAGTAGCCAAGAAAACACACAAAACTTGCAGTGAGTATTAAGCAAGATAATATATGTGTTAAGGCACTATACTCTCCATATTGGGTATTCAATACAAGAGTTACCATCACCGTGATGATTTTAAAATGTTTTTTGAATCGAATGCCTGTTTTCCAAAGAAAGGGGAGCGGGAAGCGATCTGGTATTTCAAGGTCGAAGTGCCCTCCAGTGGCCACAGGCGGTTACTGCAGGCTTGCTGATGCACTTGGGAAGCGGTGCCTCGGCAGGTCCAGGAGTGAACTCGAGGTCACCCCACCCGCATGCCAGACTTTCCCAACAAGCCTGGAATTTCTTTACATCACCTTTCCTTTCATAGAAGCTTAAGGAGCTTAAAAAAAAGTGCTTAGCAGGATAAGAGACTAGGAACGGAGCCTGAGCCCGGGAAGGCCACAGCCTGCTCATGTACTGTCTCTTAAAACTCACGTGCCCAGGGCCTTGCACAGGGAGCAGGAGGACGGACAGGGACACCGTGGGGCCTGGCTGTGAGAGACCCCTTTCCTACTCGCATCCAAGAAACTAGCTTCTATGTGTGCTTCTATGCTTTGTCAGACTTGTTTACCTGTGTCCCCATCATCCCTGTCTTCCTCCCTCCTCCCTCCCTTCCTCCCTTCTCTCCTCCCTCCTTCCTTCCACCCAGCCTGCCTTCCCTCCACCCTCCTTCCCATGCATCAATATTTATTGAACGGGCTATGTACCCAGCCTCACATCCTAGGTGCTGGGGTTAAAAAGGATCAATCGAACACAGACACAACCAACAGCCGCCAACAGTTGTTCACAATGTCCCAGACACCACATGCAGAGTTAATCCTCGCATTTGAGTGTTTACAGCGTCTCGGTGTGGCCAAGTGGGATGCAGGGGCTGGAACACCAAATCCAGGCTGCCTGGTTTTCCCGGGTGAAATGTGTCCACAGTGGAAGTTGTGTCCGCCCAGCTTTGAGAGCTACTTCCTCCCCCTGCCTGCTCCCACTCCTTTGAGAAACGCTCCCCCGTGTCAAACTTTGACCAAACTCTCAGCTCCACCAGCATCTATCTCTCGGGCTCCCCCAGGGCTAGGAGTCAGGAAGAGGTGATGTGTGAGATGGGTTAGGATAGGGATTTTGTTTATCCAGTACTTGGCATCCAAACCCAGCTCCTTGGCCATGTCCCCACTGTCTAGGATTGAGACAAAGGAACTCTGCTCTAGGGTCATTGTGAGAAGGTGGCTGCAGCCACCTGTGACCTGACTCTGTGGAAGATGGCAGAGGGGAAGGAGCTGCTGGGTGAGAGATGTGTCCATTGTTCCTGGGACGCTTACCCCGTGGGCTGCCATCCTTCTTGCTTTCCTTTAAGATCAAACTTCTCAGATGTCTTCCCACACCCTTCCTCAGTTCCCCCTCGTTTGCTCCTAATTGTCCCATTTTCTCAAAATTCTTCTCAGCTGCAGTAGCTCAGGATCCTGCTTCAGGTGGGGTCCCCTCATTGCCTAGACAGGTGTTGTCCACCGAAAGTATGATGGGAGGGACACAGGTCATTTAAAATGCTATCATACCGGCGGGTCCTGGTGGAGGGTTTGGGCACAGTCCACATAGATCCCAGTCTCTCAGGTTCGTGTCCTGAGACCAGTGGGGACAACCAAAATGAACAACTAAATAAAAAAGTAAAATAAAAGTGCTTCTTCCTTCTCCCTCCTCCTGCCTGCCTGTCTCTGCTCGCCTTCATTCCTGCCTGCACCTTTCCTTCACAAAAAAATAAAAACTTAGAGACAGATTTCACAAGGTAAATGAAACAGGTGAGATGAATTTTCATAACATATTTAACATTGTGTATCCAAAACACTAGCATTTCAACATGCAATCATTATTTAAACCTGGATATATTCCTATCTATTCATAATCTGATGTGCACTGAATTTTATGTACATTGCACCTTCTCGATTTGAACTCAGCACGTTTCAGTCACTTGCATGGCTGGCAGCTACTGCATTGGGCAGCCTGGTTCTGGAGCCTTCTTCGCTAATTACCATGTACACATTTCCTCTGGTAGTTGCGCATCTCATTCCCCCTCAAGGGTCCTAGCTTCCCAGGGAGATTAGAAACACCACCCCCCTGCCTGCCCCCAGGGCCAAGTCCTCATTTCCTTCCTCCCTGCCTCTCCTATGGCACCTTAAAACCATGCTCACACTCTGGAGGTCCTCCAAGCCTGTTTGTTGATGGGAGTGAGCGTTGGGGATTGATTTTTGTGGTCTAGTTATGGCTGTAAATGGTGTTTTAGAGATCGCTTCTATAGATGCGCCCTGTTGCCACATTAGCAGAAACAAGCAACCGTGTGACTGTCAGCTGAGGCAGAGGCCCGGGGCACAGTGGGGTAGGGAGGAATCCTGCCAGACCACACAACATTTCTCTGGTGTGAGCCGGTCGTTGCCACAGCGTGCTCCTCCTGCAGCCCCGTCTCAGTCAGGGTGTAGGACATCACAGCTGTATCTCCAGCATCCTCCACCGGCCGGAAGCTCGGTGGGACAGTTAAAGGCATTCGAGTTGAATTAACCAGAGGCGGAACAGCAGCAGAGGTGCAGGGAGAACAGGCTTGTTGAATGATCAATGAATGGGTGCCTGGAATGTGTCCAGGGCAGCCTCTCATTCACGTGTCCACGCTCCCAGAGAAACGTCACCCAGCCCTGGCTACGTGTCAGGCACTGTGCTAGGCACTGGGGACTCGGCAGTCAGGCAGAGAGGGGCTGTGCCCTCCTGGTGGGGAAAATGTCCAAGAAACTAGCAAATGCACGATAAAACAGTGTCTGCCGAGGAGGGAAGGAAACAGGCCAAGGATGAAAACGAGGGTAGACTTCTTCAAATAAAGAAGGGAATTCCTGTCTGCAGCTCTCTGAAACACAGGACACCCTCCACCAGGCCAGGGGTCATCACTGAGACTTGGTCATCAGAGGCAAGCCTGAGACTCGGAGACTGTGCGAACAATACTGTTTCAAATGGCATTGATGATGTCACAATGGCTCTCTGGGATGACTGAGACCCTGCAAGTTGGAGCAAAGAGGTCCAAGTCGGGAGATGGAGGTGACAATAAAAAGCGGTAGGTAGAGGCGCCATCCCATCGGCCTCAGCCCAACCCGGCCCAGCCCAGGAGGCAGCGAGCAGGTGACCATGGCCGTCAGTCTCTCAGCCACGTCCATTCCCAGCAACTGGCTCCCAGGCTACCCTGAGGTAACCGGCATCTCTGGGTCTGGCTTCAGGGGGTGACCCAGCCGGCACGGGGCACCCACCTTAAGCTACATGCTGTCTCAGGGATGGGGGATAGAGGTGATGGAGAGGGGTCCCCACCCTCAAGGTGCTGACCAGTTAGACCTTGAGTGAGCTGCTCATCGGAACCACACTGCTCACCCCCTGGCTAACTGCAGGGGCCGTGAGCAAGTTCCAAGAGCTCATTCTACAGCCTGGCAGGGTCCCCAGCCTCCTCCATGTCCTACATCAGGCACTGAGTTCAAGGCAGCTAGCACCTGCGGGTTCTAGTGTTGAAAATCTGGATTTGCATTTCTCAGGGCTGGTTCCAGAGAGCAGAAAAGCCTCTGCTCTCATCTCTCTCTCTCCTCTCTCTCTCTCTCTCTCCCCCTGCCCCCCTGCCCCTCTCTCATTTAAGGAAGGAAATTGGTCATTTTTGGTTTCATATCCCGGCCCCAGGTCTCAAACCTGCATCCTTGGGATGTATGTGGCCTTATCTGCTAGAATACCAGGGTGCGCCACCAAAGCAGAATTTCGAGTGTGGGGTTCATGAATATGTATTTAAAAAGCACTATTGACGCGCCCTGGTGGACTAGTGTTTGGGTCCCCTGCCTCCGGTTGAGAGCACAGTTCATCCCAAGGACCCAGATTCATATTCCAGGTCTGCAGGGAACAACCAAGATGAACAACTAAAATAAAAATAAGTAAAATGCTTCTCCTTCCTCTCTCCTCCTGACTGCCTCTGCTCACCTTCATTCCTGCCTGCACCTTTCCTTAAAAAAAAAAAAAGTCACCGAAGTTAATAGTTTTCCCAAAACACTGCCCTGTTACACACCCACCGGAGTCTCTGACCAATGAGGGAGGGTTGATTTCTTTGTCCAGGGATGAGTGTTGGCTTTGATATTTTTATTACTGATGAAAAGCCATGATTCATAGGCTGCCAGTGGCCAGCTGTCAATTTGGAAGGAATCAGAGGCTGTTGAGAAGAGAATTCTCTATCTTTTCGACCCATCTATAAAATGCTTACCTGAGCAGACACTGTTTAAAGGCCATTAAAATACCAGACACAGAATAACCCGGTCCCTGGGACTTTATAGAGGTGTTTACTCAAACCCAAGTGCTTGCAAAGAGTAAATAAAAGGGAAGCAAAATGAGCAAGACCCCTGGAAATAGGAACGGAAAGTAAATAGCCCTGTTCACTAAAATAAACAGGACAAATCCAGTGAGGATTAAATGACCTCTATTCAGACAGGCTTGGAGCCAGAAAGGCCTCATCTGGCTCCGGGAGGAGGGAGAGGTGAGGGTCTGTCATTGCCACTTGCGGGGGCACCACTTGGGGTCAGGGCCAGGCCTACAAGGCCTACAAGGGCAGAGGTTACTCACGTATGAGCGTCCCCCACACCTCCCTGGCAGCTGGCCATGGGCCTGGAAATCTCCATGATGAAAGGAAGTGTGCCCTAAAAGGCCTCCGATAAAATGTCTATTTTCTGAAGTCTGGCATCTTCAGCCACTGTTCTTTGCTATTTATTCATTAATTTAGACAAAATTCATTTTGCATTTGCTGTGTTTCAGGCCAGACACTAAAGATATAAACCTTCCCACAAGTTATTCACAGTTTAATAGGAGGCATGATCAAACTGGTTTTGTTTTGTTTTAAAGGAAAGTTGCAAGCAGAAATGAGGGTGAGCAGAGGCCAGAGGCAGGCAGGAAGAGAGAAAAGGAAGAAACACTTTATTTATTTAATTTAGTTGTTCACTGTAGTTGTTCCCAGCCCTGGACGTGAACCTGGGTCCTTGGGATGTATGTGGACTGTGTCCAACTGAAGGTGAGTGACCAGACCACTACTCCACAGGGCATGCTGAGATGAGCATGCCCTTTCTTTCTTAAAGGAAAGGTGAAGGCAGGAGTGAAGCAAGTAGGCAAGCAGGCAGGCAGGTAGGCAAGAAGAGTAAGAAGGAAGAAAAGCCCTATTTATTTAGTTGTTCATCTTGGTTTTTACCCTGACCCTGAGTCTTGAACCCGGGTCCTTGGGATGTGTGGCCTTCACTCTCATGGTAGACAGCTGCTGAACCACCACTCCACCAGGGGGCACCGAGATGATCAGATTGAATGATAATACCTGACCTCATTACATTATGAAGTTATCAAGGTTCTGGTCCTCATTTCACAGATGCAACTGATAGTAAAGTTTCAACAGCTAGTTCTCTGGAAGAAAGAAACAAAAGAAAACAAATCCAGATTTGTTGCTAATCTTAGTAGTGTGAATACTCCCTGACCCGTTTTCAAGCCACCAGCCTGATGTCACTGAGTGTGGAAATGGGGGTGTGAGCTCCAGCACCCCACGGCTAACACGGCCCATTGCTAATAAGTGGAGGAGCCCGGGCTCTAACCAAGGTGTCTGATCCTGACCCACAGTTACCGATAATTCCAGGCACTGTTGACATTTGAGAACAACACATCGAGGGCCTTTGTGAAGTGCAGTTTTACAGCGCTCCATAAAACTTCCCCAGTAAATAACCAGCCCTTCCCTGTAATTCTTTGTTTTTATCACCCACGGGAAGTGCCCTTTAAAAACACTTTGTTATTTTGAAATAATTATACATTCATAGGAGGTTGTGAAAATAGTACAAAGAAGTCTGGTGTCCTCTCCTCCCAATTCCCTCAATGGCTAGATCCTACAATAATGACAGTGTGATGGCACAGCCAGGGAAGTGACCCTGGTAAAACGTTTATTATTAAGGCAAGTCTTTATGGCTCCGGCAGCACTCAGGGCCAGGGAGAAAAACCAAAAAATGAACAACTAAATAGATGGAGCTATAAGTCAAAAGAAGAAAGCTAGATACCAGATGACCTCACTCGCAGGTGGACCGTGAACAGACAGAACAAGGGAACAGAAGTAACAAAACCAATCCTTGGACACTGGCAACAGCACTGAGGTGACCAATAGGGAGTGGGACGGGGACGGGGCAAGTGGTGGTAGAGCCCACAGCATGATGGTGAAGGACACTTGGTGATGTGGTGAGGGACAGGGTATGTTGACATGTATCTGAGGGATGGGGAGACTGCACATATGGGGAACCTACACGTGAGTTTATTTTACTGTGGTGAATCAAAGTTACTGCAATGAAATACTCAAAGCATTTTTAAAAGAGATGCTGTTTCTTCCTTTCTTAATGTTTCTTCCTCCTCTCCCTTTCTTTTTCTCTTTAAAAAAATAGTTTATGATAGTTCTTTGCTGTTTTATCTGGGATTGTCAGATTTAGCAAATGAAAAAAAAAAAAAAAAAGGGACAACCCTTTTTAAAATGCTTAAAAAAAAATTTTTTTAGTGTAATATAGCCCAAGTAATATTTGGGACATACTTATACAAAGAAAATGTACCAGGGTGTCCTACATTTTAGCTGGCAACCCTAATTTTATCATATGTACAGTTGTGCAGATGTCGCTATTCCACCACCATGAAGATGTTCCTTGTGTCACTGTTTGTCACACCTATACCTTCCCCCCACCTCTCCTAGCCCTTGACAACCTGTCCTCTAACACTAGAATTTTTGTCAATTCTTTTTGCACTCAATCTGATACCCAGGAGATCTATCCAAGTTATTGCAGTTCAAGTGTGTTTTCTTGGGTAGGGAATATTCCGTGAGGGCCCTTTCCCATAAAGGGTAGTGTTTGAAAAATTCATTCATTCGATAAGTATTTATTATATATCTTCTATGTGTCAGGCACCCAGAATCACACCAGCAAAGCAAAACTTTTTTTTTTTAAAGGAAAGTTACAAACAGGAGGTGGGCAAGCAGATAGGAAGAGAGAAGAAGAAGAAACATTCATTTATTTATTTAGTCGTACCTCTTGGTTGTTCTCTGGGACCCCTGGGTCTTGAACTCGGGAACCTGGGATGTGTGTGGACTATGCCTGGTGAACTTAAGTGTCAGGACATCAGGGCATGCCAAAGTTAAGCTTACGATTATCAATCTGCAGGTTGCTCTCAGTCGACAAATGCTGAGTCTTTCTCTGTAAAACCTAAGACAGGAGGTGACACAGGTGTCCGCCTGGATAGAGGACTGGAGACTCTAGGGAAGGTGCTGTGAAGGAACAAGGGTCTCAGGCCAGGTTGGACACCAGGTATAAGAGAAAGGGGGACATCAAGATGACACCGAGGGTTTGGCCTGAGACTGGAAGGGCTGTTGTGTTTTCCTGAGATGAGGGGTGAATGTGATGGAGTAGCTTGGTGGGCGGCGGGGATCAGAAGTTCAGATTTGGACAGAGGTTAGATGTGAGTTTCCTATTAGACACACGGGGATTTTGAGTAATCAGTTGGCTGTCTGAGACAATCATTCAGAAGACGGGTCTGCACCAGAGATATGGACATTTGGGTCGTTGTCAGGATGATGCTATTTAAGCCAGGAGATTGGAGGTGTCTAGATTTCTCTGAGTCCTGAGGCACCCCAACATTTAAAGACAGGCACATGGGTTGCTGGCAGAGGAGAGAGGAGTGGTCAGTGAGGGCAGGAGGTGCTCTGAAAGCCAAGTGACGAAGGTGTTCCTGGAAGGCAGATACTGCCCATCACTCAAGTACAATGAAGACTGAAAAGGTGACCGTTGGGATCAATGTGGAGGTTTTCTTTGACCTTGCCCAGAGAAATTCTTTGACATTTCCTGGAGAAGTTCTTTGACCTTGCCCAGAGAAGTTCTTTGACCTTGTCCAGAAAAGTTCTGATGGGATGATGAAGATGAAAAACTCATTTGAGTTTATAAAGGAACAGAGAAATCAGGGACAGTAAGTCTAGGAGCTTAGTTGTCTTTTTTTAAGGAAAAGTGCAGGAAGGAGTGAAGACCAGCAGGCAGTCAGGAAGAGAGGGGGACGAAGCAGTTTTTTTATTTTTACTTGTTCACACTGACCGACTGCTCCCCCACGCTGCCCCCACATCCCCAGGCCCAGGACTCACACCCGGGGGTCTGTGGCTTGCTCCTTCAGAGTTGACTGACACGACTGTTCCACCAGGGCGTGCCTAGCTAGCTTTTTTAAAAAGGAGATTTACTTATAGGAAAACAGAAAAATGAGACCATGGCTGGAGACCGGTTAAAAGAGGAAGAAATGACAGCACAGCATATGCTAGTCGGCATGACCTCTGGAGCTGCAGAGTGTGAATGCAGGAAAAAGGAGGAATTTTATTGACACGGTATCCTCAGTATCCTTGCGCAGGCCAGAGGGGTGCCCGAGTGGAGCATGTGGCCATAGGAGGACAATGGCTCATGGGGACGGCAGAGTATGAGCTCACATGCAGGTGGCAGCCTAGATATGGAGCTTAGAAGAGGCTGACAGACGCTCTAAAATGGGAACCCAGGACATCAGCTGACACTGGGGACAGGGGAGGAGACCTAGAAGGCTCTTTCCAGAGAGCAGAAGAGGGAGCATTCTGGGAGATGCAGGAGGCCCGCCGGGCGGCACAGGGAACCAGGCATTCTGGGCTAGTGGACGTGCATTTCAAGTGACAATCTCCAGCCTGGCCATGTGAGTTTCTCCAGCCAGAAGGGAGCAGACAGGAAATATCTGCAGGCCAGGCTGGGTTTTTCCAGACAAGAAAGGATGTCCACAGTGAGCAAGGGACTTGACAGAATACGCCAGGGAGTGGCTGTATCAAGGGAGTAGGTGATTTCTGCTGGTAGGAGGAAGGGAAGACGGGTGTGAGGAACAGGGAGCCGGTAAAATAAATAGTTCGTATTCTTGTGTAATGACGACTTAAGCGTCAGGACTTTATCTGAAGGCTTCCCTATCTGACCTCCAGTTTTTATTTTTTGTTGAAAGGTCATTGTCAAAAGAAATATTCTATCTACTTCCCTTTCCATAGACACACAATGTACCTATCAGAGAGTCATTCACACAGCTTTATGTATGTGGGCATTTTTAACCACAAAGGTTTTAGGGTTAAATGTCCACCCACAGATGCTAACTAACTCAATCGGTAATAGAAGAAAACAGAAATCATGGTCAGAGAGAGAACTTAAAGATCATCTTCCTAAGTGTTACTTAAAAAAAATGATCAAGGACTTTATTTTATTTATGATCATTTTTATTGAAGAACACTGCAGCATAACATTACATAGGTTTTAGGTGTGCATTATTGTATACCCCTGTTACTTCTTAAATTTACTTTGTAAAAATTGGTTATGTATGTATGTATATCTGTATGAAAAAACTCATGGATAAGAGGAAAAAAGTGTCCTTTCCACCTCAAACACTGAGCCAACTCATTTCTCCTTCCCAGAGCCAGTGACAATTTTCTTGTGACTCCTGACATATTTCCAACCTGTCAGGATAAACGTGTCTGGGTGTTCACACAGTTGGCATAACTGCTACTCTCCATCTTGCTTTTTCACTGAGCAGTTAATCCTGGAGATGGTTTCCTGTCAGGACCTACAGAAGTGCTTTATTCTCTTTAGCCACAGAAAGTACTTTTAAACATCCCTCCGAGAACATACTTGCTTTGGACATGACAGTCTTGCCCGAGCTACTCCATGCAAAGCATCCTGCCGCTTGAAGTTCTGAATCTGTTGAGTCTGCATGGAAAACGGGACTTGGGCAGAAGGCAAGTGCTGGAGGCTAAAGTGCCCTTCCAACACTGTGAGGACAATCGGCAGGTTACACAGATTCCTGTCGTCACACCCAGAGAAGCAAGTTATTTATTCATTTATATAACCCAGATATCTGCCAGCAATGTGATCCCGAGTGCTGACTCAGCATCAGGAAATCAAGATCATTCGATTTAGCTCATCGCTTCACCATTTAGCAGCTAGGAGACACACACACACACACACACACACACACACACACACACACTGGTCTTCTGAATCTCAGATCACTCTTAATCATCACGACTTTGGAAGCTTTGCTTATAAACTGATAGATCAGAAAGGACATGTATAACAAATCACCTCACACTGAATTGTGACCAGTTGCTGTGTTAACTCACAGGCATTTGCACTTTAACAGTTACCACACCAGAAAGGTAAATGAATAATGGTTAGAACTGTACACACGAGCTAAAGACTGGTGGGGAAGAGTTTCTCAGGGAAAAGAGGGCAAGAAAAATTCTCAGAAACTTTTTGGGACTAGTTAAGATCCCCTGCACCCTTGACCCTCCCACTTCACACCCAATACCACTCCTTTATCCAGAAATGACCACTCTCCTCCTATGCCTTTAAGTATACATTTATATAAAATCCAGAAATGTAGCTGTGAGTTTTACCTAAATGCTCTTTTCCTGTAAATATTATTCTAGAAACTGTCTTTTTGCCATTCAGCAATATTCTTGGAACTTTTTCTACGATAATAATTATTATTTTTCACTACCACGTGGTACTCTAAAACACTGCGCCCGCCCAATTTTAATATGTATCCAGGCACACCCTGGTAGCTTGGGTGCTAAGCCTGTGGCTGAGATGCAGATCATATAAAGCCCGAGGACCCAGGTTCATGACCAAGGGCCTTGGGAAAGCAACCAAAACAAAAAAATAAAATGAAAGTATTACCTTCTCCCCCTTCCTCCCTCACTTCCTCCCTCCCTTCCAATTCCTCTTTGTCCTTGCTTTAAAAAAAAAAAATGCATTCAAATCACCAGGGGATCTTGTTGACAGGGATTTTATCTTAGGTCTGGGTTAAGCCCTGAGGTTCTACTTTTCTAAAAAAAAAAAGCCCTCAAGTATGGTTAAAGGTCAACAAATCACGCTTTGAGGAACAAAGAACAGAACAGAGAGAAGCTGTGTGCTAAACCAACTTGGATCAGCTCCTAAAATCTGATTGTTGAATTTAGAGAAACCTTTTGATCCCCTTGTGAAACACAGCATTTATTAAATATTTAATTATATAAACTTATAACTAAGTAAACGATGTTACAAACAAAATGACTCAAATATCACTTTCCTATTTTACTGTAAATCTATATACTTGAGGTTATTTGTGTCTAGCATATCTGTCACTGATACACCTTTGTGCCTGTCACCAATTGTATGCTCAGTTCACAGTGAGTCTGGAATCAGCCCTGGAGTGTTTACACCACAGAAATTGGATATAAAGGCAGGCATTACCCCAAGTCTTCTCCAAACATTTGATATTACCAACCTTTTTTCATATTTTGCTAAATAACAAATCAGAAATGGTATCTCATTCAATGAGGTTGAGTCTCTCCTGTGTTCATCCCTAAACCTTGTACTATTATATTTTCTAGCTGATATATGCATTAAAGTCAAGTTTTTAAATCGTCACCCCTCCTACCAGTTCTAATAACTTGTCAGTTTATTTTCTTGGAATTCTAGGTAATCATATAATCTACACATAATAACATTTTTCCACGTATATAATTTTACTTGGTGGCACTGGTTCTGGCTTCCGGTCACGGTGGCAGCTAGAATTAATAACTCTCCCCTCATTCTCCTGATTTGAATAAGATCACTTCCCACTAATGTCTGCTGGGAACTTCTTGACAGTTTTTACTCCTTTCTCTTCCTGGTTTCTTCAAAGAGTTTTGTTTAGATTTTTATCAAGAAAGATGATCAATTTATCAAATATTTACTTTCACTCTTGAAACTGCACATTTTGGTGATATTTGCATTTCTCAACTGGCATGTACTCTTTTTCTTTTTTTTTGTGGTCAGAAGAACATGAAGATTTTTTTTGGTTTTTTTTTTTCCGTTATACAATATTCCCGTTTCAGCCCTCTTCATGGGCCTTGAATGTACCTCTGCCCAAAGCCAGCCTCCAGCTCTTCAGAGGACCCCAGTGCTCTCTCAGATCCCAAAGCACTGTCACTTTATACATAATGGCATTTCATAAGTGACTGGGGGATGCCAGGAATTTAACTCACCACCTGGAGTGTAAAAACATTCTCCACCCCAACCCCAGCCTGTAAAGGGCAGATTGCTCCACTGACCTGTAACCCTGGAATGTGGATTCCAGCCTGCCCTGGTTGCTGGCCCCACAACCAGAGTCCTGGTCAGAATCCACAAGTTGGCAGGTACCTGGGTTATTTTAACCTGTCACCACTCTTGACATAGGAATACCTCCAAGAACAAATGGATTTTAGATTTTAATTTTTCTGTTGTTTTAAGAAGTGGAATGAGTATGTATATGTAATGAGTATATATATATATATATGAATCAAATCCCAGATGCATTCAAATAGCTGTGTGATCTTAGGCAAATCCTTAACTTCTCTGTGCCTCTGGGAACTGCTAACACCAGGGTTCACAGAAAAAAAAAGTCCAGAAAAGATCTGAAAGAGTTAGTGGCTGTTCCAGAGCCCTGGCATCAAATTAACTGTGTCCAAACCCCACCTCTGCCACTTACCACCTTAGAAGAATGCCTAGAATACTGTCTCTGTATTTTAGTTTATGTGTAAAAGGCTCACCGTAAAAAGTACAGATAGGGCAGCTGAGAAAATTAAGTGAGATAGCACGTTAAGTTTTCTTACAAACTAAAGCGCATCGTGAGCGTTCCATGAACATGCGTGGTGTTGCTTTTATTGTCACAAGGGTGCCTGTGGAGAGAGAGAGCACTTTGCACAGTACCCGTTGGACCAGGTGAGTTGGTGGCGGCGAGTTTCCTCTGGGATCTTGGACCCTATGATGGGGGTGCGGTTCGCGGCTGTCCTAGCACCGCCTGGACGACAGAGGGCCCCAGCCCCAGCCGTGAGGGGCTTTGCGAGGAGGGCGGGGCGGGCGTCGGGGGCGG